>JBAHVR010000354.1:107500-145000 GCA_036898135.1 Oncomelania hupensis
TCCTCATCGGGCGGCGTGAATTAGATCCTGTGTCATCCAGCGCCTTTGCGTTCCGTTCATACAAATCCCCATTTGCAGTGCATAGACTATAGCCATAGCGTAGCGTTTAGAGCTCAAGGCCGCAGGACATGCAAGGTCAAGCCCCATGTTAAAAACAGATTCATTCCCACAATCCTTTGCGTCATCGACACAAAAATGCCGGCCAAACATTGTAGCCACGGTATTTGCAATAGCGATGAACGCTATTCATTCAAAGATATTACATGAAAGATGTAGTATTTCCGATTTCCTGATTCGGAAAAAGAAAATAACAGAGTTTGAAAAATGGGTACATGCCTGTGACGATACAGACTCAATTAATAAACCACGCGCCTATGAATCGAGAAGAATAAATGAAAGTAGTGTGGGTATGACGCAATCAAATCTAAATGACGTAAATCGCTGTGACGTCATATATATTTCAGCCTGGCTCTTCAATACAAGTTGACAATGTTTTATTCTCCTCTAAAAAATAAAAATTGCAAAGTAAACTGAACAGTTAATTTTTTAGAACACTTATTTAAATTATAAACTCTCAATATTCATGGAAATATTATAACTCCGTGTTAGCGACGCCTAGCAACCGAGAATTTCGCCTTTGGAGACAGTTGGAAACTGAGGCTGTAACCTGCAACACATAGATTTGTGGTCAGAGCAAGAAACAGTGGGCTTAACGGTTTACAACTTGCCAACTCAATTCACACACCTTCTGGGTGCACGTACTGTTCAATACTTTTGTTTATCATGTAATAAACTAAGTTGCATCTCGCAAAGTTTGCAGTCGGAGTCCTCACACTCGTAAGTTATGAAAGCAACATAACTCCATACTGTCTGCAAAATATAGGCCTGTATGATGATATTCTAATATTCTTGCAACTGCAGCGTTCTTGTTAGGTGCTTTTTTAGTTCAGATTCCCCCTCCCCCCCCCCCCCCCCCTCTCTCTCTCTCTCTCTCTCTCTCTCTCTCTCTCTCTCTCTCTCATATGGCATTTACTGGTTACGGCCTGTATTTGTATGTATACCATGTGTTTTTAAAAAATTTGATTTGGGGTTTCCACTTCCAGATTTCACTTTCTATCATAATAGGCTAACTTGGGCAAATGTTCAGTATTGTCTTAACACTTGTGAATAAATACTGTGTGTTTTCATGTAGCCTGATGTGTTAAGAAAGTAATGCCACGCACAGGAAATCTTTCAAACGTCGCCATTATTCCGCGTGTTTGTGTCTATGTGGCCACGTGGCTAATTTTCGTGACGTAGCAAGTTTTGACCTTGGCCCGCGGCCTTGAGTTCTAAACTCTACGCTATTGTTCCGTGATGTAGCTTGACGCTGTTTCTTCACACACTCACAGTAACATCAATATTAATTAAACTAGCTACACAAATAAACATATACGCAAAATGCATGCAAGCTGAGCTTGGGTACACACACACACACCCAACGCACGCGCGCACTCACACCAACACACGTAGGGGCCTACACTTTTTACTTCAAAAGTGAAATATGTTTTAGATATAATGTTGTTATTATTGTTGCAGCTATTTTTACTTAATGTAATTATTTAGGCATTAAAATAATCAGACTCAATGTATCCTAAAACCATGTTAAGAGTTTTCTTTTTCTTTCCCCAAACCCTCTTCTGCCCTACACCCCTAACGCCTTTACCTCACTTCCCCTCTAAAGCACTCACTCTTATCGATGCGTAAAATAAGCTGGCGTTGCATTTATTTGGCTGATTCTTTGCACAGCAGATGGCAGAGAGATAAAATATTTGGGTGGAAAAGTACGCTCAATGCTTCAGAAGTTTTCAATAAACAGACGTCGTACGTCATACCGCAGTAGGCGAGCAAGCATGAAAGACTCACCACGCGCTACCCGCTCCGCTGCAGCTATTTGCATGGGACGTCTGTATTGTAAAGTGACCGCCTGGTGGAGTCGCTTCAGTGTTGCCATTAGGGTTGTTTCAGGAGATCTTTTTTACGGATCGGGGATGAGTCCTCTTTCAACCAAGTTGTGGCCCTGATTCGAATCTTTGCAGTCCGCTAGACCCTATAAACAATGACTAACTACATAAAACGGCCAGACTGTGTGCGTGTGCGTGTATTTTTGTGTGTACGTGTCTGTGTCTGAGTTAGTGGGCACGCGAGAGGGAGCGAAGTGTTCTTCAGTGCATGCGTGCGTGTTAAAGTTGTGTGTATAGGTTTATGTGCACAGTGCATGGTTATTTATAGATCATCTAGCAAATCTTCTGCACAATCCATCACACGCTACCAACGTTTTCAAAACTTTTCCATTGCGTTATAAAAATTTACCAGACCTTATGTAGAGTCAATAATGTTTTCCTTATGTTTTGAACTTCGTCAGGTTACACGAGCCTGTAGAGTCAATAATCAATAGAGGTTTCTTAAAGATGCGGAGTAAGAAAATATTGCATAATACCACCCGCTAAAACAATTTTTGTTTACGCAAACATTGCCATATGGTACTTGGCAAAATAATCATATGTTAACACTGTATAGCACAACACCAACACAGCACCAATCTCTGTACAATATGTATACACAAACCATAATACCATATTTTTAGCAGCATGAGGCAACAAACATAATGAAAGCGTCCAAAAAAATAAATCTAGATTCTTATTCTCTGAGAAAAGGTGCATGAATATTTCTTTTTTTTAAGTCAATCATGTGTGTAATATGACTGGTTTATATCTGATAAATAGAGGGGTTTCGCTCTGAACGTGATGGATACCAGTACGGACATGGGAGTGACATTCACGTGGCATGCTAGCAGCATGAATAACTCACATCGTCGCCAAATGTAAATCATCGCCGACGGTTCTGCACATGCGTGAATTTCCGGAGATCATTTCCGTCAAGTTCTGCGCATGACTGGAAAAAGAAGGGACGACGAATTACGATGCGTAAGGCATCGTAGAATGCCCAGTTATCGTTAAATGTTCTGAGTAGAATAAACAAGAATGCACTTACATCCAGTGCAAAGTAGGCCTTTAATACGTTCCCCAAGCATTTTGACAAGCATAAGAAACGAAACTTAGCCAGTAATTTCCGATTGTTGGTGCACAGAGCCAGTACTTATCGCTTGTTCACATGCAAAGCGCCGTTATTTTGAAATGTTCCCAAATAAATTACATTGGTTTTCCAATAATAATAATAATAATAATAATAATAATAATAATAATAATAATAATAATAATAATAATAATAATAATAATAATAATAATAATAAAGTTTCCAGCTTTTTTCTATCTCTTCTTGTAATATCAGAAATTTTGACAACAAAAATGTGGTAACTCAGCCTAGAGATAAACAGATAGTATTGAACAAAACTTGACGTTAATTTACCAGCTCTCTAGAGGAATGTTGGCAGTTATTAATTTAACCTCCTTGAGACGTTCACTCCAGATACCATCAAGCAGTTCTAGAACTCGCTAGGAAGAATGTAAGTTAGCCTACTTGGACATCTGACCGGTGTCAGTTGACCGCTAAGTAGCCACGCGAATCATATGACTCGTAGATCTACCCTGCATTTCTCCTCTGACACACTAAGTTGAGAAGTAACAGATAGTGTGCCAGAAGCAGGACAATGGAACAAAGATGACTGAGAAAAGATTCACGTAGTCGCGAGAACGAGATGATTGGTCGGAGATGATGTGTGGGTTCCTTCATATCCCTTGTACACCCCACATTTGCCGGGTAGTCACACGCAAAGCTTTGAACCACGAGGGTCAAAACGAGGAGCGAACTGAAGTGAACAAAAATCCTCAAGCCATCACCAACAGAGTGATAGACTAGAGACGGTTTCACGATTCCCAGAGACTAGAAGTTAACATTAGTAGTTTTCTAGTACTTGTATGTTTATATATTATATTGATTTCCATGTATTAGTATGTTCGTGTTATACGTATTTACAGAAACCGATTATTGTTTCTGACATGTTGTGCATATTGCTCGATATATCTTAGCTTTAAGATTCAGATATCGTAGTGTGCTCATGGGAAACTCAGCAGATGTCTCATGCTATAGGCTCCTTGCAGAGGGCACTACAAAACAATATATCTGGATAGAATATTGTAGCCAGAGTTCTGGATTTTCCAGCTCAGCTCTGGGATGGTTTGTGGAGTCAACGCCTAACCCTTGCTTCCGTGGAAAAGAAGCAGATCAACTCAAACCTACCTCGCCACGTCCGGCCCCGTAGCTACCAGACTCGCCCGATAATCCTGATAGTGACCAGACTCCCTCAGAGTGACCACCAGACTCAAGCACTCACAGAAACTGAGAGCTAAGTCCCTCAACTGCAACTGATGTCAAAAATACTCGGAACAATATTTGACCATCAAAACATAGAACTGCTTAGCAAGTGATGAAGAACTGCTAAAGAAATTTCCCAGCACATTGAACAGTTATAGTTATCAATTTACATTAATTAAAGTCATGTTAGAAATTGTGTTGAAGATATATAAGTTGAAATCACATACATACGACTGGACTGGTGTCATTCTATCTGTATTGTTGTGTGTCCACTAGCTCTTCTTCTCTGGAGACCAATTAAACTAGTCATTTGACTAGCAAAAAGCATTTCTTAAAGTGAGCCAATGATACTTTAAAATCCGAGAACAAATATAAATTTTTATGTGACCAAGCACCGTGATCTAGTCTCTCACATCGCTTAGGAATCTTCATAAGGAACGACTGATAGAGATAGCTAAACGCCTCATCTATCTACAGATCTTAATCCCCTTGTAAGATTATCGTATCTTCTCGATCCAGGATATCATCATACTTCTCTAGCGAGATTTCCAATGTTTGTGTTTTCAATGAGCCTGTTACACTATGAGGGCGAATTACCGAATACGATGACTATTCTGACTTCCGTGTCCGACACATGACCTCCGGAAGTTTACGCATGCGCAAAGCCATCGGCGATGGATGTACCTTTGGCGATGCCGCACCGTATCTGAATGTGAGAGATGCCAAGACCTTTTGTGTACTACAAGCAATGCAAGGTATCAAACTACCCGATCGTGGCCGATGCTTATACTGGCCACCGCCTCTCTCAAGTCCGTCTGAATAAACTACAATACTTTCCCTCTCCCCTCTCCCCAAAGAAGTTGGCTCAAACCAGGTATACTACATTACAGGTCAGTGGCTCAAACGATCCCGCAGACATTCGTGCCAGGTCTATTTTCGGACCCGTCAAATTTATTTGCAATAGTTTTAAAAAACATGACGATAATCAACAAGCAAGTGAAGTTGCTATTCACTTCTTCGTGGCAATATGCACAGTTCGCTTAACTAAACAGACAATTACTTTCTTTTTTTTCCTTCTTCGTTCGTTCGCTCGCTCGGGCTAATCGAAATCTCAATAATTACAATGCTCTTTGTTAATTCACTCATCATTCATTCAACTGACAACACGAAGCCCACTTAAGCGCTATATTGCATTTCTGGCGCCGCTGAGAAATTAGAAAGAAGCTAAAACTCAGCGTCACGTCTTGCTGATAAATGAGCAGCGACCATTTCATACGACAGAACAAATACGACACGATTATTAGAAAAGAGAACCCTTTCACTTTGCATATTCGCTGTTATTGAAAGCACTAAAGAAATTTCTCTTTACAATGTAATGCGCGCATCGACAAACATAAAACAAAATTGATAAATGCCAGGTCACCTATTTCTTAAAGGGCCCCAAGATTCCACAGTTAAGCGTCACCAATCCTTTTAAAATTCACAGTGAGTGTAGCCCCCACAGAAAAATAAGATTACGTTATTTTGTAAATAACATCTTTCAAGAGTAAGGTTTTGGTATAACCGATATCCTATCCTATCCTATCCCGTAACCGATACCCTATCCCGCAACCGATACATTCATATGATTATGTTTCATTAACAGAATCAATATTGATTCTAAAAATAGCACTGCAACGAAAGCGTGTCTAGTAGTCATAGGTTTTTGTTTGTTTGTTTGTTGTTTTGTTTTTTTTTACTTTTGAAGGAAGTGATGTCAACAATTTAAAACGAAAACTTGCTCTAATTTGAAAATGAGAATGTGAAGCTTACAGTTTTGCTGACCACCCATTTTACCGTTGCCCGGCATATGTTACTATGTGAAAACTGTTATTTAATCTAGAAATCATGCGCCCACACAATAGGATTATCATATGTTATCATCAAATAATATATAATCCCTCCCTTATCCCTTGTAGCATTGCATCTACAAAGGATTAATTTCCTAGAAGTTTTTTCCCCGCACACTCGTTTCCAAAAGCAAGATTACATGTCGTGATATCTACAACTCCACGTTTTTCTATACAGTTAGAAAAGGAAACAGCAGTTGTTTTGTTTACATATGAAGGAAGTGACGTCCACAATTCAAAGCTTAGTGGTCGATCTGAGGCACGATTATTCATTACATAATCTTTTAATGGGAACAAAAATACAAATTCCTAAGAAAACTTCTTGTCATAAAAAAACAACATTGTTGATACCCAGGCCTTTACCTTAGTTTAAGGTTAACAGATCCTTCTCATTAATAACCTAATACCCACTGCACATCAAAACATATAAGTCGTTACACTTCAGTCGCATCAATAACAGCTACTAATAAGAATAATAAGCCACTGGAATCAAACAGCTGACAATAGGTCAATTTTTTTCTGTCAGAACACGCACAAACTGAATTATTACTTTCTGCAGAAAGACTATGTGACGGACGGACTAGTTTTACCCTGCTTACTTTACTATTTAGCCTTGTTTAGTCATTGTAATCTTAGAAAGTTAGTGTAGTATATAGCAGACGATTACAGTATAACGGAGGTACACACACAGCGAGTTTGACGCAGGAAGTGTAGTGACGTCAGCACTGTGTGCGTGGAAGCGAAAAGCTTATCCAATGGGACTCAGGCAGAGCGGTTAGAGCCGGTTCTGAATGGGTCAAAACCTAGCATAGATTGAGTGAGTCCTATGAAATACGCCGAAGTCCACACAGCTAGACCGGAGCAGAGAAAAATCTCCACTCATAGACCAGGAAGCAGGACTTTGAGAATCTTAGAATTCTATCAAGTAGCCACGAGCCTGACTTTGTCAAACAGGTAAATGAACATACTTCTGTTTCATCGTGATATATTTATATTATTGTTGAAATTATGTTTGTGGAATTTGCTATGCATAAACTTGAATTGTTAATCCGAATTTGCCTTACCACGTGGAAAAGCCGAACACGTTTTTATGCGTGTGTATCTGTGTGTGGCTGCGTGTGATCAAGCGCTTTGTGAAGCATTTTATGTTTGAATTGCGCTATACAAAATAAATTATTATTATTATTATTATTATTATTATTAAGCATGACCGGTTTGGACGCCATGTTGTATACCTGACGGAACCACTGTTGTTTAACCTATATGTATGTTTGCAGACCAGTGGCTGTACCAGTGAATGTTTATAATATTATTAATTCTGTATGTGTATAGTTAGCCACAATTTATATTTATGTATGTATAGGAAATTAGAGTTGAGATTCCAGTGGACCACGGACCTAGCAGAATGTTCGTCGCTTATGTATAGAGATATGGAGCTATCACTGAGGGCTACTTTGGCTTTCAGTGAGACGCTCTGCACAGACCTATTATTCAAGGTTGTGCAGATTTTCGTCTCTTGTGTTACAGACAAACAGGCGAGATAAACCATGCGCCCAACTCCACAGCAAGCACGAGTTGGCTGTTGAGCCTCTACAGCACAGGACTGAGAGAGGAACCCTGGAAAACACTCTCCAAGACAACACAGATTGTCAAGGAACCAAACTACACGACGACCCATCGTGTACCAGAAGCTACCTCATCAAAGGGCTTCAAACCCGCACCATACAAGCTAAGTGCCCAGGAATCAGTGCACTTAAACTGGTAGCAAAAGGACCACAGTAGTCCACTCTTCAGAAAACTGTAAAACGGACCACAGTAGTCCAATCTACATGAACTCTAGTAGCCAGTGCCCTATGAAGACATAACAGCTGCCTAGACTATCAGCGATCGAAGTATTTGCATTGACATATGACTTTTTAAGGTAGATTAGTACATCGAAGATCTTTTATAGAGTAGAAGAAATAAATGTGTGATTTTAACTATCAAGTGGCTGGACTACATATGATTCTTAGCCGTGTGAAAGCTAGTGTGACAGTGATCTTTTACCATTTTTCTATCTATCTCTGTATCCCAGCCTTAACACAGACCGAGCGAAATAAATAAATGTATTAAAGTAATCCACCGGGTGACTAACTAGCAGTTCCCATAGGATAAAGCGTGAGGGTAACAGCATCCCATTGTGCAGAGCCCAGCAACCCATAAACCCCACGTTACAGACTATATATGATATTTTCTTTTATATTCGTGACACTCGTTTTTAAAAACGAAGATGGATAGGAAAAAAAAGTGCCGTGGTTTGAATGTGATAAATAAACATAGGAACACATGTCAATTTATCACAAACGTCGTTTATAGAAGAACCTTCAAGGTGATTTATCATGGGGAAAATATACCCATTTGACAGAAGAAACAAGAAGAAAACAATGATTTCCATCAACACAATACGAATCAGTCGTGATCCATTGACCACAGATCCTGCTATTCTCGGTAGTGGGAGAGTCAGTTGTCCCTTTTAAAATTTATATTTGAAGCAGAATTATGTATCCCTTTAATCGTTCTTATAAAGCGCTTTTCTACCTCATGAGCTGCTCAAGGCGCTGGCCAAAACAGGATCTATCTCGAGGGCAAAAACAAAATCTATCTCGAACCGCCCAAGGTGCCCACCTCCAGCCTTTGGGCGCATCGTCTGACGCAGACAACTGAGCACAATCCTGGGCGCCCGGGAATGGGGAAGAAGTGACCTACTGCTTACTGGGTGTACTTGTGTAGCCCGACTCGCCCGTCTCTGACATAAGCGTCAGGATTTGTACAGGCTACGTGATAGACTACGTGGTTGCACATCCTGGAACACCCGAAGGAGTAATTGTCAGTGAGTGGGTGCTGAGGAATTAAAATATCACAACAGCTTGCGTGTGTCTGTGTGTACTTGCGTCTGTTTCAGACAATTCCTAGGTGTTTGTGTATGGGTGCTATATAATGTCTACGACATCATGGTCATGATTTTTTAATAATCATTCTTCATATCTTATGTGACTGAATCTTATTTTTTTTTAAACTTGGAATTTGATATTTACTTATTTATTGTCCAGAGCTTAAAAGATGTGATTGCATTTTTTTAAAATATATTATTTTTGACTTTTTATTATATTGTCAGTCTTATTAAGCTATTAGTACATTGTTTTAATGCGACTATTGTGTTAGTGAGGTTTACTTCAAATTTCTTTTTTTTTTTTAAATTTTAATGGATTTTGTTTTAAATTGTATTTATTTATTGTATTCTAACTATTGTATTGTGCGTGTGACTGTGTTTGATGCGCCTTGAGCAGACTATTGTTTGATAATGCGCTTTATAAATAAAATTATTATTATTATTATTAATTGCATAATTTTCATTGGAAACTGGTCCTTGTGGTTAGTGGGGACACCAAAGATTGTGATTGCGATTATAAATAAATGTTTTATTGTGTAAATAAATGTGAAAGAGTGCAGAAGACAAATATAATTTGCACTATTTGCTGACACAGTGACAGCTTAATAATACTGGAGAATACTGGATGCCAGAAACGCGCTTTTCCCTAATGAGGCACAACGCGCGACGATCTGTACAGGCACACATGGTACTCACTCTCACACACACATTCACATAAAAAAGCTGTTCACCACAGCAAAAGTAATGATTTATGAAATTCCGCTATTAAGAAACCCGTGTACGGGTTGGAGAGAGAGAGAGAGAGAGAGAGGGAGAGAGAGAGAGAGAGTGTGTGGTGTGTGTGGGGGTGTACTTGTGTGTGCGCACGCGCGTGTGTTTGCAGTCTACATCCGAAACCAGTGGGAACGTTAACTGTTTAGCAATGCATTTTCTCCAGACCCACGTAAACATTTTCAGGATTCGCCACCCCCAGGTACTACCTTCGATCGTGCTACCCAATCACTCTCCACACAAATGGTCCACGACCACAGCCTGTTGGCTCCGTACTGCTGACGCAACAAGACAAATCCCATCAGTCCCGTTATTAGTGTCTGCGAGGAACCAAACGGCGGCGTCTAGCTAGGCCCGGAGCTAGTCGTAAGCCGATAGTCTGCCAGAAATAAAGAGACTGACTGACTGAGTACTCCATAAAGAGGGGCCGGGTAGCTCAGTTGGTAAGAGCGTCTTGCTAGTAACCGAAAGGTCGCTGGTTCCAATCCCGGATTGGTCAACGTGTGATCATATTATTTTCCCCTTTACCAACAACTGGCCCGCTGGTGTCAGTATAAATCGGTCCAGTAGTCACCTATATGCGAAAGTGTCGTGTGACTATAATCTAGATACAAACAAATACTCCATACACGACTTAGTTTAGAAAATTATCACAGACACAAACAAGCTAACAACTCCATTCTGGAAGACAAAGAAAAAAAATGAAGGGGGGAAAAAAGAGAAGGAAATTTTAAAAAAAGAGAGAAAGGATTGCAAGTCATTCAAATGTATTTACATGCACTCATACACGTACCCGAAAAATAAGCATTTGGCTCGTTCTGATTCAAAACTATTTCAAAGTATTTCAAGATAAGTCGGGGGAAAATAAAAAGGGTAAAAGGCACATTACACTGCTCAGAAATACTGCTGCCGTATCTGTCACGTGGGGTTTATGGGTTGCTGGGCTCTGCACAATGGATGCTGTAACCCTCACGCTTTATTCGATGGGAACTGCTAGTTAGTCACCCTGTGAATTACTTTAATAAATTTATTTGTTTAGCTCGGTCTGTGTTAAGGCTGGGGTACAGAGATAGATAGAAACATGGTAAAAGATCACTGTCACACTAGCTTTCACACGGCTATGAGTCATATGTGGTCCAGCCACTTGATAACAGTTAAAATTACACATTTATTTCTTCTACTCTATACAAGATTTTCGATGTACTAATCTACCTTAAGTTCGTAAGTCAAAGCAAATAATTCGATCACTGATAGTCTAGGCAGCTGTTATGTCTTCATCGGGCACTGGCTAATAGATTTCATGAAGATTGGACTACTGTGGTCCGTTTTACTACAGTTCTGAAGAGTGGACTACTGTGGTCCTTTTACTATCAGTTTGGGTGCACTTCTTCCGTGTCACTTAACTGCAGTATGGTGTGTTTGAAGTCCTTCGTTGAGGTAGCTTCTGGTACACGCGGTGTCGTCGTGTAGTTTGGTCCCTTGCCACGCTGTGGGGTCTTGCAGGGTGTTTTCCAGGGTTGCTCCCTCAGCCTTGTGCTGTAGGGGCTAAACAGCCAACTAGGTTTTCCTGTGGAGTTGGGCGCACGGGATAGCTCGCCTGCTCGTCTGTAGGGGAATTCTGCACAACCCCTGAATACTGTGCCGAGTTTAGGTTGTCGTGGTTCTATAGTCGCCACTGCTCGACCGTGTCTCCGTAATCAGAGACTAATTCTGCACAACCACATAAATATAATCGTGCTACACACAAAAGTATTTAACAAATATAACTTAACACCCTCGAGTACAAACTCTAACTTCCATACACAATTCAACTATCAATCCCATTCAACATACACACATAACAGAATTCCTACATACATAAATATACAAACATCTACACATAATCTGTAACATTCAACAAAACATATATTCAATCATTATATCACACGTTTGCGGCGCAGTCAGTGTCTGGCGGTCGCACTCAAAGTGATTAAACCATGTTTCTGGATCGCTCACATCTATATAACATTACATTACAAAAATAAATGAGATAGAAAACAGTAAGTGTGTTCATTTACCTGTTTGACAAACTTCAGGCTCGTGAGAATGTAATCTCGCTCATCGCCTGTTGTTTCGTCTATGAGTGAAGATACGACTGCTCCTTCGGTGTTTGTAGAACACGCTCGGAGAGTGTCTTTCTAACTGACTTACCCATGCTGAGTTTTTGACCGAATCACAACGCTCTCCTGTTGGAATGCGTCACTCACGAGTGTGTACCTTCTCTCAAACTCGCGTCACAACTGTGTAATACTAGTAATGGTTTGGTGTTACTTTAACTATCAAGGCTATAGTAAATAGGAGGGTAAAACTAGTCTGTTCGTGACAGTATCTCACAATGTAAATAGTAGATAGTAGTAGTAGTATAGTAGTACATGTAGTATTTACAGGCAGCTTAACAGCATTGCTACGAACGGCTCTTACATCTTACATCTTGTCTTTCAGGAATCAGCCATCTATCTCAGTTTCGGGAAATCTCATATTCCACAAATCCGGATACATTTTGCCCAATGATACATTTTGCCCATAATACATATATAGGTTTTTGTTTTGGTGAACCAACAACAAAACATTCAGTCACTTCCTGGAAGCCCATATACCTTTTTGCTCAATGAATCAAATAGATAGGATTTTGTTCCGGTGAAGCGATAAAACATTTAGTCACACTCTACAATGTGGCATTAAAGCTCCTGATGAAACATAATAGAGCGAATTAGGCTACCACATATTGAGAACTCTTTTAGTTTGCTGAGTCTTTTCTCCTTTATTTGTTTTATTCAGTCACTCTCTACAATACACACACAAAGCTTTAAAGTTCCTATTAATTACTGTTATGCATGACAGAATACAGACTTCTTCATTGTCCTCATGAACATTCACAAAGAGCATCATATGTTAAAAATACAAAACAATTGCACTGAATTTAATTGTTAAAATACATTATTATAATACAATAACATTTGGAATGATGGTGTTAATATATTAAAATCAAGATAAGGAATTTGAGACACAATGAAAGATGAAGCTAACAAAGTTATTTCTTTATTGATTGATTGATGTACGGGTTTGCTACTTTCTTTCTTTTAATTATTTCCTTACTTATGTCCTTCGTTTTGTACTGGTTTTCTTCAATGATTCATGTATTTATGTAAAGGATGTAACTTCCTTGTAACATATTATGTTCGCCTGCGAACCTTTTTGCTTCTCAACATTTTAGCTCACTGAAGGGGTTTTCTCCAAAGGTCAAGGTTTATCTACGTTCTTCATGCCGTTTAACTTCATCACAACGTTCCAGTCAGTGTTTATTCAATCTGTGAACCCATTGTTCACTGATTTATGCAATCGTTCATTTATTTGCTTTTGATCAGGTCATACTCATTGTATTTAGTCTAGTGTGTAGTCTAAAACCACTTCGGTGTAAAGACATTAAATGAATAATATTGAAATATATATGATTTGTTGTAGTTTGAATAAGAGAGGAGAAAGAGAGAGGAGAGAGAGAGAGAGAGAGAGAGAGAGAGAGAGAGAGAGAGAGAGAGAGAGAGAGAGAGAGAGAGAGAGAGAGAGAGAGAGAGAGAGAGAGAGAGAGAGAGAGAGAGAGAGAGCTGGGCGTAGAGCTAACCCAAGGGAGACAACCTCTGCATTGTCAGGACCATACGTCGTCTAGCCGTGAGGGGTAAATTACCGTAGATGGTTGGCGTGCTACGCATTACGGCGGTAAATGAACAAAGTGGACGGAGACAGACAAGAACGCAGCCGGCTTTGGACCAATAATAGTGGAAAGTTATTACTATAGTGTAAACCCTATATCGACATTCATGACCTGATTTGGGTACATTTGGACCAGCTCCCCACCTCACCCTCCCTCAACTCAGACTTGGAGAAAGAGACACACGTCCTTACACATACCACACACACACATACACACACACACAACCACACACACACACTACACACATTAGCGCACACACGCACTCTAACGAGAGAAAAACTAATGTTACTTTTAAGAAAATATGGTCAGATGTTTCCAAATTTTCGAGTGTATGTTTATCCTGCCAAAGACTCTATTTTGCCAATCAAAAAAATAAAAAATAATAAAAAATAAAAGAAAGGGGGAAATAAATTATTTCAATAAAATAAAATAAAGAAACGCACGACTATATACTATTTTTAAAAAACACTTAAATAAAACATTAAAAAAATACAAAAATAAAATATACGAAAGCGTGCCATATTTTGAACAATGAGGTGAAGCTTACATTTTCACTGACCATCCATTCTACTGTTGCCTGGCATATGTTCCAAGGTGAGAACTATGCCATTTGATCTAGAGATCTTGAGCCCACACTCTAGGATAATCACATGTTATCTTCAAATAAGATATAATCCCTCCCTTATCCCTCGGAGTATTGCATTTATAAAGGATTAATTTCCTAGAAGCTTTTGGTTCTACAACTCTCAGTCTTTCTACACATTTAGAAAAGGACACATTTGTAGGCTATTCTTTGCCATCGCTACAAATAGTCCTGTAGGATATAAGACAAAAGCAACATTTTAACAAGGTTTATAAACAGGATATCAACATGGCAATATCAGTGTATTGTTTAACTCTCTTCATGTTTTCTCATTTCGCCATGAACCCAGTTGTTACCTCAAAGAACTACAATGAAAGTAAACGCAGCAAAAGGTAAGATTTTATTTGTAATGGTGCTTTCTTTATAAATCACTAGAAATTCTAAAACGTGCACCTGCCAATTCCCAAAGTCTCTCAAGACGATGACGAATTGTGCGAGTATTGCATGACATTGTGTCATAATATAAAACGAATTATTCGTCACTACCTTTCATATTGGGTTATTTAATTCCATTTGTGTTGTAAAAAATAATCCTATGGGGTGGAGAGGGCGAGGGGGAGGAGAGGGGGTGAGGATAATAAGACGTTGAATTAGAGAAGGCGAGTGTTACGAGTGAGGTGCGAACGATAATTATAATGTTATGTTTAGGCACACAGTTTGCGGCGATAGTGTTCATTGACTTTTGATTTAGTTCTATACGGTTGCTAGAAAAGCTTGTTTGTTTTCATCGGTCGATAGTGTGGAGAACTTTATAGAATTGCTTGTTTACTACTGACGGACGATTCGAGATCTGTCGTGTCAAATCTTGTAGAACATTCTATGACGTAAGACAGTGCTTCGATGATGAGTTTTATTCTGATTGGTTATTGATTGCGTCATTCTACAATGTCTACGTTTTTCTACAATGTAGAGAGAGTATAAAAAAAGAGTTGTCTGGGTGGTAATTTTTGGCTAGTAGTCCCCTATACGCTGAATGTGTTGGGGGACTATAAATTTACGAAACGTGGTAATTTTTGGAGAGAATTTCTGAATGCAGCTGTTGATGCCGTTTTGCTGAATAAAGTTGGAAAACCTTATAAAGACGACTCTTGCCTTGCTGAGTGAACGAATTCTAGTTACACAGATTCAACCATCGGGGCTGAATCGACCTTTGCCGTGTAACAGCGGGGAGGAGGGAGTTGGGGGAGGAGGGTGGGAGGGAGAAAACTAACTCAAATTCTTTCTGTTAACAGATCGGATGACGCAGGACCTCTGGAGGCGGTTGTGCTGCAGCAAGCACAAGAAATCGCAGCACTGAAAGCTTCTTTTTATGCACTGCCGCCTTCAGGTGTGCACATTATGTATTTTATTTAATAATAATAATAATAATAATAATAATAATAATAATAATAATAATAATAATAATAATAATAATAATAATAATAATAATAAGTGATGATGATAATAATCATCATCATTATCATCATCATCATCATCATCATCATCATCATCATCATCATCATCATCATCATCATCATCATCATCAACATCATAAAAATAATAACAATAAGTTTTTGTCTAATATCACTACGTGAAGAGAATGCACGATGAAGAACTGGATTGCCATGGATGAATAGTTAGTAGTCTACGTATCAACGATGAACATTACATTATTTCCTCATCTTGTTGTAGGGTGCAGCAGATGTGAGATGGGGAGAGGGAGGGCCAAGTGCTGGAGTGTGGGGGAGGATGGAATGGGGAACGGGAGCGCGCGCTGAAATGAACCGATAAGTCTTGTCTTATATTTTCACTATGTTATTATGTATTGTCTTTTTCGAATGTTGTAGGCTCAACGTACGTGAGATGGGGAAGACAGCAGTGTCCCACGGGGGCAACTATTATTTACTCTGGTATGTATATTTATCGGCCGTAACACATATCGCATTTTCCATTACAACAATAACTACAACTAATTTTTTTTTAAAATAGAAGAGTTCTCCTAGCCATAATGATCGGGAATGGAACAGCAACATATATCAGATTCCTAATGATCTTCTTTTGAGATGATGTCCATCAAGGATCAAGAGTATCAAAGAAGCAAATACTGCGGTCCTAAACGCGTGGTCAAAGACAATAAGAGTTTCCCGTTCAAAACGCGTTGTAAGCGATGGTTTTGTCCCAGATTTTTTTATGTCTCACTCAATGCAACCAGACCTCGGCTTCCGCTATTATATTGTCTAACAGTCTTCTACAGGTAGGCTTTCTTCGCCAGATTTAAAAACAGTTAAAAGTGTCCTGGTATTATTTGGTTTGAATTAAAGTTCAATGACCAGGGGCGGACGAGGGGGGGGTTTCCGGGGTTTCCGGAAACCCCCCCCCAGCCCGAAAAAAAAAAGGAAAAGAAAGAAGAAGAAGAAGGAGAGAAAGAGAGAGAGAGAATACAATTATACAAATAAAAATAAACATAAAATAAATACTATATATATATTTATTTATTTATTTTTATTTTTTTTTTTATACGAATTTTGGAAACCCCCCCCCCAAAAAACGAACTGATCCGCCCCTGATGACGATATTAGAATCGGACTGCTGACGGGATGATGCAATCGGACTATGACCTATATCGTGCCTTCGGCACAGCACTGAATAAATTCTGGCTAAATCAGTACTTCAAATTACAGTACAGTATACTACTTTGTGTCGATTAGACGTTGATTTCTATATTAAAGTGAGGTCAAAAATTCGCGAAAAACGTTTTGTGTGCGTCTCAAGTTTGCAAAATTTCCACAACTGCGCCATCGGGAACTGGTTCAGTACAACAATCGGTGTGCGTCGAGGATGCCTACTCTCTCCAACATTCTTTAATATCTTCCTGGAACGCATCAGGTCATATGCCCTTGCAGATCACGAAGGCACAGTCAGCATAGGGGGTAGAGCAATCTCCAACCTCCGATTTGCGGATGACATTGATGGATTGGCTGGAGAGGAACAAGAACTTGAACAGCTGGTATAGAGGCTTGACACCACCTCCAGAGCTTATGGAACGAATATAAGTGCAGAGAAGACCACAATTATGACCAACAACACTAATGGCATCAACACGGACATCAAAGGTCAACACAGTGCATAGCTTCGCATATTTAGGAGCCATTGTATCAGACAATGGGTCCCGAAAGGAAGTCCTCTCCAGGATCGCACAAACAACTGCTGCCCTGACAAGGTTGAAGCCCATTTGGAAAGACAGGACCAGTAGTCTACATTCCAAAGGCTGCTGCGCTCCCTTTTCATCTCCATCTTCCTATACGCTTGCGAAACATGGACCCTCACAGCAGATCTACAATGAAGAATACAAAGCATGGAGATGATGTGCTACAAAAGACTTCTGGGCATTTCCTGTACCCAGCACATCACCAACGACGAAGTCCGACAGGCCATCACACAAGCCATTGGATAACACGATGACATGCTCACAGTGGTAAAGAAAGGGAAACTCTGATGGTATGGCCACATCACCAGAGCATCAAGCCTTGCAAAGACCACCCTGCAAGGCACAGTGCAAGGAGGCAGAAGAAGAGGGAGACAGAAAAAGAGGTTTGAGGACAACATTCGAGAATGGACTGGCTTGACACCGAGTGAAGCCATGAGGGTTGCTGAGGACAGAGAAAGATGGAATACGCTGGTTAAACGATCCTCTGTGGTGTCCCAACGACCTTCGAGTTACGGGATAGGATAGGATAGGTATGAAACGCCTTTCCGAGCGTTCAAAAGGTCACCTGCAATAGCTGTAAATGGCTTGCCTCCTTCAGAATACAGGCACTCGCAAAACACAAACAAAAGCATAGATGCGTGACCACCAGATCCCAAAAAACGAAAGAGTGCTGTCGCCTGTAGTCTAACCGACGCGTAAAGACTGTCGTGGGCCGCTAGGCTAGCATGGCGACGTGACGTTATCGAGGAGCCATATGTATTTTAAGCTTCTCACACGTCCGTCTGAAACATTCACCCCAACAGTGTGAATTAATAAAAATCTTATAGGATCATATAATAATTTATTCATAATAATTCCAGGTTTCGCAGCAGGTGGAAGTTCTGGGGCCTCTGGTACGGGAGCGAACCGACTTTGCATGGTGAAAAACCCAGTCATGGACACTACCCCCATTCGGAGTGAGGGACACGGCACCATCACGGGCGGACAATACTACTTCACCGGATACACGAACACGGATGTCCTGTGCTCTCTCTGCCACACACCGTACTCCACCACCTTCATGGTCCCTGGTACCAACAGGTAAGGTCGTTAAGATGTCACATCAAAATGGAAACAGCCATATATCAGTTAGCACTTTGAGGGGCGCCCGCTAGTCCACCGACAACTTGATACCGATGCTCAGGTAGTTCAGCACCTCTACTCATTCCAATGAGCGCAAAAACCGAGGTCTAGTCTGTGCATTTAACGAAACTACCGCATTGGCCGTCTTCAAACGGTTCAACCTTTACATTTCAACCGCAGATGCCCAGACGGAACCACGGAGCAGTACCACGGTTATCTCTCCAGTGGAAACTATGCTGTGACTGCCCAGTCGGAATATCTGTGCCTGGATGCCAACCCTGAAGAGCGGCCAGGTACTACTGCCAGTGAGGATTGCGCCTGGTTTGAACACACTGCCATCGTCTGCGGCTCTCTTCCGTGTCCTCCATATGTGGCCGGCAAGGCAGCCACTTGCGCTGTTTGTTCTAAATGAAACATTTGCTTGTCCAAGGTTTACATTCATGTAGGTTAATAATAAAATTTGCGCTTTTTGTTCTAGGTCCTGAAAGTAGCTTTTCTAATGTAATATTTTGGACGAATAAAATTTCTTATGTCTTATAAATAAAAATAAAAATTTTCTCCAATTTTCTAAACTACATATACACTAAGAGTAAATGCACGGAGTACCAAGGTTTCAAAATACGTGTTTACTTACAGTCGATATCTATTGCATATAATCGACGTATGTATTCTATCTTGACTCCACTATTTCCAGAAAAGGATATATACTGGCATTTTATCGCAAAGTTCGGCAATAATAAATCTAGATAGCTCGCATAGTTTATATGTTATTTCATTTTTTACATTTTTAATTATTGTAACATATTGTCCTGTTTTGGTATTGTACTGTGATCTATGGAATAAAAAAAGAATATAAAAAAAATATTATTACATGTACGCTCTTTCAAGATCCGCACGAGAAACAACATCGTCATAGGAACCTGGAATGTCAGGACCCTAACTGCGGAAGGAAAATTAGAAGAACTGGCCCACGAGTTGGACCACTATCGATGGAATGTTCTAGGTATCAGCGAACTGCGCTGGAAAGGCCTAGGTGAAACAACGACCGACAAAGGCCACAAGCTCTATTTCAGCGGTAGGGATGACAGGCACGAACACGGCGTTGGATTCTTGGTCCACAAGAACATTCTAGCCACTGTCATGGGTTGCCGCCCAGTCTCCAGTAGACTCATTACCATCCGCCTGAGAGCAGCCCCTTTCAACATCACCATCATCCAGGCCTACGCCCCAACATCAGACTATGACGACAGCAAAGTGGAGGATTTTTATGAAAATCTACAGGCGGTCCTTGACCAAGTGCCGAAGAAGGACATAGTCATAGTGCAAGGCGACTGGAATGCCAAGGTTGGCCAAGATGCGCACCACAACTGGGGAGACACATGCGGACCCCACTGCAACAACGAGACAAATGACAGGGGTCTGAGACTCTTGGAGTTTGCCAGATACAACAATCTGGTACTGGCAAACACGCTTGGTCTCCACAAAAACTCCAGACGATGGACATGGCACAGTCCTGGCGGGGAGCATCACAACCAAATAGACTACATCATGGTCAAGAAACGCTTCAGATCAAGCATCAACATTGGCAGGACACGTACTTTTCCAGGAGCAGACATCGGAAGTGACCACGATCTCGTGATGATGTCTTTCCGGCTCCACTTGAAAAGAGTAAATACAGCAAAGTGCACTAGACTGAAGTTCGACCTGGACAAACTGCAAGACCCGGAGGTGGCAGAACTATTTCAGGCCACAATTGGAGGGAAATTTGCACCACTGCTCATTTTGGGGGCTGGTGAAGTAGATGTCAACACCATGACCACCACCTTCAACTCAGCTGTGACAGATGCTGCCACTGAGATCCTTGGCAAGCACCGACCAAAGAAGAAGCTGTGGATCACACCTGAACTTTTGGATCTGTGTGATAAACGAAGAGAGATGAAAAAGAAAAAGAACACCTCACAGGGAGCTGATGTCTACCGAAAAATCAACAATGACATCCGAAAAGGCATGCTCACAGCAAAGGAGAACTGGATAGAAGATCAATGCCAGGAAATAGAGAACAGTCTGAACAAGAACAACAGCAAGAAGGCCTACCAGACTGTGAAGCGGCTGACAAGTGTCAAACAGCCCAAAGTCTCCACTATCCAAAGCAAGTCTGGCATATGCCTTACAGAAGAACAAGAAGTCTTGGACAGATGGACAGAGTACTGCTCTGACCTTTACAGCCATACACCAAATGGAGACCCATCAGTTCTAGCATGTCCCGAGAACAGAGAAGAAGAAGAAATCCTCCCAATTCTCCGGGAAGAAGTTGAGGCAGCAGTGCAAGCGCTAAAGAAAGGGAAGTCAGCGGGAGTGGACAACATACCCGCGGAACTGCTACAAGCAGGAGGAGAAGCGATGATTGATGCCCTCACCATTATCTGTAACAAGATCTGGCAGAGTGGGGAGTGGCCTATACCATGGACCCAGTCGCTTGTCATCACTCTTCCCAAAAAAGGTAACCTTCAGGAGTGTGAAAATTACCGGACCATCAGCCTCATCAGCCATCCCAGCAAGGTCCTCCTGAAAATAATACTCAACAGGTTGAAACCCCAAGCTGAACAAATCATAGCTGAAGAACAAGCAGGATTCAGGGCAGGGCGAAGTACCACTGAGCAGATTTTCAACCTCAGAATAATCTGTGAGAAATACCTACAGCACCAACAACATCTATATCATGTGTTCATAGACTTCAAGAAGGCGTTTGACCGAGTCTGGCATGCAGCTCTATGGGCAACAATGAAAGTGTACAACATCAGCCCTAAAATTATTGAAGTCATCAAAAGCCTGTATGACAAGGCTACCAGTGCAGTCCTCCACAACAGAGCCATCGGGAATTGGTTCAGAACAACAATCGGCGTGCGTCAAGGATGCCTACTCTCTCCAACACTCTTCAACATCTTCCTAGAGCGCATCATGTCGGATGCTCTTGCAGACCATGAAGGCACAGTCAGCATAGGGGGTAGAGCAATCTCCAATCTTCGTTTTGCAGATGACATTGATGGATTGGCTGGAGAGGAACAAGAACTTGAACAGCTGGTACAGAGGCTTGACACCACCTCCAAAGCCTATGGAATGGAAATAAGTGCAGAGAAGACCAAAATGATGACCAACAACACCAATGGCATCAATACGGACATCAAAGTCCAAGGCCAATCCCTCGACACAGTGCATAGCTTCAAATATTTAGGAGCCATTGTATCAGACAATGGGTCCCGACAGGAAGTCCTCTCCAGGATCGCACAAACAACTGCTGCCCTGACAAGGTTGAAGCCCATTTGGAAAGACAGGACCATCAGTCTACATTCCAAAGTAAGACTGCTGCGCTCCCTTGTCATCTCCATCTTCCTATATGCTTGCGAAGCATGGACCCTCACAGCAGATCTCCAACGAAGAATACAAAGCATGGAGATGAGGTGCTACAGAAGACTTCTGGGCATTTCCTATACCCAACACATCACCAACGACGAAGTCCGACAGACCATCACACAAGCCATTGGACAACACGATGACCTGCTAACAGTGGTGAAGAAACGGAAACTTCGGTGGTATGGCCACGTCACCAGATCATCAGGCCTTGCAAAGACTATTCTGCAAGGCACAGTGCAAGGAGGTAGAAGAAGAGGGAGACCGAAAAAGAGGTGGGAGGACAACATTCGAGAATGGACTGGTTTGACACTGAGCGAAGCCATCAGGGCTGCTGAGGACAGAGAAAGATGGAGTATGCTGGTTAAACGATCATCTGTGGTGCCCCTACGACCTTCGGGTTACGGGACAGGATAGGATAGATAGGATAGGTACGCTCTTTCTAAATTTTTGTAGAATAATTATAGTTTGTACTAAATAATAATAATAATAATAATAATAATAATAATAATAATAATAATAATAATAATAATAATAATTCTTTGAATAGCGCGATTCTCCACAGTGAGCTCAAAGCGCTTTTTATCCATGTAAACATTTAATTCAAAGCACCACCTCTTTTTATTTCCGTAAAATATTATTTGTATTGTTGTATACGAGTATACAATGTCTTGTACCACCTGGCCACCTAAAGATAGACTCTGCGTTGGTCATCTGAATATCTGTCATGCTATCAACAAAACACACGGTCATCCATTCTTAATAATCACTACATATCATTTCATGTTTTTGGTATCTCTGAACCATGATTATATGACAAGTCATATGATTCAGAAATAGCAGTGCGTGGTTATTCTTTATTACAACATCACAGAGAAAAAGTTAACGAAACTGGGTTATTAATTTATATAAGCGAAACAATAAAATACGAGCGTCTGTATCTTTTTGAACAGCATCATGTAGAATCTATTTGGATTCAAATTGACATAAAACATGCAGCTCCAGACATCCAACTGAACATGTAGACTGGTTTAATCACTTCAATTCTATGATTGATGCCGTGTTATTAGAATCCAAAGACTTTTTGTTTAAAAATATTGGGTGATTTTAATATTGATCTGAATAAATCAAACAAACACTGGTCAAATATTATTCAACTTTGTAATACTGAACAATTAGTAACAACGCCAACAAGAGTAACTGCTGATACTAGTACACTCATAGATCATATTTACGCAAGTAATAAAGCTCATGTAACAGAAGTGTGTGTACTAGTATAATTATGGTTGCAGTGACCATTACCCAGTATGTTTCACAGGGAAAAAAGGAGCTAAAATTCCAAAACAACGTCATAAAATGATAACATGTAGATCATTTTCTAAATTTAAATAAGTTGATTTTCTATTCGACCTTTTAAATCTCTCAAATGTATATAATTTTACTAAGCCAGATGATGCTTTAACATACTGGTCTAACACATTTATAAATATATATAACAAACATGCTCCTATTTTTACAAAACGAGTTCAATAGTATTCTAAACCCAACTGGCTTTACAGTGAACTACCACAAGCTATTAATCGTAGGACTATTTAAAGAAACATGGTAATGAAAGTGAATATAAAAACCAGAAAAATGCAGCAACTTCACTAAAAAGAAACAAAATGAAAACATATATTAAAAATTTAGTATCATCCAAACACAGTTCTAAAATTATTTGGAAAGCAATTAATCATTTAACAAACAAATCACCTTCATCTACAGTAATTACAAATATGTCCCCTGATACACTACATTTACATTTTGTCAAAACTTCTGATAGAATTATAACTTTTGACAAATCAAAAGAAAAAAAAAACATTAATTAACAGAATTTTGTCAGTCCAAAAACATTAAAAACAAAATCTATTTTTTTTTTGTCAAATGAATTTGTTGATAAAACTTTAAGAAACCTTTCGCAAACAAATTCAAGGAGTTTATGAATTAGATCGTCTTCATCATTATCATCATCATAACACAATGATTTATATAGAGCGCACATATTTATTTAATCGTTCATATATAGCGCTTTTCCAGCTCAAGAGCTGCTCAAGGCGCTGGCCGATACAGGATCTAACTCAAGCCGCCGGAGGCGCCTACTTGCAGCCTTTGGGCGCATCGCAATAACGCTCCAGACAACTGAGCGCAATCCTGGCCAGCCAGGGATGGGGGAGAAGGACCTAGGTGCATGCTGGGTGTGTTCTTGTCACCGGCACTCACCCGTCTAGGACATGAGCGTCAGGATCTTTAAAGTCCGTTATGATGGAATGTATGCGACACAGACTAGACCTCGGTTTGTACTCTCATCCGAGTAGGAAACGGGAGTAAAGTGTCTTTCCCAAGGACACAACACAATGCCCCGTCCTGGGCTCGAACCCGGGACCTTCAGATCCGCAAGCCAAAGCTCTACCATTAGGCCACCGTGCCTCCCGTATACATATCTCACGGCAGGTTTAAATGGCCTGCATATCAAAGGTCGTTGTTCGCGAATTCTTTCGGCGAAATAAAAATCGTTATCTGAAGAAGGAAAAAAAAGTTTTTTAAAAAAATTGCGAAGTTCAACTATGAACTTTAAGCAATTAAAAATAACGCTGACTGCAGTCTAATGGGAGAGGATCCGAGTCCATTCAACACCATCTAACCTACAGATATGCAAGCTACGCAACAATTTGTAGCAACTCATCTTGTCTCACTTTATGAGGAAACACCTTCTTTCCTTTAAATTGGAACGAAGAACGAAGATTTAGAGCTATTTCTCTGTATGCAGATTTTCTACAACTACACTTCTGCACAGGAATTATTTAATGGTGGACTGGAACTCTACAGTCATTCGCTGCCAGGCGGCTGATGGCTCCAGCAGTACTTGACTGTGCACTGACCATTCGCAGAGCATTGAGTACATCTTTTGACGATCCGGATTTTCCACTGCGGCGGTCGTTCCATGCCGACCTGCATTGAACACTGCGGCGGTCAGCCAGCCAGCAAGCTCACAGAGGCGGTCATATCTGGCACAGCTCGCGCCTATTCCAAGGAAGGCGTTCAGATTCCGGCCGCCGATGTCCCTCAACTTAACGGACTTTCAAGGCTGTCCCTTCAGCCTTGTTGGTAGCTTTGCCCGGCAGACTGGATAGATGCCGAAACGACACTCCACCTCAACCTTCAAACGTCAGTTTCTTCATGGGATTGAGTGACGGCGGCGGTTAGTCGAATGATCCCGCGCCGTGCCGCCCTGCTGTCGGCTTCTCTACCCCATGGTAGCTCCCCTCTTTCACTACGACTGGACAACACGGAAATGGTTGTGGAGAGTGGCGATCTCCGGACTACAGGCGCTCTGCACCGCTAGCGTTTTCCCGCGTAACTGTAGATTATAGTCACACGACACCGAAGCGTATAGGCGACTACTGGTCACATTATTCTGACACCAGCGAACCAGTTGATGGTAAGTGGAAAATAATATGGTCACACATTGGCCAATCCGGGATTCGAACCAGGTACCTTTCGGTTACTAGTAAGACGCTCTACCAACTGAGCTACCCGGCCCCTCCGCGTTTGTCTAAATCTCCTTATACATGCCGTATACACGCTCTCAAGGTCCCAAGGCTCCACTGCCACACCTCCTGGAGTGCTCCACAAACATCACGACCCACCTTCCTCCTGTTTGCGCGACTGCTACAACAACTTTGTTTACCGCCTCGAGCGTCCCGCTTCTAAACGATCTTTTCAACATGATGTTTCTTCGCAAAATGACTTCTTATTCACGTCCCCTGTACGCTTAGATGTCCGGGGACAGGAATCTACTCAACAACAACTAATACAGTCCACCACTTCAGTAGAGTGACCCAGCGTGTGACTGATGACGATCTTAAAAGTTGGAAACAGCTGTCACACACTTTGCTGTCAACAAACAGTGGTCCTGCTAAATAGAGTAAACTATTTCAACAAAGACGTTCACCTTACCATGGAAGTTTAAAGCAGCGTGTGTGGAGATATGCTGTCAACTTTGAACGGAAATCTTCACTGGGAACACTACAGTTATTAGAAACGGAAGCTCCGATGGCATGACTACGTCACCAGAGCATCAAGCCACGCACAGACCATTCTGCAAAGCACGGTGCAAGGAGGCAGAAGGAGAGGGAGACAGAAAAAGAGGTGGGAGGACAACATTCGAGAATGGACTGGCCTGATACTGAGTGAAGCCACGAGGGATGCTGAGGGCAGAGAAAGGTGGAGTACGCTGTTTAAACGATCATCTGTAATGCCCCAAATGACTGTCGAGTTACGGGATAGGATAGGACAGAGTTATTAGTTCATTTTCTATAAATTTCTACCTCTGTTTGGCGAGCGATACTTGCTGGTGAATTCGCTGCTCTAGATTCTATACAATTCCTGGTTACTCTAAATTATAATATGTGTGTTTAAAAGTAATGCTTGCTAAACGTAGTCACGCTGCACATAGTGACCTAAACAATCCATGGCTACCTGGAAACAAGACTGTTGTAGATAACGTTCGTTGGCGTTTAACACTGGACTAATGCCTCAACTATACGTATCGTCGCTTTTAGCAGCATCAAAGTTAAACGGTCAATTTAGTTTTGTACGCGAGCAAAGCTGCCTGCAAATAAGATCAGCCTTCTATTTGCCTTCAACACATTTCTACAGAAGTGTTAAAGGTTGATCATCTCAATGTATAAACCCACTGAATGGCTGCCAATTTTTGATTCGTGTGAATTAGTCTTTACGAAGCCTTAAATCAACACCAGTGTCAAAGATTATCATTGCGCTGAAAGGTCAACACAACATTTTTTCCCCAAAAAGCAAAAGTGTACAAATAAAATCTGATCCTTGCACTAATTACAAGTGACGTAAACTTACATAACACCATTTTGTTGGACATTATATGTAACTAACAACAAGTAATCCAACTGCGTTTCTATTGTCTGTTTCTATCGACTTCTGATTTAGATTATAGGTCTTCGTAAACTTCGATAGTCACATTGTCAAATAAACAAGACATGGCCACCGCAAGAACCCTTCTGGTTGTCCAAACAACTTGTGTTCTTTTCGTTTCTGTCTATGCGACACCCTCGAAACCTGTACAGCCTGCTGAAGAACTAAGGAAAAAGAGGTAAGTACTAAGTACAGGTTTCCATAACCTTACTTGTTCTGATTAATTTAAATGAGAGGTATTTCACCTTGCAGCGTTACACTGTTTTCATTGCGGCGTCTTTAAACTCCTGACGAAGCATTATAATTATAGGATTCATAGTAGGAAAGTCGGGTAAAAGAAGAGCTTGAGCAAGCGCATATGCCAAACACGCTAAAATGTCCTAGTAGTTTATGGGGACAAGACATGAAGTTTGAATCTTGAACGCTTAAACCCAAAACTTTAAGAAAAGCAGATTTCCTGTATTGTTTTGTAATGACGTCTCCATTGTTCCAGATCGGATGACTTTGGGAGTATAGAGGTTGTGGTTATGCAACAGTCCCAGAAAATCGCAGCACTGGAAGCCACAATCCAAGCCCTACAGATTGCAGGTATACCTTTTATCACGTCTTTCCTTCATCAATATCATCATCATCAACATCATCCTCATCATCATTACATTACATTACATGGTTATTGCTTTAGGTCCAGCGGACATCATAATCATCATCATCATCATCAAAAATCATCACCAATCCTAAGATCATCACCAATTATCAACACCAATCATAAGATCATCACCAATTATCAACATCAATCATCATTCATCGCCAATCAACATCAATCATTATCAATCATCATCATCATCAAAAATCATCCCCAGTCATAAGATCATCACCAATTATCAACATCAATCATCATTCATCGCCAATCATCATCAATCATTATCAATCATCATCATCATCAAAAATCATCCCCAGTCATAAGATCATCACCAATTATCAACATCAATCATCATTCATCGCCAATCATCATCAATCATTATCAATCATCATCATCATCATCATCATCATCATCATCATCATCATCATCATCATCATCATCATCATCATCATCATCCTCTCCTCTTCTTCATCTTCTCCCTTCTCCTCCTCTTCCTCCTACTACTCCTCCTCCTCCTCATCATCGTCATCAACAACATATACTTTGTCAACAATTCCAATCTTCTCCAAATAAACTACTTCATCAATATATATAATATAATATAATGTAAAATATTAACTTAAAATCTCAATTTGTTTCCCTATTTTCAGGGTCAACGTATGTGAGATGGGGAAGGAGTCAGTGTCCTAATGGAGCTACAACCATCTACTCTGGTAATATTCTCATTTAATTTAATTTATTTATTTTAATTTAATTTTAATTGTATTGTATTATATTTTATTACTGTTCTGTTATGTTATGTTATTTAATTTATTTTTTATTGATTTATATTTCATTTTATTTATTTTATTACATTATATTTTATTTAATCATTATATTGCATTCGCACTGCCAGAACAACTCGCTACCACATTTGTATTAGACTATGCTATCTTCATACTTACGCCAAAGTAATAATATGATAAATAACACTGTTAGTATCTCTAAACAAAGCTATGATAATAAATGGCTACGAAGTGACAAAACTGCAGACAATCCCGCGTACATTATGGCTATAATATATCATTTGTCAACATTACATTCAACACCATAATGCTCGATAGTGCACAAGTGAATAAAAAATACTAATCCAATAGAAATACGTGCATATTATTATCTCAACAAAGAAATTTCATGCGCTATACAGAGAATATACCATACCTTCAGAAGTCCTTTGAGTTTGTGAGCACGCTGTACTAGAACAATCCTTACACCCAATAATTATATATAAAACCCACTAGTAAGCCTACTTTAATTTATTCCAACCAATGTACAGTGCGAAACGTTACCGTCAATGCATGTCTTTCTTCAAAGTTCGATAATAGGACTACTGCAGAACGGTACAAAATGTATAATCCTCTATCTTCTGTACTGCTGCAAGGGTACGGCGCAGGGGGTTTCGCGTCCCATACGGGTACGGGCGCTAACCGACTGTGCCTAGTATCGAACCCAGTTGTCGACAATACACCCCTCTATACCAACGGCCACGGCTCCATTTACGGCGCGCAGTACTACGTCAACGGGCATACGTCATTCACTGACGTCGTCTGTGCTTTGTGTTACGTCACTTCTTCAGCGACCTTCATGGTACCTGGCACGAACAGGTAGGTAAACATCATTTTCATTATTTCGTTGGCTCATTGGTTGTTTGGTTGCTTGTTTGGTTGACTGACCGACTGGCACCAGTATCTGAAGGTGAGAGATGCCGAAACCTATGGCCTCGCTCTCTATATACTTCTATACTAGAATAATAGTACTGAGAACGAGACGAGCTCCATAGAGATACGCTCTCATACCTAGAAACGGGCACTTGTGGATTGATTCTGCATGTTTGTTACTTACCTTTACAGAACCTGGCAATAATAAATAAACAGTCAAAGCGACTAGTGCACTCATCAGTTCAAAGACCTGCTTAAGACGCGAACGTATCTAGGTGAACAATATTTCTTGTATCGTTTCTTTGGTTAGTTCGCTGATTGGTTGGTTGGTCGGTTAGCGCTGATATGATCTTGAAATGTAGTAAGTCTCGTATACTCGGTTAAACTAAATCGATAAAAGTGAAAACTAGTTACAGACGCATAAGTGTACAGTACACTCACTGTAGTGTAGACCTACTGCCTCAGTGTACGTTCAGGCGTGCCAAACGCTCACCCCAAATAAAACTTACCAACACTGTTTTGTGCAGATGCCCGGCTGGAACTACGGAGCAGTACCATGGCTACCTGTCCGTTGGAAACCATGGTTCGGAATCTGCCTCGGAGTACGTGTGCCTGGACTCGAACCCCGAAGATAGACCGGGTTCGACTGGCAACCAGGACTGCGCCTGGTTCGACCTTACGGAAATTGTTTGCGGTTCGATCCCTTGCCCTCCCTACACCAACGGTAAAGCTGCCACTTGCGCCGTGTGCTCCAAGTGATTCAGAGCCTTTTGGCGAAATCGTCACGAAAAGACATCATTCCAATGCAAACAGTTAACAATCAAAACGCAATCACAACATAATTTTATATCGAGAATTTGCAAATCGGGATTTCAAACAGTGAAATTGTAGAACTATACATTGCTGTTCAGCGCACTCAAAAATATTACATAACCGTATGCTAAACGATGAACTTTTTATTTTCTTCGGCGAGTGGATAAAATAGTAAGATTTATGCTGTGTACATCACTACATGTATTCTTCAAATGCATGATATCGTGGTTCAGAGGATTATGCAGTTACAACATTGTTAGTTCAGATAATTTCTGATAAGTGTCATTGCAGTTAGGCATACATCTTTATCTTAAAAATAACAATTAATTTGACGCTATTACGCTGCACTACTAATAATTGGCGCATTGATTATTTTAGTTACCCACGCTATATTGTAACCCGTGGATGAGCAAAGGCAAATAATTCTTTATTTAATTAAATACATGGAACAACTCTCTTCCATGCAAAACTATTACATTACCACAACCACGTCAAACCACAGTCTTACTCATTTTGTTAACTTAGCTTACATGTCAGTCAGTTTTATAACTAATGCGTTTCGTCCATTAGTAAATGAGAGAGAGAGAGGGAGAGAGAGAGAAAGAGAGAGAGAGAGAGAGAGACCGACAGACAGACAGACAGACAGACAGACAGACAGACAGAGACAGAAAGAGAGAGACAGATGGAAACAAGCAGATACATAAAGACAGAAGAATGCAGGACTAGTCACTTATCCGTATCTTGTGGGTCCAGACATATAACATGCTACAATAGAACACTACCAATATGCTGCGTTGCTAAGCAAGCAATGCACGTTATGATCCCCAAAACAAGTAGTTTTTACGATCTATTTTTTGGGTCTGCTGGGACAAATGTCATACCACCGTCCTCCTACATCTCCCCATCCTACCCTTATCTGATAGGCTGAGGCGGTAGGTGAAAGGGATTGGGGAAAGCTGTGACTTGCGCAGCTTCCTCCATGGAAGTTTAATCGAAGCAAAAGGGTTAGGGGGGAGGGGAAGCTGGGGGAAAGTAAATGGGAGAATAGTCGAGGTGGGAGGCGGGTGAATGGTATGAGAGAGATTCTGGGGTGAAATGAAGGGCCAGCTACATAATAATTAGAGCAGCAAGCTTTGTTCTGCCAGTCTTTCCCGTCCTATAAGCATGCGTTATGTGATCTAAGTCTAAGACCCGTGTCATTACTTACTGTCTGGGAAAAATCAATGACAGAATCCACAGCACCGAGCATGCTAGAACATAACTGTAGCAGAAATACTTATTGGCAGTAGGCCTACTTATCCTATCCTATCCAATCCCGTAACTTGGAAGTCGTTGGGGGCACCATAGATGATCGTTTAACCAGCGTACTCCATCTTTCTCTGTCCTCAGCAACCCTCATGGCATCGCTCAGTGTCAAGCCAGTCCATTCTCAAATGTTGTCCTCCAATCTCCTTTTCTGTCTCCCTCTTCTTTTGCCTCCTTGCACCGTGCCTTGCAGGATGGTCTTTGCAAGGCCTGATGATTGGTGACGTGGCCATACCATCGGACTTTCATACGTTTCTTCGTACTACTTATGTCACAGGGCAAAGTCGCATTCAGGAAAATGCAGGATCTAGGTCATCCCTAGGAAAATCAGCATCTTTAGCATTTAACCAACAGAGTTCGTCTTTTTCTCTCTTTTTGGTGAGACAAAGACCGAGATAGAGATCAATAGACTCAATTCAATGAACAATTGTATATATTACAAATGAATGTTAGGGATCGTTTATATATCAAAGATGCATATATATAATATCACATCACGGCCATTTAGATTGTTAAAACACTGCGAGTTTGGCGTCTTTATCCTATGATCGACCAGTGACTTTGCAGATTAAAGTCAAATAAAATCAATTAGTTATTCATTGCTTACAGGGTCCAGCGGACTGCAAAGAGCCAATCAGGACCACAAAATCAGGACCACAACTTGGTTGAAAGAGGACTCAGCCCTGATCCGTATAAAAGATCTGCTGAAACAACCCAAGTGGTAACACTGAGGGCACTCCACCAGCCGGTCACTTTACAATAAAGACATCCTATACAGGGGACGCTGAGGCTATACTCTAATTTATCGAACCCCAGTTTACAAAAACAACATAAAATATAAACATCATTAAAAAAATATCAACAAAATACATACATAGAACATGCCTACATTGCTAAATAATAATATCATAGGAAGCCCCAGTGACTATTAAAATTTGGCAGAAAGCGTCCAATATTCCCAAGCTGACCCAACAGACCTCACACACAAATAAAGAGTTTTGGAAGAGTTTTCAAGAAAAAAGGTAGGTGACTGGTCTAGCGAAGAAGTAGATAGTATAGTAGACTGATAGAACAGAGTAGGAATGAAAAAGAACAATGGAGAAAGACAGCGACAGTGGGAATTTAAAGCACTAAATTTCCTGAAAATGGAGATACTATTTTCAAAAGCCTGTATGACAAGGCTACCAGTGCAGTCCTCCATAACAGCCCATCAGAAATTGGTTCAGAACAACAATCGGTGAGCGTCAAGGATGCCTATTCTCTCCAACACTCTTCAACATCTTCCTAGAGGCATCATGTTAGATACCCTTGCAGATCACGAAGGTACATTCAGCATAGGGGGTAGAACAATCTCCAACCTTCGTTTTGCGGATGACATGGATGGATTGGCTGGAGAGGAACAAGAACTTGAACAGCTTGTACAGAGGCTTGACACCACCTCCAGAGCATATGGAATGGAAATAAGTGCAGAGAAGACCAAAATGATGACCAACAACACCAATGGCATCAACACGGACATCAAAGTCCAAGGCCAATCCCTCAACACAGTGCATAGCTTCAAATATTTAGGAGCCATTGTATCAGACAATGGGTCCCGACAGGAAGACCTCTCCAGGATCGCACAAACAACTGCAGCCCTTGCAAGGTTGAAGCCCATTTGGAAAGACAGAACCATCAGCCTACATTCCAAGGTAAGACTGCTGCGCTCCATTGTCATCTCCATTTTCCTATACGCTTGTAGAACTTGGACCCTCACAGCAGATCTACAACGAAGAATACAAAGCATGGAGATGAGGAGCTACAGAAGACTTCTGGGCATTTCGTATACCCAGCACATCACCAACAACGAAGTCCGACAGACCATCACACAAGCCATTAAATAACATGATGACCTGCTCACAGTAATGAAGAACGGAAACTCCGATGGTATGGCCATGTCACCAGATCATCAGGCTTTGTAAAGACCATCCTGCAAGGCACATGCAAGGAGGTACAAGAAGAAGGAGACCGAAAAAGAGGTGGAAGGACAACATTCGAGAATGGACTGGCTTGACACTGAGCGATGCCATGAGGGTTGCTGAGGACAGAGAAAGATGGAGTATGCTGGTTAAACGATCATCTGTGGTGTCCCAACGACCTCTGAGTTACGGGATATGATAGGATAGGATAGGATAGGGGGATACTATTTATACAGAAACCCCCGGTGCCCGCACGGGAAGGAGGGGGGAGGAGGGAGGATGGTAATAAAATCAATGTCACCGCTACTGCAGAATGAACCAGTTTCAATCAAATAACATGTTATTCAATGTCACGTATACTTCGGTAAAAACGGATGAAAACGGAAAACCTAGACGGCCCTCCTTCCTGCACAAACATACCCTCGCCTCTTCTTCAGAGTTCTGTGGTAATCCCTTTACGAGGCAGCATAATCACAATCCAGTTCACTGCAGTAAGAGGACCTATTACTGCTAGGCGAAGGCAAACACTACAGACATGAATATGGATTTATTTTCACTCCGTCCAGTGTGCGAAGTAATATTACTTGAAATAGCAAGGCTGATATGATATGATATGATATGATATGATATGATATGATATGATATGATATGATATGATATGATATGATATGATATTATATTAGCGCTTTTCCAGTTAAAGAGGTGCTCAAGTCATTGGCCGATACAGGATTTAACTTAAAAGCTGCCTGAGATAACAACTTCCTGCCTTGGGCGCACAACCTGACGTCCCAGCAAGAGGTTATTCTTATATAGCGCACTTACAAGCTCAGAGAGCTTCTCAAAGCGCTGGCCACTACTATCCAGCAATCACAAAATAGTTTGCTGAAGTCAGGATGATTCGAACCCACGTCGCCTGAGACGCACGTACAGAAGTTGTGCGCTCTGACGACTGAGCTATCCCTGCCGCCAGCAACTAACAAATTATTTCAATTTTAAAACGACGTCTAATAAAATTATTGCCGGTGAATTACAAAACCGTATTTAAGCAGAGACTGAGAAGAAAGGATGTACACGTATCCTTTAAATAATATTGTTATATAATTACGTTTCGCCAAAAACAACGAAGGTAAAAAGACAGTAATTTACATAAAGAAGATCACGCATCTCTCTCCCTGTACTCTCTCTCTTTCTCTCTCACACACACACACCCATACGCACACCCACACGCGCACGCACACACACACACAGAGGAACACACACATCCATTCACATGGAAGTGATTACACCTGGTGCAAATTCTTCTAAATGTTATTCATGATGGCAGTTCGACGATAAATCCCAAGTAGAAGGGAAAGAACAGAAATTACTGTGCAGAAAACGGCAAAAAATTATACTTAAAGGGCCGCAATCTCGCACATTTCAGTGTCACTGGTCCATTTCAAATTCACAACGAGTGTAGACACACCGGGGAAAAAATGAAAGCCAAAAAGAGATCTCCAGACTCTTTTTCAAAAGTACGGTTTTGATATAAATCGATTGATTCATGTGTTTATGTGCCTATTAATAGCATCAAGGTGGATTCTAAAAATAGCACTAAAATTATCATAATCTTGTTATCTCTTTTATTTTCTCTCTCTCTTTCTCTCTCTCACACACGCATACACAGATACACAATTAACATACGCAGAGTATTATATAAAATTAATTGACAAGCACAAGTAAATAGGCAATAAGAAAATGAAGGCCTGAATGAGTGAATCAAAAGTCTGAGAAAACGTTCATATAAAATATGCATCATAATAATTTATAATTATATAATATTCATAATATTCAAGTGACACACGATGCTCTTTATTATGTACATTCAGGATTTATTTATTTGTGTTTCCTTTTTCCACCTTATTCATATTATTATTTTGTTTCTTTGTTTTATAGTCTAACATTAAAGTGTATATTTTTCAAATATATAAAAAGTAAATCACTACTGCTTTCGGTTTCTAAAATACAGGAGCAAGTAGTGCAGACGTGTGAAGGTGTAACTTGCATTAACAGCGTAACATATTTTATATTAAAAAAAGTATTAATTTATAATAATAATTTTTTATATAATTACTTTTTTTTATAAGTAGGCATCCCTTACTATGTTTTGTATAAATTTTTGTTTTCTTGAATAAGTAAAATAATGATTTTGAAAAGTTTGAATTATGTGTCAACGTAACTCAGGTTACGGTACGCCATCAGCTTTATTTTTTTCAAGTTTAAAATTGAGATAAATAAGTTTACAATAAGGCACCTGGTAATTACTAAATTAGTGAAGAAAATACAACAATTTATTCAATTATTTGCTTTATCATTTATTTTTAGAAAATAAATAGTGTTATTAATCTTAAAGTAACTTGCGTTACAGTGACAAGGAATATATCTTATTATAAGAACATGAACACAAATGATAATTCTAACAAGGAAAAACAAAACACAAAGTCAAATGAAAAAGAACTTAAAACACTGATACAAATTAAGATATTTATTTATGTCAGCATGATAATACATAAGAATATAAGAATAAATTTATATCAAGTACATTCCAACACTGCAATGCTAGATTTAATTAGCGTACAAACCAAGTTCTCTTCCTCTCTCTTTATGGTAATTAGTAAAGAAAAGACAATTTTTCCATTTCTTTGTTTTATAAGTAGTTTTCAGCAAATAAATAGTGTAAATAATTTAAAGTTTTCAGCAAAAAACACCTGTAGTGATAATAATTTAACTTGCGTTACTGTAGCAAGGCATATAAGAACAAGCACGAAAATAATGCTAACGAGAAATTTGCGTTTCCGGTGAAATTGTGCGTGACACGTCATTGAAAAAGTTTTATCACGTGGTCTACAGAGACAAAATCTTGTGTTCTACGTCATAGGTTATTGTATTAAAATTAATGGAAAAGTACTTGTAAAATAGCGTCTCGTTTCAAATAATCGTGTTAGAAAATATTTAGCGGAATTCAAACGTCGGACGTAACCTGCATGTCATGTGTGACAACGCTAACCAAATAAGTCGAAATAACTTAAACAACACAACAATGACAGCTTTTAAGCTGCTAATATCACCATTTAATCGATTGTAATTGATCAGAACATATAAACAATAACAAGAAACTGAAATCGAGAAAATTACGAAAAGCAAGTTACGGTAATAGAAGTGTGACAACAGACGAAACGCAAGATACGCACATTTTGTGCACGATTAATTAAGTTCAGACAACACAACATGCTTTCAAACCCTGTTTCCTGTGTAATTTGACTTTATTAGAATAATAGAGTTTTGTTTTAAATACTGTAAGAGCAAGCATTTATTTAATAAAATAATAATAAAATAAACACAGTAAAAATATCTCTTATCGCACGCACCACCTTCCATCGCTCTGATACACCCACTCACGCATCGCATCTACTTACAAAACTCCACACAAACACAGAAACACTGATTAAAAACACTAGGCAGACTGATAAACAAAAGGCAGACTGACAAACGCACAAACATACACTAAAATATATTACTCACTTCCAGTGGAGGCGGCGGCGGCAGCGAAGAAGCCCTGTTTGTCGTCATCGTTGAGGAATCCACCGAGTCCATAGCTAAACTTCCACTCGTGACTGCCGGGGCAATCGTCGTCGTCGTGGTGGACGTGACGACGTCACAGTTCCTCTCACCATCAACAACAGCAACAGCTCCTTCAGCGTGAACATTTCCTCCACCTCTCCCACCCCCGTCAACAACCACGTGTCTTCCATCCGAGTGCGCAGAGTTCACCGGAGGGGTAGCAGTAGCTGTCGTCTGCTTGTCACCCACGAGTGCCTGGGTGAGCTCCCCTGACTCGGAAGCGCGAAGGTCTGAAAAACGCGAAGAAAGGCGCCGAGGGCAGCAACACAAGCGCAAACGTCGCGCCAGGCCGCTGACTTTGGGACCATCTCCTGTGAGGGAAGACCGCGTCGGTCTTTGCGTTGACATCGTCCTCCGCTACTTATTGCCCTGTCTATTCTTCTGGTATAAACATGGGACGACGTTTTCGCAGTGATTCAGCTATGGGATA
>JBAHVR010000354.1:150000-458976 GCA_036898135.1 Oncomelania hupensis
GCTGTGAGGGTCCATGCTTCGCAAGCATATAGGAAGATGGAGATGACCAGAGAGCGCAGCAGTCTTACTTTGGAATGTAGACTGATGGTTCTGTCTTTCCAAATGGGCTTCAACCTTGTCAGGGCAGCAGTTGTTTGTGCGATCCTGGAGAGGACTTCCTGTCGAGACCCATTGTCTGACACAATGGCTCCTAAATATTTGAAGCTGTGCACTGTGTTGAGGGATTGGCCTTGTACTTTGATGTCCGTGTTGATGCCATTGGTGTTGTTGGTCATCATTTTGGTCTTCTCTGCACTTATTTCCATTCCATAAGCTCTGGAAGTGGTGTCAAGCCTCTGTACAAGCTGTTCAAGTTCTTGTTCCTCTCCAGCCAATCCATCAATATCATCCGCAAAACGAAGATTGGAGATTGCTCTGCCCCCTATGCTGACTGTGCCTTCGTGATCTGCAAGAGCATCTGACATGATGCGCTCTAGGAAGATGTTGAAGAGTGTTGGAGAGAGTAGGCATCCTTGACGCACACCGATTGTTGTTCTGAACCAGTTCCCGATGACGCTGTTATGGAGGACTGCACTGGTAGCCTTGTCATACAGGCTTTTGATGACTTCTATAATTTTAGGGCTGATGTTGTACACTTTCATGGTTGCCCATAGAGCTGCATGCCAGACTCGGTCAAATGCCTTCTTGAAGTCTATGAACACATGATATAGATGTTGTTGGTGCTGTAGGTATTTCTCACAGATTATTCTGAGGTTGAAAATCTGTTCAGTGGTACTTCGCCCTGCCATGAATCCTGCTTGTTCTTCAGCTATGATTTGTTCAGCTTGTGGTTTCAACCTGTTGAGTATTATTTTCAGGAGGACCTTGCTGGGATGGCTGATGAGGCTGATGGTGCGGTAATTTTCACACTCCTGAAGGTTACCTTTTTTGGGAAGAGTGATGACAAGCGACTGGGTCCATGGTGTAGGCCATTCCCCACTCTGCCAGATCTTGTTACAGATAATGGTGAGAGCATCAGTCATCGCTTCTCCTCCTGCTTGTAGCAGTTCCGCTGGTATGTTGTCCACTCCCGCTGACTTCCCTTTCTTCAGCGATTGCACTGCTGCCTCAACTTCTTCCCGGAGAATTGGGAGGATTTCTTCTTCTTCTCTGCTCTCGGGACATGCTAGAACTGATGGGTCTCCATCTGGTGTATGGTTGTAAAGGTCAGAGCAGTACTCTGTCCATCTGTCCAAGACTTCTTGTTCTTCTGTAAGGCAAATGCCAGACTTGCTTTGGATAGTGGAGACTTTGGGCTGTTTAACACTTGTCAGCCGCTTCACAGTCTGGTAGGCCTTCTTGCTGTTGTTCTTGTTCAGATTGTTCTCTATTTCCTGGCATTGATCTTCTATCCAGTTCTCCTTTGCTGTGCGCATGCCTTTTCGGATGTCATTGTTGATTTTTCGGTAGACATCAGCTCCCTGTGAGGTGTTCTTTTTCTTTTTTAACTCTCTTCGTTTATCACACAGATCCAAAAGTTCAGGTGTGATCCACGGCTTCTTCTTTGGTCGGTGCTTGCCAAGGATCTCAGTGGCGGCATCTGTTACAGCTGAGTTGAAGGTATTGGTCATGGTGTTGACATCTACTTCGCCTGCCCCCAAAATAAGCAGTGGTGCAAATTTCCCTCCAATTGTGGCCTGAAATATTTTTGCCACCTCCGGGTCTTGCAGTTTGTCCAGGTCGAACTTCAGCCTAGTGCACTTTGCTGTATTTACTCTCTTCAAATGGAGCCGGAAAGACATCATCACGAGATCGTGGTCACTTCCAATGTCTGCTCCTGGAAAAGTGCGTGTCCTGCCAATGTTGATGCTTGATCTGAAGCGTTTCTTGACCATGATGTAGTCGATCTGGTTGTGATGTTCCCCGCCGGGACTGTGCCATGTCCATCGTCTGGATTTTTTGTGGAGACCAAGCGTGTTTGCCAGTACCAGATTGTTGTATCTGGCAAACTCCAATAGCCTCAGACCCCTGTCATTTGTCTCGTTGTTGCAGTGGGGTCCGCATGTGTCTCCCCAGTTGTGGTGCGCATCTTGGCCAACCTTGGCATTCCAGTCGCCTTGCACTATGACTATGTCCTTCTTCGGCACTTGGTCAAGGACCGCCTGTATATTTTCATAAAAATCCTCCACTTCGCTGGCTGTCTTCATAGTCTGATGTTGGGGCATAGGCCTGGATGATGGTAATGTTGAAAGGGGTTGCTCTCAGACGGATGGTAATGAGTCTACTGGAGACTGGGCGGCAACCCATGACAGTGGCTAGAATGTTCTTGTGGACCAAGAATCCAACGCCGTGTTCGTGCCTGTCATCTCTACCGCTGAAATAGAGCTTGTGGCCTTTGTCAGTCGTTGTTTCACCTAGGCCTTTCCAGCGCAGTTCGCTGATACCTAGAACGTTCCATCGATAGTGGTCCAGCTCGTGGGCCAGTTCTTCTAATTTTCCTTCCGCAGTTAGGGTCCTGACATTCCAGGTTCCTATGACGATGTTGTTTCTCGTGCGGATCTTGCTAATTTGTCCATCAGTAGCATACTTTTCACCTCCGTCCTGGTGGCCAACGGAAGGCGCGGTCCTTGTGTAGCCGGGCGACGACCGATCCGGCATAGAATTAGTGGATAGCCTCATCATGTGTTGTGTCTTGGGCAAAAAAAGACCTGGCAGGGCCCAATCCTCTCCAGGCTGTTGGCCACAGCCGAAATCCACGAATACAGTGTGGCTCGCCTTGTCCCTGAGCACGTGGTCGTTGAACCTGTAGTAACGTGAGGTTCCTCCGCCCTGGCCGGTGACTTCTGTGTAGAAGACTTTCGCCCAGTGATGCCGTGCTAACATCACCCCTGTTAGTCGCCTCTTACGACACGCCGGGAAACGTTGGGTCTATTCTATTTGCCCGAACCCACAGAGCATATCGTAATTACTAAGACTGCATTCTCGCGTACACACAAACACTCCCCCTCAACTCCCCATCCCCCAAATAAAAAAAGAGATTTCTCTTATATAGCACACTTACAAGCTCAGAGAGCTTCTCAAGGCGCTGGCCCGTAATATCCAGCAATCACACAATAGTTTGCTGAAGTCAGGATTCGAACCCACGTCGCCCAAGACGCACTCACACAAGTCGTGCGCTCTGACCACTGAGCTATCCCTGCCGCCAAACACACACACTATGTCTGTCTCTCTGTCTGTCTCTCTTTCTTTGTCTTTATTTGTCTCTCTCTCTCTCTGCCCATCTGTCTCACTCTGTCTGTCTCTCTGTCTGTCTCTCTCTTTCTCTCCATGGAAGTACAAGCTCTCTCTCACTCTCTGGCTGGCTGTCTCTCTCTCTCTCTCTCTTTCGCTCTCTCTGTGTATCTCTATCTCTTTCTCTCCATTCTCTCTTTCTCTGTCTGTCTCTCTCTGACTCTCTGTCTGACTTTCTCTCTCTCTCTCTCTCTCTGTGTTTGTGTGTCTCTCTGTCCCTATTCCTCTCACTCTCTCTGTGTGTCTCTCTGTCTCTGTCTTTCTCTATCTCTGTCTGTCTGTCTTTCTCTCTCTCTCGTCCTCTCCAAAACACGCGTACCTCTGCATAAAATGACCATAGGCAATCATATCCTGCACTGAGGCTTCCCAAGAGCAAATCAGCCACAACTGGCACAATTGCCGGGTAGATCAATAACGCAACAAGAAATATTTCACACTGGTAAGACTGCACGCTAAAAGCTTTGTAATACATGTAATAACAACAATTTACAGGCCTGTGTGCACGCAAGCTTCGCAGCATAATAAAAGTTTTGGATGCAGTCAAATCCGGCATTCCAAAACTAAAATTATATTTCCTTTCCGTCTTCTAGTAGCTACCTCCCTGCCTTTACACCACAGGTTTGAGTGATAGATGTGTAGTTTGTTGAGTCAGAATCAAAAGGTTCATTGTCGCAACAAACAGCAAGGAAATTTGTTGTGCAGTGTCCAACAATCATGGACACTTCTACACTACACAGTCAGTATAGAATAAAACATTAATTCATCCAAGCACATAACATCTGGACCACAACAATCTTCCATTCAATCATTCCTCTAAGCTCCGTTCCCTCCCCTCTCCCCTCTCATCCCAAACATACAAACAAGCAACCTGAACATACAGCCTCTCCCGTCTCACTCCAAACCCCTTGGGGTCATGAGCAATCTTGTCACTGTAGATTGTTCTAACCTATAAAGGGAACAGTGAAAGCCCCAGTTGAAAACCTGTCTTGCCTTTGTAGGCATGACTAATTCACTGCGGCAACAGTTCCCCCCGTTGGAGTGCCGGGGGTTTCAGTATAAATAGTATCCCCACTTTCTGGAAATTTAGTGCTTTAAATTCCCACTGTCGCTGTCTTCATCATTTGCTCTTTCCCATTCCTGATCTGTCCTATCACTCTGCTATACTTTCTTCTTCTTCGCTAGATCAATGACCTACCTTTTTTCTTGAAAACTCTTCCTGGACAAGACTCCTTGTTTGTGTATGAGGTCTGTTGGATCAGCTTGGGAGTGTTGGACGCTTTCTGCCGGGTGGTCACTAGGGCTTCCTATGATTGTATTATTTCGCACTATAGGCATTTTCTATGTATGTGTATTGTTGATGATTTATAATGATGATTGTATTCTATTTTGTTTTTGTAACCGGGGTGTTCGCGTAGTTGAGGTCAACCCTCAGCCGTCCCCCGCGTGGGATGTCTTTATTGTAAAGTGACTGGCCGGTGGAGGGCATTCAATTTTCCCACTAGGGTTGTTTCGGCAGATCTTTTATGCGGATCGGGGGTTGTCCGGTCCTGATTTGGCTCGGAAGAGTCCGCTGGACCTAAAGCAACAATAAATCAATCAATCAATCAATCAGTCTCACTCCAAACATACAAACAAGCAACCTGAACATACAGTCTCTCCCCTCTCATTCCAAACATACAAACAAACAACCTGAACCATGGAAGTACAACCTATGGAAAAACATCTCCTTCTTTCTATGACTAAGGGAGTTCGCAGCCAAGTCACGTGGTTTTGCCCTGGTGTTCTATACTTCCGGTTGCAGAAAGTCTTATGTCCGCATCATAGAAGTACAAACATTGAGGCATGTAGATACTTTTTCCTTTCTAAATTTCTATTTCTCGAAGAAGAAAAGTGTAAGTACTAGATCTTTTGATTTTTGAAATGTGAAACCTGACGTTTTCGACTGTGCAAATAGCCGCTATCGGAGAGACCGCCATTGACGTGTCATTCACTCATTGTCACTTTTCTTCTTCTTCTTCTTCTTCTTCTTCTTCGTAATACTGTGGATACCCCGTATTCGAGGAAAATGATTCCACAAGATGCATGCTGGGTGTGTTCTTGTTACCGGCACTTACCTGTCTAGGACATGAGCGTCAGGATCTTTAAAGTCCGTTATGATGGAATGTATGCGACACAGACTAGACCTCGGTTTATATTCTCATCCGAAGGAGTAGGAAAACAGGAGTAAAGTGTCTTTCCCAAGAACACAACACAATGCCCCGGCCTGGGCTCGAACCCGGTACCTTCAGAACCGCAAGCCAAAGCTCTACCATTAGGCCACCGTGCTTCCCTAGGCCAAAACTTGCGAGGCAAGGTAGAGATCTAGATTGTAGTCATTTCTTATCATGGACATTTTCATGATACATTTGTAATTTTAGTAGTGTATATATTTAATCTATCGTTGTTTTTGACTTATTTCTTTTAGTTTCCGGCGAAACAGCAGCAACTGCCCTGAGGGCGACGTTTGGCGGACATGTCAACAGGGTCAAAATATCACTATCAAAACATGTACGCCATTCAGCAACCGGAAGTTTGGAACACACACGTCCAAAAAAGACGGGAAGCAGAGAACTTCGGGCCTTCTCGCCGAAAGCCGTGCATCCATATACTGAAGAATCCATGACCTGAACATACAGCCTCTTCCTTCGGCGCACACTCCCCACCTCTTCCCAACGCATTTCCAAGCCGCGGTCCCTGTTTGTGATGTGTGTAATATTTTAGCCTGTATGTTGCTACAGATTGCCGCGCATTGAGACTGATTGGTGATTTGGGAAATGCGCGTCCAGTAGTGGTGGTGGTGGTAGTAGTAGTAGTAGTAGTAGTAGTAGTAGTAGTAGTAGTAGTAGTAGTAGTAAAGGTACCTACTATTACCACTAACCTTCCATGAAAGCAAGCTTTGATGTATTTTGCATTATTGCAGTCTGCAGTCTTCTTGTATTGTATCCACGTATTCTAGTAAAGTGTTTCGTCAAACTGCAGAACTTGACATGACTTCACTTCACTTGACAAAACTGAAAGGAGCTGATTTGCACTAACAAAAGAAGAAAGTCCGCACCAATAATGTCACTAGCACACGCAAGTTTTGGAGGACGCACAATTCTCAAAGTAAGCTTTGTGCGTAAATTCCCCGTTATCGTCAACAATCAATACACTCCCACATGGCCGCAAATTGCACTACACAAATAGCCTACGCCTCAAATGCAGCCTCGGCTGAAGAGGATTTGCACAAGAAAGCGCACAACACAGGCACTACGTTCACATTGCGAGGCAGTCTGTTGTGAACTACGGTCTGGTCGCAGTATGTAAGTGAACCACGAAATAACAGTGCCGCAGTGAGGCCAAACGCTACACTGGTCGACTTTGCAACTGGCTACACTAGGAGCTAACTGGCAGTATAATCAGATGTCTTCTGTCCAATTGTCACTCAGTACTTGGTTGCAGTTATGTCTCTTTGCTCTTATTTAAACCCCACACCTACATTAAGGTGGAACTTTTTGACAAGGGTTATCTCCCTTCCAAATGTCGCTCATCGCTAAGCATCGACAAGCCCGGTTAGCAACTTGGATGGGGCTGGCTAGTACTTGGAACTACTGAGCGACCGAAAGAATGGAACAGTGTAGGTCTTCACAGCACCCCCCATTCCACCTAGCCGTGAATGGGTACCTGGCTCTGATTATAGAAAAGGGGAAGGTAAGGTAGCGAGGGAGAGCAGATGAGCACCTTCCTCATAAAGCTGTCCCTGAGAAAAGTGAAGTTTCCAAAGTTACCAGACTTATACGTTTTACGTCAAAGGTTTACAGCATCTACCATGTCTTTCCAACGGTCTGACAGGCCGTGGGGTTAGATAGGTAAAGAGGTCCCAAGTTCACACATTTCAGCGTCAAAGGTACTTTCCAAATTCACAGTGAGTGTTGTCCCATCCGATAAAAAAATAGAATTACGGCCCAAAATAACCTCTTTCAAAAGTACAGTTTTGATATAATCCGATAAATTAATTTGTTTATGTTGCTATCAAGGTGGATTCTAAAACCAGCATCGCTGAGAAAGCGTGTATAATATGCACAATTGTTTATTTACATAACAAGGAAGGAAGGCATAACATTAAAAGCTTAGCGATAGGTTTGAGCAACGATTGCCCCTTTATTATTTTTTTTAATTTGACATCAATACAATTTCCCCAGTGAAGTCATTGTCACCCACAAATAACAAACATCCTGGATCATGGATGCTGTGGCCCTTTAACTAACAGCAAGTTATCTACTGATTGCCCACTACCTCTTGCCAGTAGATTAAAGTTTAACAGTGGGGTTGTTACAGAACTATTGCGAAACACCGTACAGAAGGCGACACACTAGATACACTCATGAGCACTGTTAACAACAGGGGCAGGCTATCGTTGGCACTGTTCAAGACTTGTTTTTATTCAGAAACGGAGCACTCACACTCACACTCACACACACACCCACACACACACACACATAGTATGTAAAACACCAAGACTGGGTTTTACTAAGAATGTAGGAATCGGAAAGTGATTTTTGACAGAAAAGGGTTAGGGCAAGGGTTAGTTGTAGCGCTGCAACTAGCTCTTACCCCAACCCTTTTCTAGAAAGTTGACCTAGTTCGTCTCCTATAGGCGACGAAATAGGTCGAATTTTGTTCAAAAATTCTTCGGAAATTCACTTATTTTCTCCGTCCCGGATAGAGCACTCCTGTGTACTAAAAACACTCTCATGCACTACAACTGCACTCCCATGCACTAAAAGAGCACTCCTGCGTACTTAGAAAAAAGTGGGTGGCTGGAAAACTCTGGGTGACTAATACACTCACCCATTTCCTGCATAAAAAGCAAGGTTAGTCACCCATTTTAAGGCTTATACCTCCGCACACACACACACACACACACACACACACACCCCACACACACACACACCCACACACACACACACACATTTCGATAACAACCCCAAACCGTTAACTTTAACAACGTTGTAAAGAACTCAGCACAGTTCCTCAATTACGCCAACTTCACTGTGAATCTTCTCTCCTCCCATACCCTTCTAGAATCGATGATGGCTGTGGTTGATAGGTATCGAGTCAGACTTTAACTCTGCCGCCGTGATCGTCCAGTGAGCTGCATTGCAGACACAAATATCTTGTGCGCTAACCAATCACCAAATCTAAGGTTTTTGTTTCCAAGCCTGCGTCGGTTAGAGCATTACGCAAAGCCATGTACTTTGACAGATGCTTATGAAAGTACCATACGATGTGACCACTTCCACAATAAATGCTAGGCATTTTAAAACACACGCAGACACAGACCTACAGACGCACACACACACCCACACACACACACACGTCTTCACAACTCACTGTGTACAAAAACTGTCCTGAGCAACGTTCAATGCACATAGCAGCACGCCAAAGTCACATTGTCCAATAGCGTACAGGGCGTTATTACAATTCCCCAGATGACGGCTGCCTACTATTGATCTTGGCGAGGATGAGGGTGTCTGCTGTGTTAATGAGGATCCTGCTGACTTTGCATGTCCTGATCAACGGCAAGGGGTAAAGAGAGTGCGAACTGTCACCAAATGAGAGGAGTGGTGAAGGAGAGGGGGGAGGTCGGGAAACCAGACTGCTGTCGCCTGAAGGCAGAAGCCTGCACTGTATGGCGCGCTTACAAATTATTGTTCCAAAAATGTCAAGTACCTCGCCGTTTGTCTCTGAGTGCCTCCTCCATAATACCAAAGCTAAAAGAAGTGTCCTAGTCAACACCATCAAAAGAAAACGCTGGGTTTATAGAAACCACGAGCTAAAAACCCATCTCAGCTGCCAAACTGTCCCCAGAAAATTCTTTTCCAAAAGTCAAATACCTCACCATTGGTTTTACAATGTTCCCGCAACACCACTACAGCATAAACGGTTGTCCTGTTTCACCATTCGGATTGAAATACTTCCTATCCTATCCTATCATATTCCGTAACTGGAGGTCGCTGGGGCACCACAGATGATCGTTTAACCAGCGTACTCCATCTTTCTCTGTCCTCAGCAACCCTCATGACCTTACCTTATTGTCCCTTTTTATGGGGAAATTCTGGGCCGCCTCCCTTGGGGAGAGCGTAGTCGCAGCCTGTGGCGCGCCCAAACCCAACCTACCTAACATTAGTTGTGATTTTTTTGACATTTTGCTGGGGGAGCAAACCGGAGTACCCGGAGAAAACCCCCGAGACGTTGCCCGAGTCGAAAGTAAATAATATTCGGAGAAACATAACGCCCCGATGCTGGATCGAACCCACACCTGCTGGCGCCATTGGTTTCTGGCTTGTGGACAAGGCAAGTTAGTCCCGCCTTAGCCCACTTGGCCACAACGCTGACAAGCCAGCCTATTCTTGAAATACTTCAATCCTGCCAAATTGTTCCCGAAAAATCAATCAATTGCCTAGCCATTTGTATGCGAGTGACGAGACTAAAGCTAAAACGTGTGTCCTTACTAGCATTGACACCAAGAAAAGGGAACATCGTGACTCATGTGCACAAGCATTGTCAAAACTATCCACAAATGTGCCTCGCCGTTTCTGTCCACAGTAGATTGGACTACAATTAGGACACTTGTCCTTTTTCACCCAAATAGTAAACGCTTTGTTATTTCACTATTCTGTACTGTTAGCTATTTTCCACCAAGAAAGGGAAGCATTTGGTTGAGAGATCCAAAACTAAAACCAAGGCTAGGATACCAATTCGTTCCAGGAACGTCAAGTGCCTCGACATTAGTCTCCCATAGAGTAAAGCAGTCAAGTCAAGTCAAGTCAGGACAAGTAGTCTATTCTGGCACTGACACCAAGTGGGGCTAGGGGGAAGGTGGGAGAGGGAAAGAGGAAGGGGGAGGTAGAATGACTCAAAATGTCACAATTACGAACTAACAGTCGAGTCCTACAGCTAAATTGCTGTGGAAGAAGAAAGAAAAAAGTACATCGCCATTAATATATCTCTTGAGACTAGACCAAAAACTAAATCGTTTGTCTCTTCTGACATTCCCACCAAGAAAGAGTACAGATTGGATTACATACAATGTTAAAAAAACAAGGCAAATCCTGCGTTTTAAAGTCGTTGCCCAATCGATTCCAAAAATTACTTGTCTCGCCATTTGTCTCTTGGGTGACTCGGGTTGTAGCAGAGATGGTTGCTTATTTCTGGCTTTCAGGCCGAGAAAATGGAAAAGTTAGTTCACAGACAATCTCCTCTTCCTTTTCGCTTCTTCCAACAAATACTGCTGCCAAATCGTTCCAGAAAAATCAAAGTCTTTGGCCAAGCGTCTCTATTTTAGACTTTTTTTTTCCTTCGGATGAGAGTATACACTGAAGTCTAGTCTTTGTACGCATGCATTTCTTCGCACGAACTTTAAAGATCCTGACGCTCATGTCTTAGGCGGGAGAGTGCCCTCTACATAACTAACCACAACGAGCACTAGGTCCTTCTCTCCCATCTCCGGTTGCTCAGGATTGGGCTCAGTTGTATGGGACGTCAGAAGGTGTGCAGCAAGTGGGCGCCTCTGGTGTTAGATCCGGAATCGACCAGCGCCTTGAGCAGCTCTTGTATCCTCATTTAATATAGTGTATGTATGATATTAAACATAGATACATATATAAAGGTTTACCAGTATTATATTTTCAAATCACATGCGCTTTTATTTGGACACGCGAGCGATTATGGGGCTATATGACGGCTTACTAGCGCCAAAACCTGATAATTACAAATATCATGAGATAATTACAAATATCATGGAAAAATTACAATTATGAAGGGATAATTATAATTATCAATGAAAAATTACAAATATCTTCGCATGATCATTTTTAATTTTCAGTTTTGGCTCTAGCAATTCGTCTGGAAATTGGCCAAAACCGAAAATTGTACTTTTCACTTCATAATTACAATTTTTACGTGTTAATTGTAAATATGTCGTTGATATTCGTAATTATCACATGGTATTTGTAATTATCAGGTTTTGGCGCTAGTAGGCTGTCATAATGTGAATTACACACAACACTTGTTAATTACTTTTAACACTAATACCGTTAAATGCATGTTTTGGTGCAAGCAAGCCGCCTTCGTCAGAATTAAGCATGATCACGTAAAAGTTGTAATTATAAAGTGAAAATTATAATTATTATCTGATAGTTACAATTGTCGGTGTTGGCGTATTTCCAGGCGGATTGCTACAGCCAAAACTAAAAATTAAACATGATCACGCGAAATATTTATAATTTTGTCAATGATAATTGTAATTATCCCTTGACAATTGTTATTACCCCATGATATTTGTAAATATGTCATGATATTTGTAATTGTCATGTTTTGGTGCTAATAGGCCGTCAGACCATAGGCTGAAGGGAGACGCGTCACAGCTACAAGAGCCTATGTTTCAAATGTAAAGTGTTGTCCTGTCACATTCAGTCTGAACAATTACAGATATCAAACATTCAATCAAGACAAATGATACAAAACAAATAAGACTTTCAGTCAGGATTAGTGTACAACGATTTCAATGGTAAATGCACAGTACTCAACAGCATTGGCTACTCTTTGAGGTAGCCAATTTTTTCGTCATGTATTTTGCAGCAAAACATGGTCCCGTACTAACAAAGCATGGCCATTACCACCAGACAACAACTATTCTTGCGCGTACAATAAAGCATTATGTTTGCAATAAATAATCAACGTCAGATAACTATTTTGTAGTTTAAAAAATCAAACGTTTTTTTTTTTAAATAAATAATCGGCTTCACCTTTATCCTAAAGAAGCAACATTAAAACATGGAATGATGGGCTAATAGCTGAACTATCTGCAAGAACACACACACACGAACCCACATACGCACGCACACACACACTACACATTCGAAACTGGTTCAGTCAAGTTTGAGATACAGCACAAAATATGTTTAGATAATGATGAAGTACTCGACCTTGACATTTGAGAAAGTGCAGATATGAATGATCTAAAACGTTTAGCACTAGCAGAAGTATTACATACTTAACTACATATATATCTGCAAATACTTAGCAGCAGTTGTATCAGACAGTGGGGCCCGATAGGACGTCCTCTTCAGGATAGCACAAACAACTGCTGCCCTGACAAGGTTGAAGCCCATTTGGAAAGACAAGATCATCAGTCAATCTCCATCTTCCTATATGCTGGCGAAACATGGACCATCACAGCAGACCTACAACGAAGAATACAAAGCATGGAGATAAGATGCTACAGAAGTTTCTGGGCATTTCCTATACCCAGCACATCACCAACGACGAAGTCCGACAGACCATCGCACACGCCATTGGACAACACGATGACTTGCTCCGATGGTTGGGCCACATCACCAGAGCATCAGGCCGGTGAAATGAGGCAGAAGAAGAAGGAGACAAAAAAGAGGTTGGAAGACAATATTCGATAATAGACTGGCTTGACACTGAGTGAAGCCATGAGGACTGCTGAGGACAGAGAAAGATGGAGTACACTGATTAAAGGATCATCTGTGGTACCCCAAAGAATTTGAAGTTACGGGATAGGATAGGATAGGAAGTAACTACATACATGTAGTAAGAATAATGAAATTCGGTTTATTTATTCTGTGAATAAATGGAAAAATTTGTTTGGAAAAACAAATTCGGATCGACGGATCGACCGACTGATCGACAAGAGAACTGACACTGAATTGAAGCACAAGTTTAACAAAATTCACCAAAATCGGTGCAGTCGTTTTTGAGATGTTCATGGAAACATGTTTAGCAACAAAGTGAGAGTAGCGGAAACTCCGATGGTATGGCGGCATCACCAGATCATCAGGTCTCGCAAAGACCATCCTGCAACGCACAGTGCAAGTAGGTAGAAGAAGAGGGAGACCGAAAAAGAGGTGGGAGGACAACATTCGAGAATGGACTGGTTGACACTGAGCGAGGCTATCAGGGTTGCTGAGGACAGGGAAAGATGGAGTACGCTGGTTAAACAATCATCGGTGGTGCCCCTACGACTTCCGGGTTATGGGATAGGATAGGATAGGAGAGCAGCGCCCTTTGCACTTGCTGTAGACCAAATATGAATGCACTGTGGACAGACCACTATTTTCTTATGAAGTTTGGTCAAAATCCGTTCAGTGGTTCTGAAGAGGTGGCGAGCGTTGTGGCCGAGTGGTCTAAGGCGGACTTACTTGCCTTGTCCACAGGCTCCAAACCAATGGTGCCAATGGGATCGATTCTGCCTCTGTGCATTATGTTTCTCAGATTATTATTTAAGCTTACTTTCCACTCGGGCAGCGTCTCTGGGGTTTTCTCCGGGTACTCCGATTTGCTCCCCAAGCATAACTTTCAAAAACACAACTAGTAGTACGTAGGTTGGGCTTGGGCGCGCCACAGGCTGCGACTACACAATTCCCAGGAGAGGCGACCCAGAATACAGTGTCAAAAAGTTAAAAAGTACTAAGTCAAAAACAAAGCAAAAAGCGACAGACTGACAGACAGACATACTGTACAGACATTTGGCTCATTCTGATTCCCGACTATTTCCAAGTATTTTCAAATAATATCTGGAAACGCAAAACGGTAATTTCAGCAGTTAGCAATTTTCCTAGTATTGATTTGTTATGTCTTTTCCACGCTGCGCTCAATTGATCACAGAATTTGCATCCTGTGTCATCCAATTCATGAATAATATGATCAATGCTGCTTTAGAAAAGCATTCTGAGCTCTGGTGCATCAACCTGTCCTAATCAACCTGTCTTAGACAATAGCAAATTTCCATAGTTCAAAAGGCTTCCTGAGCGATAGTGTTACACTCGATGTTGTTTTTATCAGTAGTTGATTCAGCCCCAATGCTTGAATTCTCCTGATAGGTGTAAACTCAGATTCGTTTATCCACGCAACCCGTTCAATCAGCATACAAGTCACAGAGTCGACGTATGAAGTTTTCCACTTTTATTCAGCACACATCAACAACTGCATACAATCGTTTTTTCCACTCTCAACTTTTTACTTTCAACTCTCTCAACAGCACTCTCACTTCTTTTGAAACAGTGCGGCACTTATATAGTCTCTACATACTCAAGAACAAACGAGAATATCCTACATGAAACACTACAACCAATCAAAATTAATTTCATCATCACTGTCTCACGTCATACAACCTTATTTGGAACGGAAGCTTCCATGGTTACAACGACAACTATCCATACGCTTCGATCGATAGTAAACAACCAATTCTCGAAAATTCTCAAATAATATCGACCAACTAAAAACACCAACGTTACACAAAGCTTCTTCTAATAACAACGCAAAATCAAATCAAAGATAAATACACTCTATTACTGCATGCGTTGCAAAACAAAACGAACAGATCCGTCGCGCGCGTCACACACGCAAGCCCACCACTGCACGCGCCCCACACATAACACCGTGCGCATCTTACACGCACCATCATGCGCGTCCCAACGTAACAGATGGGTTTGTCTAAAATTTAGTCCCAGACTTTCGGTTGTCGCAGTCTATGCGTTACTGTACTTTCAAAATACAAACACACAACTGCAATTATTTGAAAGTATTTGGAAGACATTATTTTTTGCTTTCTTCCGTTATGAACCTGGAAAGGGGAAACTCATTGCTTTTACCTTAAAGGGGTCTACTTTGACCACGCCCCCTTCACAGTCAGTGTTGCCCCACTGAAACATTGCTTACAACAAAGATAACTCTATTGAAAGTATAGTTCTTTTTTACATGAATAAAGTCCGTAGTTTTGGTGCCTATTAATAGCAACAGCAGTTGGTTAGCCAGCCAACATTTTGGAGCTAAAAATAGCAGCTACCAAGGCCAGTAAGAGATAGAACCTGTAAAAACAATGGCTTGTAAGTGTTATCGTTTTAGTTTGATAAAACAGATCCTGAGCTCCGCCAGACACCAAAGACACGCTCTTCAGCTTCATGGTTCACTCACCAATGGGGTCAAAGGTCACACGGCTGTAGAATTCGATGTACCGATAATCAGTGGACGTCACTCCCTATCAGAACCGAAATTGAAACGTTAGCGGTTGGTTTGAGCAACAAAAGCCCACCTTATCCCTTGTGTAATGTGATTTTTTTAAACGCGAATTTTAGAGTAACCCTGTTTTTGCTAAAAGTAAACAAAGCCTTTGAGTTGTGTCCCTTCAACTGAGACTAAAATTAACTTTAGGCTGGCTTCTACAGTCATTAACAGAGTTAGTAATTCATTGCTTATAGGGTCCACGGTCCAGCGGACTGCAAAGAGCCGAACCAGGGCCACAACTTGGTTGAAAGAGGACTCACCCCTGATCCGTATAAAAGATCTGCTGAAACAACCCTAGTGGTAACACCGAAGGCACTCCACCAGCCGGCCCCTTTACAATAAAGGCATCCCACGCAGGGGACGCTGAGGCTATACTCTAATTTACTGAACCATCGTTTACCGAAAAAAAAGCAAAGTAGAAGATAAATATCATTATAAAATATCAACAAAACACATATTACATGCCTATATTGCTAAATAATAATGCCATAGTGATCATTTGGCAGAAAGCGTCCAATATTCCCAAGCTGACCCAACAGTGGTCCAACTCGTCGATGGAACGTTCGGCCTAGGTGAAACAACGACCGACAAAGGCCACAAGCTCTATTTTAGCGGTAGAGATGACAGGCACGAACAGGGCGTTGGATTCTTGGTCCACAAGAACATTCTAGCCACTGTCATGGGTTGCCGCCCAGTCTCAAGTAGACTCATTACCATCCGCCTGAGAGCAGCCCCTTTCAACATCACCATCATCCAGGCCTATGCCCCAACAGCAGACCATGACGACAGCGAAGTGGAGGATTTTTATGAAAATCTACAGGCGGTCCTTGACCAAGTGCAAGGAGACTGGAATGCCAAGGTTGGCCAAGATGCGCACCACAACTCGGGAGACACATGTGGACCCCACTGCAACAACGAGACAAATGACAGGGGTCTGAGACTCTTGGAGTTTGCCAGATACAACAATCTGGTACTGGCAAACACGCTTGGTCTCCACAAAAACTCCACACGATGGACATGGCACAGTCCCGGCGGGGAGCATCACAACCAAATAGACTACATCATGGTCAAGAAACGCTTCAGATCAGCACAGTCAGCATAGGGGGTAGAGCAATCTCCAATCTTCGTTTTGCGGATGACATTGATAGATTGGCTGGAGAGGAACAAGAACTTGAACAGCTGGTACAGAGGCTTGACACCACCTCCAGAGCTTATGGAATGGAGATAAGTGCAGAGAAGACCAAAATGATGACCAACAACACCAATGGCATCAATACGGACATCAAAGTCCAAGGCCAATCCCTGAACACAGTGCATAGCTTCAAATATTTAGGAGCCATTGTATCAGACAATGGGTCCCGACAGTAAGTCCTCTCCAGGATCGCACAAACAACTGCTGCCCTGACAAGGTTGAAGCCCATTTGGAAAGACAGGACCATCAATCTACATTCCAAAGTAAGACTGCTGCGCTCCCTTGTCATCTCCATCTTTTTATATGCTTGCGAAGCGTGGACCCTCACAGCAGATCTACAACGAAGAATACATAGCATGGAGATGAGGTGCTACAGAAGACATCTGGGCATTTCCTATACCCAACACATCACCAACGGCGAAGTCCGACAGACCATCACACAAGCCATTGGACAACACGATGACCTGCTCACAGTGGTGAAGAAACGGAAACTCCGATGGTATGGCCACGTCACCAGATCATCAGGCCTTGCAAAGACTATTCTGCAAGGCACAGTGCAAGAAGGTAGAAGAAGAGGGAGACCGAAAAAGAGGTGGGAGGACAACATTCGAGAATGGACTGGTTTGACACTGAGCGAAGCCATCAGGGCTGCTGAGGACAGAGAAAGATGGAGTATGCTGGTTAAACGATCATTTGTGGTGCCCCTACGACCTCCGGGTTACGGGACAGGATAGGGATAGGATAGGATAGGACCCAACAGACTCCATACTCAAATGAGGAGGTTTGGAAGAGTTTTCAAGAAAAAAGATAGGTGCCTGGTCTAGCGAAGAAGATAGTATAGTAGATTGATAGAACAAAGAGTAAGAATGAGAAAGAACAAAGGAGAAAGACAGCGGCAGTGGGAATTTAAAGCACTACATTTCCAGAAAGTGGGGATAGTGTTTGTACACAACCCCTCGGGTCCCCCACGGGGAATCATTAACAGAGGATAGCGTGGTAGGAATAGTCCTTAAATAGCGCTCATACCAGTTCCAACTGCTGCTCAAAGTGCTGACTGACCGAAAACGGGATCTAATTCATGATGTCCAAAGAGTGCAAATTTCAGTAACAAGGACACTGTCAAACATCCCGATCACCTGAGCCACCCTGATGGATTTAAATTTATGTATGGCTTTACTAGATCCTAGGATCTGCCTTTTAAAAAAAACCACCAATGTCGGGTTCTTCAACGTGCCGCTATGGTTACATGCAGGAAGAGAATTACTGATTAAAGAGTTATTACACAAAGTCGAATCCTGAATGAAACATCTGCCGTCACCATTTGGGGTTGGAAGCCAGGTCCATGTGCACGCCAAGCCACAAGCTGTACCATTCAGCCTTTGACCTTACCTCCTTAGCAATATCATTGTACAAGTCTGCAAGTGAAATCTCCAGGCCTATGCAAAATCAATACAATACAATGCAATACAATACAATACAATGCAACATATATGTATGACCTAAAATAAGAAATTGACAGCGTGCAGTCCATTTGGACGCTTTACACATCGATTTTACATGCGGCAGGTTAGCTAGTTTATTTATTCATCAGTTTTCGTAACTGAGGTTCTGGCCATCACTGACAATGCAGGACATAAAATGATATCACGCATTAGAGAGCTGGCAAGGGAAGTAATAGGCTCTTCGTGATGACAATCATGTCATGCTTAACTGACGAGTTCATAACATCAACACACACAAAGCCTACACCAAATTACTTTATATTAAAAAATTGTGTGTGTCTGTGTGTGGGCTTGCAAATAATAGTTCAGAAAGTGGCCAATAATTTTATATTTTCCTTTAACACTGCTTTGTTAGGACAAAACGGAGGCTCAACACCGCGAAGGAAATTACCACTTTTAAAAATGCCAAGTTAATTGTCGCTTACTTGTGTGAGTCATAGCACCGCCGTCTATGTGAGTCTAGAACTACCTTTGAATGTCTAGCCATCTTCGTGGGTTTGTTTTGTTTGTTTTTTTTATTTTTATTTTTATTTTATTTTCATTGTGGTGGGGTTGGGTGGGGATTTTAGATTTTGTATTGTGGACCTTGACGATAAAATGCCCGTATTGAAAGAAGAAGTCATGACCTCGCAACCACAGGCACATCATCACACATCGTACCTGAGTTTAGCAAAGACTTATCAGGGTTAACCTCTCTTGTGTGGCACTTGCGTGGTCTCCCTTTATACACACAGGGAAGGAAAGTCTAATGGCCTATCTTAATGGGAACGTTCGTGTAGGTTATACACATTTGTTTCGAGGTTCTGAGATCGCGAACCTAAGTTCCTAAACTTTTTTTTTTGTCCAAAGGGTTCAGCAACCTAGGATCGGGATCGGAGAACTGTGAACCTCCGCGACCCTTCCATGAACCTTCCAATGAAGACAAGCCATTAGGCTATCCTAGAGACAACTACCTACACTTTCCCAACAACAACGACAATAATAATAATAATAATAATAATAATAATAATAATAATAATAATAATAATAATAATAATAATAATAATAATAATAATAATAATAATAAGACATGTAGATATAGCGCTTTTTTCTCAGCATAAATAACTTCAGGTCGCAAATCCATGGAAAGCCGCCATTCATTTAGTTCCGTTTTGAGGAGTACGTTTAGCACATTTTTTAAAATCCAACAACAAAAAAGAAAAACAAAAAACAAACAAACAACAACAAACAAGAAACTAACTGCACAATATCTACATTTATGGTAGACTTGAACGATATCACACCAACACATCAGAATCATTAGAAGACGTACTTACTGCTACGATAGATGGAACTTCTCACTCTCGCCTCTCCCAACATCGCTTACAGTAGGGACAACAAACATTCAGTTCTCATCCTCAGCAAGAAATCTCGGCTACATTCTCTCCGACGACCTGTCCCTCAACAACCACATCTCCAACGTCTGTCGCTCTGCATACACGGCCATACGCCAAATCAGCTCCTTTCGCCACTATCTTACAGTCACTGCCACCAAAACCCTAGTCTGCGCTCTCGTCCTTTCTCGTCGGGACTATTGCAACTCTCTCCTTTCTGGCTCCCCGAAACACATCATTGACAAACTACAAAAGGTTCAGAACTCAGCAGCTAGACTAGTATTCCGAGCAAAGAAACGCGATCACATCACACCTCTACTACATTCCCTTCACTGGCTTCCTGTGCAAGCACGCATAGAGTACAAACTCTCTGTTCTCTGTCACAACTTCTTCACAGATTCTTGTCCTTCCTACCTTTCTGATCTACTGTCTGTCTACTCCCCTTCACGCACTTTAAGATCTTCTGCTGACACTCGCACACTTAAGGTTCCCGTCATCCGCACTAAGACATACGGCCAACGTGCATTCGCTTACTCCGCACCTAAGCAGTGGAATTCCCTTCCCTCCCATATCCGCAACATACAATCAACACAAGCATTCAAAAAGGCCCTCAAAACCCACCTCTTCAAACTGCATTATTCAGATTGATTTGTATCCCGCTGCCATTCTCTCATCTTTTGTCTATGTCTGATCTGTAAGTGTATACACGGCTGTAAATAAATATTTATACTGTTTTTCTTCCTGGGCCTAACCGGGCATATAAATAGCTGTGAATAGTTTTTTGCTATTCTACTTTCTGTCTTTTTGTCATTTGTGTACATAGTTGTAAATAGTCTATTTTTGTCTTTTTCGTAATTTATGTACATAGTTGTAAATAGTCTGTACCTTTACTGTCCCGTCTTTTGGTGTATTGTAGCAAAAGTGATGTTTCATCGAGTGCATGTATTTATATGTAATGACTATGTAAAGCGTGGTGAGTCTGGTCATAGGCTGGAGTACCCGCTATATAAAAATCCGTTATTATTATTATTATTATTATTATTATTATTATTATTATTATTATTATTATTATTATTATTATTATTATTAACTTAAAGGGACATAACTCTTTAAGGGTTCAAGATCAGCAAAGTGAACCAGCGCGTGTGTGACGTCACACAGAATGTGAAACGCGCGACAAGCTGCAAGTCAGGCGTACACAGACCCTGAAAGCAAGTTCAGTTCATCGCAAATTTTGAAAACAAGTTTAGGATTGAAGCGGGACAGGAATCGATATTGAGTCTCAGGCTTGCTTGAATGAAAAGTCCTTAGAACAACATCGACCGCTGAGTGTGAAACCGGTGCTAACCTTAACGATTTTACTTTGGACCTAACAGACTACAGGGGTGGTTGAAAAGTACCTCCCTATTGAGAATTGCTTGTAGCTTTTGTAATTGTAACTGCATTTGCCTCAAACAAAAAATCTACCGTGACCAAAACGGGAATTGTAGATTATAGTCACACGACACCGGAGCGTATAGGCGACTACTGGTCACATTATTCTGACACCAGGAGCCGGTTTTATAAAGGCGCGGTCTATTGACTGACGGTCGATTGACCGCCGAGTTGGCCGACTGCGGTTGTTCGACTACCGACTGTTTTTGGGTTTTATGAGTACATCACCTCTCGTCGGTTGACTCCGCAGTCGGCCGACGCCACAGTCAGCCGACATGGCCGGAAGTAGGCTATTTTTAGCAACATTGTATCGCTAATTGTGTTCCGAGCGTCCATTAAAGGCTGAAGGCGTACGTGTAATTTCAACAAGAAGTATTTCTTGAGAATTAAACTGAAGAGGCCATTGTCCAACAAGACGCAAAACCAGACTCTCACACATGCGAAAAAGACTACGTCACTTTTCCTTAGACTACGTCACTTTATGTTAGATCCGAAATCACCGCTGAACGACAGTCAAAACTTAGCAAAACTTGATCGATCAACGAGAAGATGTCGGAAGATTCTTTTATTCAAGCATCACAAGCACCGAGTTTTTTGGACACTGAAATTCGAGCTCTGATATCCTCGTATGTCAAGAGAAAAGATCTCCTTGAAAAAAAAAAGCACTGCCCAGCCGTAACAGAGCAAAAAAAGAAAAAGGCCTGGGAAGACATTGCTGTGGATGTAAACACTGCTGCGGGTGGAGGATTTCGTACTGTGGCTCAAATTTTTAAAAAAGTTAAGCGATCTCCGGAAAAATGCTAAAAACTGGGTCGCTTTCATGAAGTATCCCAAGACAGGAGGTGGAAAACCCAAACCAAAGCTTTGGTATTACGATATGGTGCTATACCTTATTGTCGGCAGGGAGTCACCTGCTGTGACCTATGTGCGAGGTAGGCATAATTTAGCTTTTCCTTATTTTGTACGTACCTCTACGTATTTTTCATCTTAAAGGTTTAGTTGCACATTGGAAAGTGGTTAGGGTGGTGGTGGGTTGCAGTAGTAACGTATTATTAATGTGATCAGTTTACACAGTAGTACTAGTACTAGTGTTTATATGTAAGTTAGGTATATTTATAGTGTGTATAGGCCTATGTGTGATAGTTTGTGGGATTAACGCTTAGATCCTAAGGGTATGCGCTTCATAAATGCTAGTTATTATTGTAATTAATGTTATTTATTATCTCCTCTCCCCCCTCCCCCCTCCCTTCTAAAAAAAAAAGTGTAGCACAATTTATGTAATCATCTCTCTGGATTGTTCAACTATAGGCCTTATTTGGTGTTAAAAAGTCAAAAACACAACACAGAAATATCAAATACAGGTTACTATTAATTATATATATATATTTTTTTAAATAGCAGAAAGACAATGTGCGAATTATGAAATGGCCAGAAACTGAGATTGTACACAAATTAAAAAATTAATAAAAGAAAATGGGTAAAGAAGATAAATTATGCGTCATAAAATGATGATGTCATTAATATATATGGGTTAAATAAACTAGGACACCTCTAGAGTAGATTTGTATTTAACAATGGCAGTGTGTGTAAGTTTTGGTCATTTTCTGATGTACTTTGTCTTTCTATTACAATTTCAGGTGACTTGCAGTCAGCAGTCGGTGTAGAGCAAGAACTCAGTGGAACAGAGCCAAATGAAGGTAACAATTAGAGTTAATCCTACGTTCACACACGTAAAATTGAATGCATGAGTAATATTTATAAAATAATAATAATAATAATAATAATAATAATAATAATAATAATAATAATAATAATAATAATAATAATAAAATGATAAAAAGTACATCTAGTACTCAATAGTAGTAATAGCAGCAACAGCAGAATAAACAATAACTTTTTAAAAATCAATAATAAAATAATTATTACATATAACAGTCTGTGTAGCATAGGTCATTGTCCTATACTTTCTTTCTCATATTATTATTGCAGATGACCTGGAATCCGCCGTTGATGTATTACATCAAGAAACCAGTGGAACACAGGCAAATGAAGGTAACAGTTGGGTTAATCCTACATTCACACACAAACGCGTACACACATTGATCAATCAATCACATCAGATTACACACACACACACACACCCACACACACACACACCCACAATTGCATAGATTCAGAGAGACAGATGAGAGAGAGTGAGAGAGAGAGAGAGAGAGAGAGAGAGAGAGAGAGAGAGAGAGAGAGAGAGAGAACAATAATAATAATAATAATAATAATAATAATAATAATAATAACAATAATAATAATAATATTAATAATAATAATAATAATAATAATAATAATAATAATAATATTAATAATAATAATAATAATAATATTAATATTAATAAAATTATTAAATAAATAAATGATTTCTGAAAAGTGTGTGTAATTTAATTTAAGTTTTGGTTACTTTGTTTTTGTCATATTATTGCAGATGACTTGGAATCTGCAGTTGATAAAATTGAGCAAGGAAGGAGTGGGACAAAGGCAAATGAAGGTAACATTTAGAAATAACCCTCATTCACACACATTTTTTTGTTTGGTTTACTCATTGCTCTAGGTCCACAGACTACAGAAAGCCATATCAGGACCACTGCCCCCACCTGTATGTATGTATCATTTGTATGTGTGCAATATATCAATATGTTGTGTTTGTTTATTCATTGCTTAAGTTCCAGCAGTACTACATGAGCCGTATTAGGATCACTGCAATAACCTGTATGTATGTATCATTTGTATTTATACAATATAGGAATATGTTTTGTTTGTTTATTCATTGCTTAAGGTCCAGCAGACTACATGAGCCGTATTAGGACAACTCCCCCCATCTGTATTCAAGGCCCAAATTAAATCAACCCAAATGGTAACATTGAAGGCATTCTGATAGCCGGTCACTTTACAAATAAAGGCACTCTTCTGATAGCCGGTCACTTTACAAATAAAGGCACTCCATGCGGGGGACACTGAGGCTTAATTTATCGATCCCCTCCCCTCCCCCCCCCCCCACTAAAAAATATAAATAAAACACATATTATATTAATAAATTCTAACAAAAACATACATAATAAATGCCTATACTGCGAAGTAATAATTCCTCCTAGGGTGTCCTAGTGACCATTTAGCAAAACGTATCCAATACTAGCAAGTTGATTCAAGAAGCCTAACACACAGATGGAGAGTGTCAGAAAAGAATAAAAGACTTTCAAGAAAAAAAGGCAGGAGAATGGGCCAGTGAAGAAGAGTGATAGTAGATTGTTAGAACATAATAGATAGACAGAAAGTGGGATAGTAGATTGATAGAACAGACTAGATAGACAGAAAAAATATAGCGACAGAAAGAGAACATTGCAAACACTGAATTTCCAGAAAGTGGGGGTACTATTTATTACTTAAAGAAGAACCTCAACCCCAGTGCAATAATAATTGAAGGATTTATTTTAACCACAGGTATTACAGTATGTCTTTTACAGTTGCAGAATGATTAGTCCTCGTAAGGTTTTCTTTCTTGTGAATTAACTGGACAATGTCTGATTTAATCACCTCTCTGTTGTGCAGGTAACAGAGAAAATGCGGGCGTGGCAATTCTGCAAAGGCCGGTTACTCGAAAGCCTTCATCGAAAATGGGCACCAAACAGTTATCATCAGCTTGTCACCTGTCCAACAGAAAGAGGACCTATGATGATCTTGTGAAGCTGGATATCATGAAAATATCACACGATCTGGAGGTAATACAACAAAGTAAAAAAGATGAGGCTAACAAGATGGCTGAAAGAAAAATTGCCGTGCAGAGACAACGCTTGCAGTTAAAACGTGAAAGAGCACTCATGAACATTGAGATAGAGAAATAAATGATTATGCTAGAGCGTGAAAAAGTGAAGCTTGAACTGGACAAACAACACTTAGAAAAGGTAAAGCTAGATGTCCAGGAGCTGGCGCTGGCATTACAAATAAAACCAGCAGAAAATGTGTAGACCTTAGCAGCCTTGACTGGTGACACAGCAGTGTCAAAATGCACATAAAACTTTATTTCCTCTGGTCAAGGCATTTAAGACAATGCTAGTTATATGCTTGTGTGCAGATCTTGTTTGAAGTAAATATATTTCTAGTCTAAGTGTAGTGTGTTTACCTAACTTTGCTTTTGGGGGAACGAAAACAGATTGTGTTGTTAATGATGGATGTTTGTCAGTATACCCTAAAGTTTATAGAAAAAAAAATCACAAAAAAGTCTTTGTCACAATACTGTCTGTTATTTAGTCTACTTATACTGATTCTGAAATGTTGTCTTAAGGTTCATTGGTGTTATAAAAGTGTGCATTAGTTGTTTTATTTTCATATTTTTGTACACAGATGTGATAAAATAAAATAATAATACATTGATTGTGCTTTACCTTCTGAAATAATTGTTAGCAAACATTCTTCGCTTCAGCTGAACATTCAAGTTGTCCCTTGCAAGCACTTCCCCGGGACCAGCATCATCATCATCATCGTCATCATCATCACTTTCATCATCGTTGTTATGGTCATCATGGATGCAGTTTCCATCACAGTTTGTCTGTGGTACTGGCAGCCTTCTAGCCAAGTTATGCAGCACGACACATGATGCAATGATTCTGCATGCATTCTCTGGAGAATATCTGAAATTTAACACCATAGTATAATATGCATTGTGTTAGTAGTAGTAGTAGTAGTAGTAGTAGTAGTAGTAGTAGTAGTAGTAGTCGTAGTAGTAGTAGTAGTAGAAGTAGTAGTAGTAGTAATAGTAGTAGTAGTAGTAGTAGTAGTAGTAGTAGTATGAATATTGACGCCTATTGTAAGGCAAAGCCATAGGCGTTTGCATAAGCAAGAAATACAACAAATATAAAACATTAAACAAAAAGAGATACAGAAATAAATATAACAACTTTGTCTCTGCTAAACTCCAGACGCACACACATACATCTCTTCTAGTACATTATCTATATTTTTTGCAAATTGCATAAACATAATGAAAACTACAACATGATTACATACAGATTTTCTTCTTATGCCTTTTCCCCCTTACCCCACTTTTATCTCTCTATCCCTCACACTTTTCCCACACTATCCCTTTCCTGACTTACGAGATGGGCTTTATGTTGGTGAATTGTAATTGTTGCTACCTGTTCAGTGATTTATACAACAGCAGTGTACAGACGGACATAAGTAAAATCAAAGTATGTCTCACCTCAGCTCCCCATGAAGACAGTGCCATCGGCGCTTTAAAACTCCATTACATCGCTCAATTGCACTCCTGGTTGAAGAATGAGCGAAGTTATAGTTCTCCTCTACATCACTTCTTGGATTGATGAATGGGGTGAATAGCCATGGTCTGCAGGCATTACGACAGAAAGCTATTAATACAATAATAATGTTTTGCACTTTCTTTTCTGTTAATGAGTAGTCTTTGGGCCAGTCTAACTTAATTATACTTATATCATTATATATATATATATATATATATATATATATATATATATATATATATATATATATATATATATATATATATATATATATATATATATATATATATATATATATTAAAACAACTGTACAGACAGATTTAATTTGATATATCAACAAGTTATGTATCACTATCAGGTTCCAAATACCAAAACACTGTATTTATTGTGAAAAATGAAGTAAGGTGGAGCACTGGAAGCAATGGGGGGAAGAGGGAGAGGGTTGGGGGGGGGGGGCGAGAAAGGTTAAACAATAGGCCTATAGAAAGATTCTGGAACAGTGTACTTGGGGACAGGTCTGTTATTAGAGGGGACGACGATATAAGTCCCATGCTACCTTCACAAGTGTATTAACTATAGAACCTGCTTGCTTACCTTAACATATAACCACTGTCACCAAGAAGATGCCCCTTCAGTGGTGGTGGCTGCTGTTCAAATGCTTGGAAAACTGCACTCTCTCTGAGGATTCTGGCATCATGCGTTGACCCTGGATGTCTGATCACTGCATTTAAAATTTTCAGATCTGCGTCACAAATTAACTGAACGTTGATGCTGTGAAAACCTTTCCGATTCACATATACTCCCTCGTACTCCACTGGACAGGTAATCTTGACATGAGTACAGTCAATACATCCTATTACCCCAGGAAAGCCGTGCTGCTGAAAGAATTTTTTTTGGGTTTTGTTCGTCACCTGCTGATTGTCGAAGTGAACGTGCTGATTTAGTGTTGCTGATATCGTATGTGACACTCGTCGAATCACCAAGCAGACAGTGGCTTTAGACACATTAAAGAGGTCTCCAATCACTTCTTGAAAACTCCCCGACGCATAAAATCGTAATGCAATGAGGATTTGCAGATTGGCAGGGAGAGTGCCTTTTCTTGTTGCAAGATGTTCCAAGTTGTCTGCAAACCGGTCCATCAATTCAAGCAGTTCCTGCCTCGGAAATCTAAATCTCCGAAATAGTTCGTCATCATTATAGACGTCCAAAGGATTTGTTCGATCACGAAAAACGCGATCTCTCTTCAATAATCCACGCAATCGATGCGCAAGTCGCAATGCAGCTGCCATTGTTTATTTTGCTGTGACTCGACTGACTGCGGTTGTCGAAACGCGGTAAGTGGCAGAGGGGTGCACTGCGTTCGACAGACTGTACGGTCGTTTGACTGCGGTCGGCGGACTGCGCGTGATGCTCATAAAACTCGATTTTTGTCGACGAACCGCAGTTTCGTCGAATGACTGCAGTCGGTCGACCGCGGTTGCTTGTTCATAAAACCGACTTGCGGTCAACTGACGTTTTAGTCGTTTGACCGCGGTCGGCGGACTACGCGCGATGCTCATAAAACTCATTTTGTCGACGAACCGCGTTTTTTTCGAGTGACTGCAGTCGATCGACCGCGGTTGTTCCTTTATAAAACCGGCTCCAGCGAACCAGTTGATGGTAAGGGAAAATAATATGGTCACATGTTGGCCAATCCGGGATTCGAACCAGGTACTACTAGTAAGACGCTCTATCAACTGAGCTACCCGGCCCCACTCCCGTGATCATTACAGTAGTAGAAATGAAATACTGGTCTCCGGGTTCAAATCACAAAGACGAGAGCGGTCCAACCTGTCCCGTAGCTGACATTGCGTGACATATTGTATCACGGAACCTGTGCAGCTACCGAATGTTTCACAAGGCGTCACACACTTTTAAAAATGAAAGAAAGAATTGAAGACAGGAAGAAGGAAAAGAGATAATCAGTGAGGAAAAAAAGTTGCGAGCCATTGCTCTTTCTTGAAATTCTCTCCCTTTTCTCTCGGAGAGTTTCCGCCCTTTGCAACATCCATTTCCCTCTCAGGAACTTTTTTTTCCCACCTTCCCCCCTCCCCTCCCCATTTATCACCCCGCCTACCTCACTCCAACTCTCCGTTTTACACCAAACCTACGTAATAAATTCGCAAAATATCAAACCCTCATCCTCCCTCTTTCTATCTCTGTCTGTCTCTATCTGGTGTTCTTGTCTGTCTGTCGGTCTGTTATTCATAAAGTCTCTCTCTCTCTCTGATTGTCAAAATAATCTTTTGAATATTTAGTATTTATTTCATACATGCTGTTATGGACGATACCTTGTTATACATTTAGTTATTAATCTTTTCAATGTTGTAATTATTTTCAACAGCATGTGGAGCATACACTACGCATAATTAACATCCTGAACTCTAGCGAGGGTTGTTGAAAATACTTTCATTTGTGTTGTATAACTTGTTTTGCTGTATACTAGTATATAATGTCATGTACCACCTGGTCATATAAAGACGGACTTCGAATTGGTCATTTGAATATATGCCATGCAATCAGCAAAACGCACGAAATATCATCCATTCTTAATAATCACAACACACCATTTCATGTTTTTGGCTTCTCTGGTTCATGATTATCTGACAAGTCGTATGGTTGTTCTTTATTACAACATCATAGAGAAAAAGGTAGCGAAACAGAGTTATTAGTTTATATATACGAATCAATGAAATATAAGCGTCTTCATCTCTTTGAACATCATCAGGTAAAATCTATTTGGCTTCAAATTGACATAAAACATGCAGCTCTCATTATGATTGGATTTCTATACAGACATCCAACTGAACATGTAGACTGGTTTAATCACTTCAATTCTATAATTGATGCCCTGTTATTAGAATCCAAAGAATTTTTTATATTGGGTGATTTTAATATTGATCTGAATAAATCAAACAAACACTGGACAAATATTATACAACTTTGTAATATTGAACAATTAGTAACAGCGCCAACAAGAGTAACCGCCGATTGTAGTACACTCATAGATCACATTTACGCAAGTAACAAAGTTCACGTTACAGAAGTGTGTGTACCAGTATATGGATGCAGTGACCATTATCCAGTATGTCTAACATGGAATAAAAAGGGAGCACAAAATACCTAAACCAGGTCATAAAATAATAACATATCGATCATTTTCTAAATGTAATGAAAATGATTTCCTATTAAACCTTCATAATAGTAATCTCTCAAATGTAAGCACTGTAATTTTACTAACCCAGATGATGCTCTATCTTTATCATACTGGTATAACATATTTATAACCACATACAACAGTAATTTGCTCCTATTTATACAAAACCAGTTAAATACTATTCTAAGCCGAAATGGCTAGACACTGAATTACAACAAGCCAGTAACCTTAGAGACTATTTAAAGAAACATGGTAATGAAAGTGAATATAACAAACAAAGAAATGCAGTAACTTCACTTACGATAAAAAAAATTTAAAAAAAGAAAGAAAATATATATTAAAAATGTAATATCATCCAATATTATGTTTATGTGTGCCCATTTTGATTGTAGTTGTCACGGAAAGAAGTTCTATATTATCTGAATATGTTGTCTTTGTATTCTGGATGAAAAACACTAACTAATGTTATAAATAAGCGTCATTAATAATTATTATTAAGCTTAGAGTACAAATGGATAATGGGTTTTCGTGTTGCTCGTGCTGTTCTATGTTCTATGTTTATGTGTCTGTATGTATGTAGTGGGTCTGTGTGGTCGCGGTACGTATGTTGTGCTCACACAGTAGTTCTTGAAAGAAATAATAATAATGAATTGGAGACTGACTATAGCTGTCGAAGGAGGTGGTCGTGTGTCTGCAGTTGTGTGTAGCTGAAAAGGAGCTACATCTTGATAGTACAGCTGAGAAATGGAGCTGTGAGGTGTTGAGAAGGAATGGAGCTATGAGATATTGAGTAAGGTAGAGGAAAAGCAGACGAAGAAAACGACAATTGAGAAGAGAAATAGATGAAAGTGAAAGAAGAAGATGAGACAAGACAGCTAGAGAGTTAGAAGGCGGCGGTGCAGATTGAGAGAAGGAGAGAACTGAAGAGTGGAGTGACGATTTGAGAGAGCACAGGAGATGAGATATACAAGAAAGATAGCTAAGTACTTTGTCACGTGACCCACTTGTCTGTCCTGTTCGTTGTACGTGTATTTGTGTGGTTATATAGTTTGTGAGGGGGATTATTGTTGGTTAACTGGGAGAATATTGAACCTGAACGGATTTACGGACTTAGCTTATTTCCTAAGTAAAAGTGTATAAATGTTAATTGGACTGGACTCGGGTATGTAAAATGAACGTTGCGCGTGAGTATGAGGGGTGTTGTCTTTCTTGTCTGATAACTTTATAGTGTATTGTTTTGTTTATCTAGTGTGTGTTTATCTCTTTCTATATTTACTTCTTTAATCCTTTACAGTAGTGTTACATTATGATGTTATTGTTATAAAGTTATTTTGTTATACTACTTGTTATTCTTAAAACCCCAAGGGCAAGATGTAAAAAAGCACATCCAGTGCTTACTCTTTTACCCTTGTTAAATAAAATTGTTTTCTTATCTTATCTCTCTATCCCCCGTTGGGGTGCCTGGGGTTTCAGTATAAATAGTATCCCCACTTTCTGGAAATTTAGTGCTTTAAATTCCCACTGTCGCTGTCTTTCTCATTTGCTCTTTCTCTTTCCTGCTCTGTTCTATCAATCTGTTATACTATCTTCTTCTTCGCTAGACCAGTCATCTACCTTTTTTCTTGAAAACTCTTCCAGGACAAGACTCTTTATTTGTGTGTGAAGTCTGTTGGATCAGCTTGGGAATATTGGACGCTTTCTGCCAGGTGGTCACTAGGGCTTCCTATGATGTTATTATTTAGCAATGTATGCATTTTATATGTACGTGTTTTGTTCATAATTTATCATGATTTTTGTATTCTATTTTGTTTTTGTAAACGGGGGTTCGATAAATTAGAGTAGAACCTCAGCGTCCCCTGCGTGGGATGTCTTTATTGTAAAGTGCCTGGCTGGTGGAGAGCTTGCATTTTTACCACTAGGGTTTTTTCAGCAGATCTTTTATGCGGATCAGGGGTTGTCCGGTCCTGATTTGGCTCGGAAGAGTCCGCTGGACCTAAAGCAATGATCATGTAATGTAATCTTCTCTCTCTCTCTCTCTCTCTCTCCCCCTCCTTCTTTCTCCATTTCTCTCTCTCTCTCTCTTTTCTCTCTCTCTCTCTCTCTCTCTCTCTCTCTCTCTCTCTCCTAGTTGCAAGACTAGGATTGTAAGCCTACAATGTTTATCCTAGTAAACGTTCCAATGCTCAATGTTCAATGTCTTTAGAAGCCTGTGTATCTGTCACAAATAATAATAAATAATTTTTTTACCGGGTCCTATAGACTCTTCCTTTTCACTCTTTCTTCCTTCGCTGGTTGAATTCAGTGTTTCTTCCCAAAGCTTTAAGCTTGCTTTGATTTGGATCCACATGTTCCCCTCCAAAATCCTTCTCCAACTCCAAAATAGACTGTCAGAGTTTTGCTATCGATTTTGCCGTCGTCGCTCTCTCCAGTTTCCATTAGAAGCTTTATGTACACAGCCCTAAATGTGAAAAGCATATGCCAATAGATATCCTTGTTAAAGATGTGAGGAATTGGAAACTCCAAATGCGAAAAGCGTGTGTGAATGGGTACTCTTATGATCACAGAGGTCTGGAAGTGTAAACAGATCTTCTGCTGTTTTCTCGGATCTTTCTGAAGAAGAACAAAACCAAACGAAATCACAAAGGTTTGAGAACAAAGTCTTCTCACGACGAGTTTAGCAGGTCTGTTGATGTTTGTTTGTTGGAGTGTTGTGGTTGTTGTTGTTGTTGATGTTGTTGTGTTGTGTTGTTTTGTTTCGTTTCGTTACTTCTTGTTTTTGAGAAGAAAACGAAATCACACAGATTTTAAAACAAAATCTTTTTTTTAACCTTGGATTTAGTAGGCTATAACTAGTGCATATATATATGCAGTGTTCATTGGGTCAATGTGCAGCCATGCATTTGTGTGTGTGTGTGTGTATGCGGGTGTGGGTGTGTGTGGGTGTGGGTGTATGTGTGTATGTTTGTCTGTGTGTATGTATGTGTGTGTGTGTTTGTGTGTGTGCCTGGGTGGGTGCATGTGAGAAAGAGAGAGAGAGAGAGTGACAGAGGGACAGCGTGCTTGTGTGTGCTCACCAGTTTCTCAAACTTTACATTTAACTGCTCCAATCCATCTCTGCTTCTAAACATTTTCCTTGCCCCTTTGAAAGTTTTCTGAAAAGATCAGGTTTTTACCTATTATTCTAACGGTTTTACCTCGCAACAAACTGTTACATTCTTATTATTCTCAGGTATAAGTTGCTAATTTTCAATAACATGTATTGAGCATGCATATAATTATACAAAGATACCTAAATGAAGTCAAAAGGAAAAAAATATCTTTGAACGAAAACAAGACGTATCCACATTTTGCCTGGTTAATAACAGAAACGAGAAGGAATCTCAATATTTGAAAGACAATTCATAGCCACCAATTTGTATAAAATCTAAAGTTGCGGTTTTGGTAGATTTGAACAAAGTTATATTTAGAAAGCGACTGCAGGCGAGTTGAAACAAGGGAGACAAAAAAAGTGTGTGCAAAACATAGCTTGTCTCGCCTAACGAGATGGGAGTAGAGTTAACTGATTGCACGTTGCGCTCTTGCATGGTTGTGTGTGTGTATGCGTGTGTGCGTGTGTACGTGTGTGTTTGTACGTGTGTGTGTATGTGTATGTGCACGATCAGAGACAAAATCTCCAAGGGACCGATTGAACCGAGCATGCAACTGCATGTTGAGCTCTCGCCCGTGCCGTCCTAATCGATAATAATGACAGTGCAGTTACATTCAAATGTACCCTAGTATATGGTGTTGCTGATGTAGTTGTCGTTGCTGATGGTAGTGTTGCCGGTGGTGGTGGTGGAGTTAGTGGTGGTAGTGATGGTGGCTGTGGGGTTGATGATGGAAGTGGTGGTATTGCTAATGGTGTTGCTGCTGCTGGTGGTAGTGGAGGTGTGAAGAAGTTGGAGGTGCTGTGCTGTTGTTAGTGCTGCTGGTGGTGATGGGAAGATGATGCTGCTGGTATTGCAGTTGTTGGTGGTGGTGGTGCTGCTGCGGCTGTTGCTGCTATTGTTGTACAGAGGGTGGTGGTGATAGCTGTGATGCTGTGAAGGTGCTGTTTTTGATTATCGTAGAGGTGATATTTTTGATTATGTTGTTGTTGTCGTTTCTTCTTCTTCTTCTTCTTCTTCTTCTTCTTCTTCTTCTTCTTCTTCTTCTTCTTCTTCTTCTTCTTCTTCTTCTTCTTCTTCTTTCATTCATCATACCCCCGTCATCTTCTTCTTCTGCATCTCCCTGCTTGTCTTCCACCTCTTTCTTCTCTTCCCCCATCCTCCTCTCGACCCCTCTCCTCCTCCTCCTCCTCCTCATCATAATCTTTTTCTTTCTTTTGTACGACCTCAAGACGGATGCACATTAAAATTAAGAGACCACACCTCCAAGACAATCAACAGCAAAGCTTGCACATTGACGGAATAAATCTGTCAGTACCTTCCCAACAATCAGTACTCTCGAGTATCGCATGAGATCGTTTTGGGAAAGTCAATAAACACTAAATCCTTGTTGCTGGCAATGATGAGGTCAAATTAGGATACATTCAAACGACGAGAAAAACGGCAAATCTTGAACTATAGTGGAATAAGCTGACGGGATATTAGCAGATTGTTGACAACGATGATAAGAGCAGCATCCCAATTAAAAAGAAATAGAGCGTTTAAAAACACCACCACCACCACCAACAACAACAGCAAATCCTTGGTGTTGACAATGATGAAGTGAAATGAGGATACATTCAAACAACAAGACCAACAGTATTGACTGCAAAGGCTAGAACGTGATGGAATAAGCTGACTGAATATTGGCAGCCTGTTGACAACAATGAGGAGATTACTGTCCCATAAGATGGCGATGGGACCATCAACAGCACGGCGAATTGTTTGTTTACCATGATGGGCAAGCAGGAATGAAGGAAGGAAGAGAGCATTGTGTATGGAGCGAAGGAAGGAGAGAGGGAAGAAAGGAAGAGAGTTGGGATTGTCTAGGGGGCGTGGTGTCGAGCGAACAGGAAATGCAGTCAATAGGGGATCAAAGCAGACTCCAAAACAAATGTGTTAAAAACAAATTATAAAAAATACTAAGAGCGAAATAAAAAGAGATGGTTTTGAATAAAGGCTAGGATACAATCACGGTCCTACAATACAATCATAGTCCTACAATACAATCATGGTCTCACAATTAAATTATTGTCCTAAACAACAATCAAGGTCCTACAATACAATCATGGTCCTACAATACAATCATGACCTCACAATTCAATTACGGTCCTAAACAACAATCAGGTCCTACAATACAATCATGGTCCTACAATCTGGACATCTCCAAACCAGTCCAACTTCGGATGAGAGTATAAACAAAAGGTCTATCTGTAATCGCACGCATTCCATGGCAGGGACTTTAAAAATCCTGACGCTCAGGCCCTAGACGGGGGAGTGCCGGCTAAAAAAACAAATACACCCAGCACGCACTAGGTCCCTTCTCCCCATCCCCGGTAACCCAGGAGAGTGCTCAGTTGTCTGGGCGTTAGACTATGCGCCCAAAGTCTGCAAGTGGGCGCCTCGGCGGCTTGATTTAGATCCTGTATCGGCCAGCGCCTTGAGCGGATCTTGAGCTGGTAAAGCGCTATATGAAAGTTATTCAATAATAATAATCTCAGCATTTTCTATTGCTTCAGTTTCGGTACAGAGGAATGAGACTGCGATAAGTTCCTTAATTGCCTAAGTAGTCAGAGAGAGAGAGAGAGAGAGAGAGAGAGAGAGAGAGAGAGAGAGAGAGAGAGAGAGAGAGAGAGAGAGAGAGAGAGAGAGAGAGAGAGAGAGAGAGGTTGACGAGAGGTTGTGGAGAGGCGTTCGAGAGGTTGAAGAGAGACCAGAGAGGGGTGAGGGTGGAGGAAATGTGAAAATGGGGAGTGGGGTAAGGGGAGGGGGAGACTTGAGAAAGACCACAGAAGATGTCTCTCTCTCAGGGAGACCAGAGAGAGGCCTGGGGAGGCCTGTGGAGAGGTCTGGAGAGAGGCCAGCAATTTGACAACCCAATTGTCACTGGCCGTAACTCGCTACATCTACGTGAGCAAAGCGTGAATATCGATCCTGCCTAGGCCCAAGTCTCTCGCACTCCCCACCACGACACGCAGGGGAGCCGTCAAGTTGACGACCAAGGTGGTACAGTATAGGACAGTCAGTACATCTGAAGTATAATAGTACATCTCATATTTAATATTATAATAATACATCTAATATTATAATATTATATATATGTAAAGTTATAATAATGCATCTAACTTATAATATAAGCTTACAACTAAATTATAATATACATCTAAATCGTCTTAAATCACGTGATGATGAAAGCCACACACATGGACGCAAAGGTCGTACAATGTGTATGTTTGTGTATTTGGGTGTATGCGTGTGTATTCCTGTGTATGCGTGTGTGTGTGTGTGCGTGTCTTTGTGTGTGTGTGCGTGCGTGTATGTTTGGGTGTTTGTGCGTGTATGTGTGTGTGAGTGCGCGCGTGTGCAATGGACTGTAGATAAAGGCAGACTCAGTTATGGTCCATGAAAAGCAAAGCTAAAGAGGCAACAGCTGGAAACCTCATGAAAAGAACACTCCTAAACTACCCATGATGATAGAACAGCACTTGCTCATACTACTGCACTACATAGGCACACCTTTCCTAAACCAACCACATCCAAACCAGGGCGATGTGTAACAAGCATACACCTTCACATATTACATACACTGTAACAAACACGCCCTTCTCACTCAGTGCTACATTCTGCTCTGAAAGCTGCGTAATACACTACGGTACAGTTGCATGCTCCTCTCAAATGTAAACTGTTGCCAGATGTACGGGTTTTGAAGAAGAAGATGAAGAAGAAAAAGAAGAAGAAAGAAAGAAAGAAAGAAAGAAAGAAACGAAGAAACGATGAAACGAAGAAGAAGAAGAAGAAGAAGAAGAAGAAGAAGAAGAAGAAGAAGAAGAAGAAGAAGAAGAAGAAGAAGAAGAAGAAGAAGAAGAAGAAGAAGAAGAAGAAATAAAACGACAACAACAACATCAGAAGAAGAAGAAGAAGATCCTATCCTATCCTATCCTGTCCCGTAACCCGGAGGTCGTAGGGGCACCACAGATGATTGTTTAACCAGCATACTCCATCTTTCTCTGTCCTCAGCAGCCCTGATGGCTTCGCTCAGTGTCAAACCAGTCCATTCTCGAATGTTGTCCTCCCACCTCTTTTTCGGTCTCCCTCTTCTTCTACCTCCTTGCACTGTGCCTGGCAGGATAGTCTTTGCAAGGCCTGATGATCTGGTGACGTGGCCATACCATCGGAGTTTCCGTTTCTTCACCACTGTGAGCAGGTCATGTCATCGTGTTGTCCAATGGCTTGTGTGATGGTCTGTCGGACTTCGTCGTTGGTGATGTGTTGGGTATAGGAAATGGCCAGAAGTCTTCTGTAGAAGATATGCGATGTAAAAGGCAGGGAAGTGGTTTTGTACCTGTGTCTGAGAATGTATGACAAAGGGTTGGCTCCACATAAGACAATGGAAGATTAGGAGAGCGGTAGTAATTGTGCTAGTGGTTGGGATGGTAGCGGGCTGGGTGAGGGAGGATGTGGTAGACGGAGAAGGCTTAACACTATTTTCATCATATACATCTCGTCTGCCAACATCTCTGCATTATATAATTTTTTTTCTGTACGTTAGTCTATACTTTGTTTTGTGTATAACTATCAGGACACTCTCTTCTTCAACTTCCTCCCCCCCCCCCTTCCCTTCGCGGACTTTATCCACGCTGACTTTCCCTCCCCCCTCGACTTTTTCCCCACGGACTTCCCCCTCCCTTCCCTCTGACATCCCCCTCCCCCCTGACATTTTTCTCCCTGACTTCATCCCCCCTCCCCCCTGATTTTCCCCCTGACTTTCCCCTCCCCACTGACTTTACCTTCCGAATTCTTCCACCCGGATATTTTCCCCTCGTGACTTTTTCCCACTGGGACTCTTTCCCCCGTGACTCTTTCTCCCTAGGACATTTTCCTCCTTCCTATCCCATCCTATCCTATCCCGTAACTCAAAGGTCTTTGGGGCACCACAGATGATCGTTTAACCAGCGTACTCCATCTTTCTCTTTTCTCAGCAACCCTCATGGCTTCGTTCAGCGTCAAACCAGTCTATAAATGTTGTCCTGCCACCTCTTTTTCGGTCTTCCTCTTCTTCTACCTCCTTGCACCGCGCTTTGCAGGATGGTTTTTGCAAGGCCTAGTGCTCTGGTGACGTGGCCATACCATCGGAGTTTCCGTTTCTTCACCACTGTGAGCATGTCATCCTGTTGTCCAATGGCTGGTGTGATGGTCTGTCGGACTTCGTCGTTGGTGATGTGCCGGGTATAGGAAATGCCCAGAAATCTTCTGTAGCACCTCATCTCCATGCTTTGTATCCTTCGTTGTAGATCTGCTGTGAGGGTCCATGTTTCGCAAGCGTTTAGGAAGATGGAAATGACAAGGAAGCGCAGCAGCTTTACAATTTTGTATATCAACTTGCAAAATTGCAATACTGTTGTTGTGTTGTTTGTCATATTCCAGATAACTTGTTCTTGAATGAACTTGTTGGAAATAGAAGTGGCGTGTAGTCAACAGGTCCAATAGATATTTGTAATGGAGGTTCTATCTGGTATTAAATATCTTCACTAATGGTATCGGATGCAGTCAATCTGTGTGTACAAACCTTTAATTAAATAAATGAAAAATGAAGTCAATCTAACATTTCACAAATAAAAATTCGATTTCCTCTTCGTCTTCTAATGTCATAGACCTTCAGGCCCCGCCACACATACCGGTTTGAAGGCCGATTCTAGATCGGGTTTCGGATCCGTTTCGATTGAAGTGTGATCTGGCCGGACTCCAAAACCGATAGCACTGCCACACGTTTCCGATCAGGTCGACCCGAAACTTCCACACAATGTGCATTGTTTATATTCACTTTCAATATGTTACACTCCGTTTGATGGTGGTGTTTTCAATCAGTAGTAGATTCAGCCCCAATGCGTGAATGCTCCTGATGAGTGTAAGCTTGGATTCAATTATCCACGTAACCCGTTCAATCAGCATACAAGTCACCGAGTCTTCGTATGAAATTTTCCACTTTTATTCAGCACACATCAACATCTGCATACAATTTTCAACTCAACTCAACTCGACAACAACACAAAACAGTGCGGCACATATATAGCCTCTTTCTTCTCCCGAACACCCTGGATCAATCGCGTATGACGCAATTTAACCAATCGCTTCTAACTTCGTTATCACTGTCTTACGTCATACATCTTTCCTTTCTGTCCAAGCATGTTCTCAAATTTTCTACGCTTTCTCGCAAAGCTTCTATTGACAGTAAACACGCGAATCTAGAGAATTCTCCAATAATATCGATTAACAAAAATGACCAACGTTATACAAAGCTTCTTCTAACAACAACGCAAACTCAAATCAAAGGTAAATACACTCTATTATTGAATACTTTGCAAAACGAAACGATTAGATCTATCGTCCGCGTTTCAGACATACTACCATTCGCGTTTCAACGTAACACAATAGTGTCAGTGTACACGATCCCCAACCCCATCCCACACTACAGGTGGTCCTGATTTGGCTCGGAAGAGTCCGCTGCACCTAAAGCAATAGCAATGTAATGTAATTTCTACAGGTCTTCGATAAACTGCAAGGCAAGGGACTACAAGCAAGCTGCATGGCATAATTTCTACCCGCTCACTGGCTACTACAGAAAAGGCCATCTTATTGAGTCCTACACATTTGAACAGAAACAAGAATTTCACATAAAATGATTGTAAAGACAGCGAGAAAGCGTCGCTCTTGGTTGAAAATTATAATTACCAAATTAATATTTCTCCGTGTTGAGTAATCGTCCCAGTCAGTCTTAAGTTTACCTCAAGCTTGTTCAGAAAGATGATGAAGTGAGGCAAGCCCTTTTTGTCCACTTTGTTGACCCAATAGGAAACAATCACAAACTAAAACCATTGGTCGTATCAATACCATACTTTTACAGACTGCAAGGCGATAGATGTACTTTTTCTCCTCGACTGCGACACACGAGTGGGCACCCCACCCTTCATCCTACCTTCTAACGTGTGGTTCAGTCTGTCAGAACGAAGTCAAGATTGATAATAGTCTTCTTAATTTTCTATCGCGTCTTATCATTTCCTGCTGCTCATGTGAACAAAAGATAGCGTCAACAGCAGATTCAACACATTGGCAAAAACGGTGAGCCATAGGTATTCTGGCAGAGTTTATTCCCTTGTTGGTAACAGTCATGCAAGAGTTGTGGTTCTTATAAGTTAATCTTCCACATTATGTATCGATGAAATTGGAATTTTTTTATTGCTTGAATTTGGAACGTGTGGCTTAAAATTGCCTTGTAGTAAACTAAATACGGTAGTTCCATGTGTTTTTTTTCTACAGCAACAACACCGAAACATACAAATAAGACTTCTGCTACAGCAAACGCCTTTAGAAATAGCGCAGTCCTCCAAACAAAAGGTAACATGAATAAATAATGAATTTAATGAAATGGGGACTTTGTGTGTCAGTCATGTTAACAACTACTATACAACTGGTCTGTGCGATGGCTATTACCGATAGAACAGAATCATACACTACTATCGATAGCATGTACATTTGTACAGCGCGGATTCTCCTTACTATGGTAGCATGCTCAGTGCGCCCCTCCCGTCATTTGGAAGCGTTTAAAATTCATAAATGCATGACCTGTTGGTTTATTTCATTTAACATGTTTTGATCAAAATTATTTTAGACTATATGGAAGGGGTGAGGGAAGTTGGGATGAAATGTTGAACAAATGTAACTACTTCACTGCTAACAACTATTTTAAATAACTGTGTTAACAAATATAACCATTTCACTGCTAATAGTTATTTTAAATAAATAAATACATTCAGAAAAAACAACAATTGTATTCAGCCATTTACCTACAATGGTTTTTGGGGGGATGTTTACAGAAAAAGTCCAGTTGGATAATAATTTAAAGGATCTTGCTATATTATGGTTATCCAGTCATCGATGTTTCTACAACATATTTTGGGGAATATATTGTCTTGTAACACTGAAGTCATCAGTTGTATGATTGACAGTAATTTTATATTTGCAAATGCAAGCAATGCTTCCAAGAGTGATAGTACTTTGGTGTAATTTTGTGAAGTAAATGGTTACACAATTGATAACACGAAACGCCGCTCTTCAAGACGACTACAGCTTTGATTCTACTATCGCACAAACCAAGCACAGCCAAAAACCAGAAACAATAAAGTCCAATCGATAGCAGGAGATGCAAGCAATAGGCCCTTTACATGCTTTATCTTTACAATCAACACAAAAGAGAGTCAGAAGAGGTGGGGACAGGCGGGAGGGAGCTACAACAAAAGAAAACTAAAATCATAAACAGCATCAGCAACAAAGTAACCGCATTGATCCTCACCAGTAACCACATTGTTTCTGTCTACAGACACGTTCAAACGTTTAGTTAACAGGCGCAAACGCTAGCACGGCGAAGATTCTCTCCAACCGGCCTTTAGTGTTTTGACAAACACACAATCAGCAAAAATGGACTTACGTGCTACTGGCCCGCCCTCAGTCACGAAGTAGATGTCCGAAAATCCACAACACCGTCAACAGAAGGATTGGGGAGTTTTTTTGGGGGTGGGAGGAAGCTAGGATGAGGAGGATGACGAGGAAGAGGAGGAGGAGAAGAAGGAGCACGACTCGCAGCAGACAGACGAAGGAGAAAGGAGGCAGGCGGCGGAAGACAAACCGACACAGACAGTGATAGGAGAAGACTCGGATGGCATCTGCCATCCACTTGTACCACCCAACGCTTGCCAGGCCGCAGCTCTGCCCTGCTTCACACACGCGGCAGCGCCGGCCTCCGCTTACCCCTAGCTTGAGATGTCCACATTAGCTGGATGTTTAAACATATTTTAGCATAGTGGGCGATCTTTAGCCATATTAAGTAGGCATTATCTTGACCCACGGTCTACGATTGACCGTGGTATATTCTGACAGCGTCACACTGCCATTTTCAGCCTACCGAAGTTCAGCTCGACTTTATCACAAATATTCTTCTTTTATTCAACATGTTTCAACTTCATCTTCAGTAGCATGAAGAAGGCAGCGTGACGCTTTCAAGGTAAATCATAGAATCGTGAGTTAAGATAATACCTATTCAATATATATGACCACTCCAGATTGTGGTGACGCTTTCAAGGTAAATCATAGAATCGTGAGTTAAGAAAATACCTATTCAATATGTATGACCACTCCAGATTGTGGGAACATGTACTCTATTATCTTTAGTCAACATCTTGTTCTCTTTATCTTATCTTTTACTATTCGGCACCTTCTCATTTCTTCGTCCTATAATGATGATTTCAGTTACGGTTGTTCGTGATTCTGGTTGTAAGATGTCAAGATACAAGATGATTTAATGTCCTTATTGACAGAAGAACGTTTGACGTGTGGGTAACATAATAACATTTTCAAACGTTTTTCATAGTATAAGAATCAAAATGTAGACCTAGCCTTGGCAATTATGGAGATGAGATGCTTTCAGCTGTCTGAGAGAGAGAGAAAGAGAGAGAGAGAGAGAGAGAGAGAGAGAGAGAGAGAGAGAGAGAGAGAGAGAGAGAGAGAGAGAGAGAGAGAGGAGAGGAGAGAGAGAGAGAGAGAGAGAGAGAGGGAGGGAGAGAGAGAGAGAGAGAGAGAGAGAGAGAGAGAGAGAGAGAGAGAGAGAGAGAAAGAGAGAGAGAGAGAGATTGTGTTAGTTAGTTAGTTAATCATTGTTTATAGAGTCCAGCGGGCTGCAAAGAGCCGAATCAGGACCACAACGTGGTTGAAAGAGTGCTCACCCCTGATCCGCATAAAAGATCTTCTGAAACAGCCCTTATGATGACACTGAAGGCACTCCACCAGCCGGTCATTTTACAATAAAGGCATCCCATGCAGGGTACGCTGAGGTTGTGGGGCCGGGTAGCTCAGTTGGTAGAGCGACTTACTAGTAACCGAAAGGTACCTGGTTCGAATCCCGGATTGGCCAATGTGTGATCGTGACCATATTATTTTCCCCTTACCATCAACTGGTTCGCTGGTGTCAGAATAATGTGACCAGTAGTCGCCTATACGCTCCGGTGTCGTGTCGTGTGACTATAATCTACAATTACCCTAACGCTGAGGCTGCACTCTAATTTTTCGAAACCCCTTTAACAAAACAAAATATAATATAAACATCATTATAAAGTATTATTATTAATTATTAATTTTATTACTTTTATTAGCTTTTCCAGCTCAAGAGCTGCTCAAGGCGCTGGTCCAGACAGAATCTAACTTAAGCCGCCCGCGGCGCCCACCTGCAACCTTTGGGCGCATAGTCTGAGGCCCAGATGCCGACTAGGGATGTGTAGAGGGGACCTAGTGCATGCTGGGTATATTTTGGTAACCGGCACTCACCTATTAACAAAACACGTACATCTAATGCCTACATTGCTAAATAATAATATCATAGAAAGCCCTAGTGTATTTGGCAGAAAGCGTCCAATATCCCAAAGCTGACCCAACAGTACAGAGACGAGGAGTTTTAGTAGAATTTTCAATTTGAAAAAATAAAGGTAGGTGACTGGTCTAGCGAAGAAGATGTAGATTGATAGAACAGATTAGAACGAGAAAGAACAAATGAGAATGACAGAAACCGTGGTAATTTATCGCACTAAATTTCCACAAAGTGGGGACACTGTTTATACAGAAAACCCTGGCACCCCAACGGAAGGGGGGGGGGGGGGAAGGAGAGGGTGGAACGGGAGAGAGAGAAAGAGACAGAGAGGTTTATATAATAATGGTGTCCCCAATTCTAGTATACATCCATTTTGGGCACTCTACTCTTTCGTCTGAAAGCTCTACCCTCATTTCAACACTTGGTCCTCATTCGGCTCTTTGCAGTCCGCTGAAACCTATAAACAATGACTAACTAACGAATTTCAACACTCTATTCTCTTGCCTGAAAGCTCTGCCCTCATTTCAACACTCTAATTTCTCTCCTGAAAGCTCTGCCCTGATTTCAACACTCTAGTTTCTCTCCTGAAAGCTCTGCCCTCATTTCAACTCTCTAGTTTCTCTCCTGAAAGCTCTGCCCTTATTTCAACACTGTAGTCTCTCGCCTGACAGCTCTGCCCTCATTTCAACACTCTAGTTTCTCGCCTAAAAGCTCTGTTCTCATTTTAACACTTTAATCACTCGCCTGAAAGCTCTGCCCCCATTTCAAAATCGTCCTCATCGATTCAGCACTTCACATCCCATTGGCGCAAACAGTTACTCTTTTTTCTGTTCATTTTTCCCCAGCGTTCTGTCCATCGTTTACTAGCAGGCAGATGCAACTAGACCCAAATGTATATTGCCTTTACTGGTCTCGCTGTTTCACGCGCTGCTTGAGGAATGGAGAGGTCGTAATCAATAGGCTTAGACAATAACAGGTATCCTAACTATTACCCTGCCCGTACAAGCTTTTACCGTAGAACGGCAATTCTTTGAGCTGCATCAAAGATAAAGTTTGTCTCTGGTTCTTCGATTGCACTGAAAACTACGTTGTGAAATAAGTGTAGACCTACCTTTGGGAAGGTGGTAAGATGATAACTGTAGCTTCTCAAGCTTACGGAGACTGCAATTCTAAACATTTAGCTTCATCATTCATAGACATGTTTCTTTGCTACTGCACTGAGAAATAATAATGCGAAAAATATAGGCCCACCTTTCTGCCCGTGACATCAGATTAGGCCATTACTGTGCATTCAAAAGCTTACAGAGCTATTGATTGTAAACATTTTAGCTGAATCAAATATGCCCGTTTCTTTGCATTTTCAGGAAATATATTTTTTGTGGCCGTGTGCATAATAGGTACAAAGTCACGGCGGTCTTGTTTTTTTCTATCCAGGTTGTTAGTTCAAAGTTTTTTTTTAATTATTTCTGAAAGCAATGTCTGAAGACAATTTCAGTTCCTTTATCGTATGAGCGCTTTGAGCTCACAATATTTCGAGAATCGCGTTGTGCGCAAGCCTGATGATGATGATGATGATGATGATGATGATGATGATGATGATGATGATGATGATGATCAACATCGTCGTCATCCTCAGAATCATCTTTATCGTCGTCGTCATCATCATCATCATCATCATCATCGTCGTCGTCATCATCACCACGATCATCATCATTACTACCACCACCAACAATTGTCTATTATTATCCCATCTCTTAAAGTGACAACAAGGCAATGTCTGAAGTAAACTAATATAAAAATCTTTTAAACCCTGGACCTCTAATCCGACCGATGTTCAGTGTCCCCAAGTCCATGATGCCTGTATGTTTCTGTCTGTCTGTCCCTATCTGTCTGTCTCTGTCTGTCTGTCTCTTTCTCTCTCTCTCTCTCCCTCCCTCTCTCTCCACTGGAGGTTTTACCCGCGATCGATACAAGATTGGGGGGAAGGCCGACAAGCAAGGCGGGGTGGCCAGAAAAATTTCGGTTAAGAGGAGAGAACAGAGAGTCACAGACGGGGGATGGAGAGAAAGAGAAAAAAAAGAGACGCGGGAGGTGGGTGGGTTAGGTGTGTGTGTGGGGGTGGGGGGAATAGACGGAGGGACAGACAGAGACATTACATGGTTATTGTTTTAGGTCCAGCGGACTCTTCCGAGCCAAATCAGGACCAGACAGACAGAGACAGAGCGACAGAGACAGAGAAGTAAGCCGGTTTTTTTTTCTTTTTTTTTTTTAAGTTATTCATTTATTTTTACATCTATTTATTTCTTTTCTTTAAGGGAGTGAAGAAGAGAAATTTGTTTGGATGAGAGATGCTGGGCAGAAGAATTAAAGCTGTTAGACAAAGAGAAAGAGAGAGAGAGAGAGAGAGAGAGAGAGAGAGAGAGAGAGAGAGAGAGAGAGACAGACAGACAGACAGACAGTTAGACAGACAGACAGGGAGACAGAGATAAAGACAGAGATAAAAAGACAGAGAGGGACAGAGACAGAGAGACCGAGAAAGGCAGAGAGAGAGAAAGGGGTGGGGTGGAGGGTCAGTGAAAAGGATGGTGTAAGCTAGACACAGAAGGATTGTGGTAGGTCTATACCCGTGCTTGTTGCGGGCTGAGGCGAATGTTGTACCTCCATAATTATGGTGAAATTCTACTATTCTCACATGCAAGTGATAAAATCGACTTAGAAAAGCAAATTCTTGTTGTTGTTGTTGTTGTTGCTGTTGTTGTTTTGTGTGTGTGTGTGTGTTGTTGTTTTTTTAAGGGAGAAAGGCTGATAATGTTTAACTGTATTGTCTTGTGTTGCGGTGTATTGCACGAGCTGCATTTCATTGTAAATTGTCAAATTGTAGGGATTTGTTTTGATTGTGTGCTTCTTGTTTGTTGGTTGGTTGCTTTGTTGTTGGTTGTTGTTGTTGTTGTTGTAACTCAGCACAACTTTAAGTTAATTTGATTAATAAAATTGGATACAACAAAACAGCAACAACAATGATGAGCACTGTTTATCTGAAGAAGCAAGCGCGAGCCCAAACCACTTATTTTCACGCGTCCCAGGGATGTTGTAGACGGGTGAGGGCCAGTTACACAAATAGGCCTACACCCAGCAAGCACTAAGGTCCCTTAATCATCTTCGGTGGTCCAGAGGATTGTGCTCAGTTGTCTGGCCGTCAGACTATGTACCAACAAGCTAAAGAAGCAAATGGGCTCGGTCGGCTTGAGTTAGACCTTGTATCCATCCAGCGAACTGAACCACTCCTGAGCTCCAAAAAGATATATATATAAGAACGATTTTAAAAAAATCAATCTTTGATTCGAGTTGCTTAGATTTCCATCACAACCGTCTTGGACATGATTATTTGATTTCACCACTTCTGTGCAAACTTAGGGATTCACTATCTGCGTGTCCAACAGCGGGTTGCAACATCCAGTGAAAAGATCGATTTTTTTCTCTTCTCCCGCTTTTCTTCCAATCGACCTTGTCCGCCCTCTTCACTGCCGTCCTGCTGTCTGTAGCATTCCCTCCCTCGTGTCATTCCTGCTGGCTTTTCTTCTTCCTTCTTTCATTCCTGCTTTGATTTCCTTTTCTTCTTGCATTCCTGTTTTGATTTCCTTTTTCTTCTTGCATCGCTGCTTGCGGTTCTTTTTTTCCTTCTTTGATTCCTGCATCGATTTCTTTACCTCCTGGGGTTCCTGCGTTGGTTTATTTTATTTAGTTTGGATTTAGTTTTTTTTTCTCTTCTTTTGGTGTTCTCTCTCTCTCTCTCTCTCTCTCTCTCTCTCTCTCTCTCTCTCTCTCTCTCTCTCTCTCTCTCTCTCTCTCTCTCTCTCTCTCTCTCTCTCTCTCTCTCTCTCTCTCTGTCCTGATCAGTGGTGACGGGCAAGAAAATCACGTGTCATAAATGAAAGATGGTTTCTGCGACTAATCTATATGCTATAGATCGATTCACTGAGCGCACAAAGGAAGACACGCAGGCTACAAAATAATCAACTTTTCTTTCTCTCTCTCCAAAGATCATCTCACATCTCTCCCACTATCCCATTTCCCATGTATCCCCCTCCTCAACAACCCCGTAATCCTCACACCACTCATTACAACAACCCTGCCCCCCCCCCTACCTCCCTCTGGCATTTGTCTTTGTGGAAGATATGAAATGGGGTTTGAGCAACGATTGGCATTATGCAATTTCCCATGTACGTACACTCAGTATCGCAACAAAATAAACAAAGGTCCTTTGCTTATACTATACTAACACTGGGAGCTATTTACGGGCTTTTACCCCAAAATAGTCTAATCATACTCAAAGCGCGATGATCTATTGCCAACATACACGCTCACATACCATAGCCTTAGATCTATTTCACCCACTCACACAACACACATATATCGCTCAAACACGTGGTGTAAAGACAGGGAGATTGCCGTTAGAAGACGGAAAGGGAGTGGAAATTGTACGTTTGAAATTTGAGATGGACAGCATCCAATACCATTAACTGAAACTCTGGTCCTTTTAATCAAATCTAAGGTTTTTGTTGTTGTTTCTTTTTATTATTATTATTATTATTATTATTATTATTATTATTATTATTATTATTATTATTATTATTCTGGGATTTTTGAAAGCACACTGGATCCTCGGTGACGATGCTGTAGATTTTGGGTTGTACTGCCGTTTGTGGCTTTAACCTTGTGTGTCGTACCTAAACATGTTATCATCTTCTTGTCCCGTGTCACGCTCACTCATGCGTCTCCAGCGGCGTCACGCATCCTTGCACAACCTTCCAGCCAGCAGTGTCAACACTCGCTTCATTAGCAGTAGACAAAGCGCAGCCAAAGACCAATCGATATTTGAAAGAGGAACTGAACTGTTAAACTGTTTTGTTTGGTTATGGCATGGAAGTCATGGAAGTCGAAGTCACGGAAGTCATGGAAGTCATGGAAGTCGAAGTCACGGAAGTCATCGCAGTCAAAGCCATCGCAATCGCGATGAAGTCAATATTTCTTCTGCGGAATTAAACATAGCATAACAGGATAACATCATTTTCCCATTTGTGCGATGAATGGATTAGTACCTTCGCTGGTATCGATCTCGCTTTAATAGTTGGGTGTTTGGGGAGAGAAGGCGTGTGGTAGAGGTGGGTGTGGGATGGTGGATTTTAAAAAAGACTAGCCTAACATACAACACAAGATCTTACAACACCTTCCATCGCGCAATGTAAACAAATAAATTAAAAAAAAAACAAACTGTATTGACCTGCACTCACCACAATGCTGGAAACGTGAAGTTGTAAAAGCAAAATGACAATAGGGACAATAGCTAGGCCACTCTTTGAATTATCTGCAACCTCTAAATGATCAACATATTGATGAAAAAGCGCAAAGTGTGTTTAGAAAATGGTGGACCTCAGGGACCTAGACGTTTGAGAATAATGTATATATTGTTCTTGCTTGTTTGTTTTTACTGGCTCGGTCACTCAGAGGAGCAGGATTAATTTCTGTCAGTGTATTTTATTGTATTTATTCATATTGTATTTGATTGCATAAAGCCATGTTTGGTTTTGTGTTCATGTTTCTTACATCTTTTAGATTTAAAATATTATGTATTTATGTATGTTGTTGTTTTTTATTTTTAAAAATACTTTTGTTTAATTGTATTGGACATGCGTATATTTACGAATTTTATCTTATTGTTTTGGCTGCTTATATTGATTCTGTATGTGTTTGTTTGTAGGCATGTGGTGTTAGATGTAGGTAGTTGTTTTTTTTGTGGTTTTTTTTTTGGGTTTGTTTTTTAAAATATACACCATGTTTTAGTGTGTTGTGCAGTCTATTATTGTGCGAGTGCTTGTGTGAGAGTATGCGTGTGAGCGCTATGAGCAGACTTTTTAGTTTGGAATTGCGCTTTATAACATTTATTATTATTATTATTATTATTATTATTATTATTATTATTATTATTATTATTATTATTATTATTATTATATAAATTGCTTAGCCGGAAATCCTTCTTCGCCTCTACTGTAAAGTTTGTCCGGTATGGACGCTGATCTGGGCAGGTGCTGGGCGCTGTGGATCGGCCTGCTGTGCGCTCAAAACCCGCGAAATCGTTATAGCCGACATTTCCTTACCGAACGTTTAACCGTTTCTGAGATAAATAAATAAACAAAATGTCCACAAACTGCAATAGCCTCATTCCGCGCGCTTCCGATTCAACCAGCCGTTCCGTAATACCGCAAATTTTGTTTTATTTCCATTCAAAACACTTTTGCACATGTTACCGATCTTACAGCTGAAGGTTACCTGTTCACTTTCTTTTTCATCCATACTTATATGCACACAAAAATTCATTCGCAAACAATCTTGCAAGAATCCCATTCAAGCACCAAACGTGACGTCACATATAACTTTGCAGTCGACATTTTGACAACAGCATCGGCTGTAAGTGTAAGTACATTGCAATAAATATCATGCCTAATATTTTTAAATAAAGGTATGACATTTAAAAATACGTTGCCTAACATAAATACTAAATTAAAATAAAATATTTTAGTGCATTACTCAAACATGCACCTATACTCTGTTCTGCAGTACATTGCAATTATCATTTTAAATTAAAATAGTTCAATGCATTGCTCGAGTCGAACATCAACATGTACCTTTTAATCTACTCTGTTTTGCAGTGCTTCATCATTCGACCCCTGCAAGTAAACTATTGCAATCATTTCAGTGCATTTCTAATGTTTGACTCTGTTCTGCAGTACATTTCAATTATCATTTTAAATTAAAATAGTTCAATGCATTGCTCGAGTCGAACATCAACATGTACCTTTTAATCTATTCTGTTTTGCAGTGCTTCATCATTCGACCCCTGCAAGTAAACTATTGCAATAATTTCAGTGCATTTTTAATGTTTAATGCTCAGTTGTGTGTGCTACACTGTTTCAGTGTGCTTCTAAATTGTCTAAATCTCTCTGTCTACATTTTTAACAGCAACCTGTGTACCCTGGCTTGCCAGGGTACAAAACCAATAGATAGATAGATAGATAGATAGATAGATAGATAGATAGATAGATAGATAGATAGATAGATAGATAGATAGATAGATAGATAGATAGATAGATAGATAGATAGATAGATAGATAGATAGATAGATAGATAGATAGATAGATAGATAGATAGATAGATAGATAGATAGATAGATAGATAGATAGATAGATAGATAGATAGATAGATAGATAGATATCATAACATGCTTTATTCACTTCAATTGTTACACACAGATCAATTTGTTTTGCGCATTTGGGAATAACAAAACAATAATTTCCCCCAGATCTGTTCCACCAGAGATCTTCATAGAACGTAACTTCTTGAGGACTCCACCTGGGAGGAACAGGAAAAAGACAAGGAGCAGGAGTAGCGGAGACCGCCATGATGAGCCGACAAACATAATTTTACAGGACTACTTTCAGCTCATTCTTCTAATCCTCTTTTAAAATAACCATCTCTGGGGTTTTCTCAGGGACTGACGTATGTATGGCCGAATTCTACATGTATGACGGCCACCTAGCAACAAAACCTAATAATTACAATACAAATATATTCGTTTAATCCTGTTTAATTTATATTTTTGGCTCTAGCAATCCGCCTGGAAATGCGCCTAAACCAAAACTTGTAATTATCACATAATAATAATAATGTTCCCTTTAATTACAATTTTTACGAGATCATGCTTAATTATGAATAAGACGGCTTACTAGGGCCAAAACATGCATTTACAGGTATCAGTGATAATGGTAATTAACACGTGTTCTGTGTAATTCACACTTTTGAGGGCCTACTAGCGCCAAAACCTGATAATTACAAATATCATGGGATAATTTTAAATATCATGCAACGACATATTTACAATTAACATTTAAAAATTGTAATTATTAAGTGAAAATTACAATTTTTGGGTTTGTCGCATTTCCAGACGGATTGCTAGAGCCAAAACTAAAATTTAAACACGATCACGGTAAGATATTATTTTTTAATTATAATTGTAATTATCCCTTGATATTTGTATCTCATTATATTTGTAATTATCAGGTTTAGGGAAGCGTAGCAAATACTGAAAATTATTAATTAACACTGTGGATTACCGGTATCTCTGTAAATTAAAAATAACACGTGTTAATTTCAAATTATTTCTTGATACTGGTAACTCGCGGTTTTGGCGCTAGTAGGCCATCATAGTATTCCCCTAAACGCTTTTCTCCCTCTTCCCCTATCAAGGGACTGTACTCCATTATTTCGATACCATGGAGATTGTCAACAATGCCGAGAGTGACGTCCCTTGTTTCGTTTGTACTCTTACGTAACGTCTGCTGTGACAGACATGCCTGTTTTTGAATCTAATTAAGCTGTAATCAGTTATACGTAACAACAAACCAAATGCCTCCCCCTTTTCGGATTTCCCTCTTACACACTCAAGTCCTCTTCTCAGCCTCCCTGTCTCTTCCGTTTACCCTGTCACAAAGTCACTTGACAATCACGCGTAGTCGCAAGTCACGCAAGTAGTAGTAGTAGCAGTAGATTATTATTTACATTACCCTACATTAACTAGTACTACCGTACCGTATAATATTCATGTCGGCATTTCAAGGAAAGTAATTGTGTCCGACAGTGTTTGTAGCAGTTCTGGCCTCCCCTTATAAAACTACATCAGCCATAGTGATTGAATTAATAATAATAATAATAATAATAATAATAATAATAATAATAATAATAATAATAATAATAATAATAATAGGCCTAATAATAATAATAAAGTATCACTGATTGAACAATAAGGTAGACATCTGCAACTGATAACCGATGTGTAGGTTACATTACATTACATTATTATTGCTTTAGGTCCAGCGGACTCTTCCGTGCCAAATCAGGACCGGACTGATTGATTGATTTTTTGTTGCTTTAGGTCCAGCGGACTCCTCCGAGCCAAATCAGGACCGGACAACCCCCGATCCGCATAAAAGATCTGCTGAAACAACCCTAGTGGGAAAATTGAACGCCATCCACCGGCCAGTCACTTTACAATAAAGACATCCCACGCGGGGGACGGCTGAGGGTTTACCTCAACTACGCGAACCCCCGGTTACAAAAACAAAATAGAATACAACCATCATTACAAATCATCAACGAAACATATACATATAAAATGCCTATATTGCTAAATACTAACATCATAGGAAGCCCTAGTGACCACCCAGCAGAAAGCGTCCAACACTCCCAAGCCTACAAAGGCAAGACAGGTTTTCAACTGGGGCTTTCACTGTTCCCTTTATAGGTTAGAACAATCTACAGTGGCAAGATTGCTCATGACCCCAAGGGGTAATCAGGACCGGACAACCCCTGATCCGCACTAAAGATCTGCTGAACAACCCTAGTGGTAAAACCGAAAGCTCTCCACCAGCTAGTCACTTTACAATAAAGACATCCCACGCAGGGGACGGCTGAGGCTTCACCCCAACTTATCGAATCCCCGTTTACAAAAACAAAATAGAATACAAACATCATTATAAATTATCAACAAAACACATACATATAAAATGCCTACATTGCTAAATAATAACATCATAGGAAGCCCTAGTGACCACCTGGCAGAAAGCGTCCAATATTCCCAAGCTGATCCAAAAGACCTCATACACAAATAAGGAGTCTTGTCCCGGAAGAGTTTTCAAGAAAAAAGGTAGGAGACTGGTCTAGCGAAGAAGACGATAGTATAGCAGATTGATAGAATAGAGCAGGAATGAGAAAGAGCAAATGAGAAAGACAGCGACAGTGGGAATTTAAAGCACTAAATTTCCAGAAAGTGGTGATACTATTTATACTGAAACCCCCGGCACCCCAACGGGGATGTGTAGGTTAATCTGTAAGTGTTTGGGTGGTTTTAGCATGTTTGGAGGAGGCCGAAGAGTGAGCTGGATAAGAGAGATAGAGGTAGGGTGGGGAGCGAGTCAGACGCAGACAGAGACACAGACTGATATACAGTTCGGGCACTGATTAGAATAGACCCAACGTTTCCAGACGTTTCGTAAGAGGCGACTAACAGGGGTGATGTCAGCACGGCATCACTGGGCGAAAGTCTTCTACACAGAAGTCACCGGCCAGGACGGAGGAACCTCATATTACTACAGGTTCAACGACAACGTGCTCGGGGCCAAGGCGAGCCACACTGTATTCGTGGATATCGGCTGTGGCCAACAGCCTGGAGAGGATTGGGCCATGCCAGGTCTTTCTTGCCCAAGACACACTGCATGATGAATAAAACCATTTACTCCATACCGGATTGGTCATTGCCTGGGTCAACAAGGACCGCGCCTTCCGTTGGCCACCAGGACGGAGGTGATAAGTGTGCTACTGAAGAACAACTTAGCAAGATCCGCACCAGAAATAACATCATCATAGGAACCTGGAACGTCAGGACCCTAAATGCAGAGGGAAAATTTGAAGAACTGGCCCACGATATGGACAACTATCGCTGGAACGTTTTAGGGATCAGCGAACTGCGCTGGAAAGGCATAGGTGAAACAAAGACTGACAAAGGTCACAAGCTTTATTTCAGCGGTAGAGATGACAGGCACGAACACGGAGTTGAATTCTTGGTTCACAAAACAGCCCAAGGTCTCCAAAGCAAGTCTGGCATATGCCTTACAGAAGAACAAGAAGTCCTGAACAGATGGACAGAGTACTGCTCTGACCTTTACAACCACACACCAAATGGAGACCCATCAGTTCTAGCATGTCCCGAGAGTAGAGAAGAAGAACAAATCCTCCCAATTCTCCGAGAAGAACAATCAATCAATCAATCTTTAATTTAACGTCTCTTCACACATTTAGGTGATATTAGACATTGAAAATGTAACTATTAAAACACTTTAACTATTTCAAAACATAATTTCAAAACAGTCTATAACAGTCTACCAACAGGAGATTTAGCAATAACTTTCACAACGTCTGTAACATTTGGATAACACATTTTGGTGATAGTAGACATTGAAAATGCAACTTTTAAAACACGTTAACTATTTCAAAACATAATTTCAAAACAAACAGTCTATAAGAGTCTACCAACAGGAGATTTAGCAATAACTTTCACAATGTCTGTAACATTTGGATGATATAGAACCATGTCTACAGAATGTCCATATTTAGTTATACTATGTCCATTTACTTTGACTATGTCTGTTAAAACTGAGCATTCAAAGAGAAGGTGATGTACTGACTTGTATTACATATACACTGAACATCAGCTGAGTATTTAGTGTTCCATGCGTTCATTCTTAATTTATAAATTAATTTAGAAAGTGGTCTTGAACAATTCAGTATAGATATATTTGTAATGTTATTATCATGATAAACTGCCTTTTCTAGTAAGGAAAACATTTCATGATTACACATATTCAAATTTGTTATAATTATAGAATCTGACGACCTTTGTGCTCCCTCCTTAGCTAATCTATCACATACCTCATTCCAATGAATTCCGCAATGTGATGGTATCCAACAGAAATCAATATTTATTCCTCTAGAAATCACACAATGTATCATATGTTTAATTTCATAGATAATCTCCCTTCTATCTTTACAGTTCCACTGTTTTAATGCATACAGAACCGCTTTTGAATCAACACATACTAATATACCAAATAATTCTAAAGGTGACGACATAATGAACTCCGAGAAGAAGTTGAGGCAGCAATGCAATCGCTGAAGAAGGGGAAGTCAGCTGGAGTGGACAACATACCAGCGGAACTGCTTCAAGTAGCATGAGAAGCGATCATTGACGCACTCACCATTATCTGTAACAAGATGTGGCAGAGTGGGGAGTGGCCTACACCATGGACCCAGTCGCTTGTCATCACTCTTCCCAAAAAAGGTAACCTTCATGAATGTGAAAATTACCGCACCATCAGCGTCATCAGCCATCCCCGCAAGGTCCTCCTGAAAATAATACTCAACAGGTTGAAACCCCAAGCTGAACAAATCATAGCTGAAGAACAAGCAGGATTCAGGGCAGGGCGAAGTGCCACTGAACAGATTTTCAACCTCAGAAAAATCTGCGAGAAATACCTACAGCACCAACAACATCTATATCAAGTGTTCGTAGACTTCAAAAAGGTGTTTGACCGAGTGTGGCATGCAGCTCTGTGGGCAACCATGAGAGTGTACAACATCAGCCCTAAAATTATTGAAGTCACCAACAGCCTGTATAACAAGGCTACCAGTGCAGTCCTCCACAACAGCGCCATCAGAAACTGGTTCAGAACAACAATCGGTGTGCGTCAGGGATGCCTACTCTCTCCAACACTCTTCAACATCTTCCTAGAGCGCATCATACCGGATGCCCTTGCAGATCACGAAGGCACAGTCAGCACAGGGGGAAGAACAATCTCCAACCTTCGTTTTGTGAATGAAATTGATGGATTGGCTGGAGAGGAACAAGAACTTGAACAGCTGGTACAGAGGCTTGACACCACCTCCAGAGCCCATGCAATGGAAATAAGTGCAGTGAAGATCAAAATGATGACCAACAACACCAATGGCATCAACACGGACATCAAAGTCTAAGGCCAATCCCTCAACACAGTGCATAGCTTTAAATATTTAGGAGCCATTATATCAGACAATGGGTCCCGACAGGCAATCCTCTCCAGGATCGCACAAACAACCGCTGCAATGGCGAGGTTGAAGCCAATTTGGAAAGACAGGACCATCAGTCTACATTCCAAGATAAGACTGCTGCGCTCCCTTGTCATCTCCATCTTCCTATACGCTTGCGAAACATGGACCCTCACAGCAGATCTCCAACGAAGAATCCAAAGCATGGAGATGAGGTGCTACAGAAGTCTTCTGGGCATTTCCTATACCCCGCGCATCACCAACGACGAAGTCCGACAGACCATCACACAAAACATTGGACAACACGATGACCTGCTCACAGTGGTGGAAAAACGGAAACTCTGATGGTATGGCCACGTTACCAGATCATCAGGTCTTGCAAAGACGATCCCATCCTGCAAGGCACAGTGCAAGGAGGTAGAAGAAGAGGGAGACCAAAAAAGAGGTGGGAGGACAACATTTGAGAATGGATTGGTTTGACACTGAGCGAAACAATCAGGGTTGCTGAGTACAGGGAAAGATGGAGTAAGCTGGTTAAACGATCATCTGTGGTGCTCCTGCGACCTTCGAGTTACGGGATAGGATAGGATAGGAACACACACGCACAAACACACAAATCATTCGATGACGATTTATTCACCAACACATCAAAACAAATATTATCAACATTAACATAGGATATCAGACCAACAATGACAAAAACTTGACTTTGGACAAACAACCACACTAGAGGACACACGTACATAAGCATTTTCCTTCATAACCACAACATCACTTACAGCAAGAACAATAATGTATGACTCATTTATTCATTCATGTAGTTATTCCTTCACAAAGCGCAGCAGGATGACTAATACATGTCTATTCTATACATTTATTTGGTTTTTATGAATCCTTTCAGTCACGTTTTAAAACACATCCAACTCTAACCATTTATTCACCCAAGGAAGAGTGAATACAATTACAATATCATAATTATAATTATGGTCTTAACTTCACAATTTTCCCAAACAATCATCGGTGATAATACAGAGAAAATCTTCTCAAAGTCAGTCATATTCATCGTTCATTATCATCCCATCATAGTTGTCTCATCAATATCATTCTTACAAACAGTGATAACGAAAAATCTAAAACCTTTTCTTATAAACCTTTCTCAATCATCATTATTTTCTATCTCATCATTATTCTCTCATAAATATCATTATCATCTCATCTCATCATGATATTACATTACATGATTATTGCTTTAGGTCCAGTGGACTCTTCTGAGCCAAATCAGTCCTGGACAACCCCTGATCCGCATAAAAGATCTGCTGAAACAACCCTAGTGGTAAAACTGAAGGCTTTCCAACAGCCAGTCACTTTACAATAAAGACATCCCACGCAGGGGATGCTGAGGCTATACTCTAATTTATAGAACCCCCGTTTACAAAAGCAAAATAGAATACAAACATCATTATAAATTATCAACAAAACACATACATATAAAATGCCTACATTGCTAAATAATAACATCATAGGAAGCCCTCATGACCACCTGGCACAAAGCGTCCAATATTCCCAAGCTGATCCAACAGACCTCACACAAAAATAAGGAGTCTTGTCCCGGAAGAGTTTTTAAGAAAAAAGGTAGGTGACTGGTCTAGTGAAGAAGAAGATAGTATAGCAGATTGATAGAACAGAGCAGGAATGAGAAAGAACCAATGAGAAAGACAGCAACAGTGGGAATTTAAAGCACTAAATTTCCAGAAAGTGGGGATACTATTTATACTGAAACCCCCGGCACCCCAACGGGGGGATCTCATCATTATCATCTCACAAACAATCAGAATACAGAATCTTTATTGTCTCCATCAGCATTACAAGGAGATTTTCTGTGAGTGACCATCTGCAATATAAAAATTCAAAACAATGAAATAACGTTATTTAAAATCATAATGAAACATGTTAATCTATGGCGGCCTACTAGCGCCAAAACCTGATAATTACAATTATCATGTGATAATTGCAAATATCATGGGATAATTACAATTATCAAGAGATAATTACAATTATCATTGAAAATTACAAATATGTTCGTGTGATCATGTTTAATTTTCAGTTTTGGCTCTATCAATCCGCCTGGAAATGCGCCAAAACTGAAAATTGTAATTATCACATGATAATTACAATTTTCACTTGATAATTATAATTTTCACGTGATCATGCTTAATTCTGGTAAGGCGGCTTACTAGCGTCAAAACCTGCAAAACTTACATGTATCAGTGATAATTGTAATTAACACGTGTTCTGTGTAATTCACAGAGATACCGGTAATTCACAGTGTTAATTACTAATTTTCAGTTTTGGCCACGCTTTACTAGGGCCAAAACCCCAGGCGTGCTGGGAACAGTGCCTCTGCCGCGCATGCGCATCGCGCATCGGGCCGCGCATGCTCATCTTGATATTTATAATTTTCAGTGATAATTGTAATTATTGCTTGATAATTGTAATTATCTCTTGATAATTGTAATTATCTCATGATATTTGTAATTATCAGGTTTTGGCGCTAGGAAAGCATGGCAAATACTGATAATTATTAATTAACACTGAGGATTACCGATATCTCTGTAAATTACACAGAACACGTGATAATTTTAATTATCTCGTGATAATGGTAACTCTCGGTTTTGGCGCTAGTAGGCCGTCATATTAATCTTTTCATGATCATCTCGCAGTTACAATCACTTTTTTAATTTTAAAGAAAAATAAGTTTTAGTATTCTGTCACACCAACATACTACGATGTCAACAAAACGCAGCACAAACACTTCACATTTCTGCAGAAAACTCCAACACAAAAAAAATTCAAATAAAAACTTAACCGGGTAGTGCTAATACACTGATCAAACCATGGTCTTACAAATATAGTCAGTAAATTTGTCACACATAATTATATATACTGCATTTGTAAAGGGCATGTATACATTCCAAGTTTGTAAGCACTTCAACATAGCTACATACATTTCTATACAATGTTTATTTATCATATTCAACACTGCCTATAATTTATATGCAACAAAAACTAAAACACCTAAAAACAGACGATGAATGTGTAGGATAGAAGGGCAGGTATCCCCAGTGACAGTTTTGTGAACCGCATAGTTTCAATCCACATTACTCGATCGTAACTGCCCACATCACCAACATATTTTGATATCTAGTCAACCATCATAAGTTTTCTACATGTCCAGATGTGTTTCAGTCAGTGAGAGTTAAAAAAAGCTGGGTCTCGAAGGAACAAAATGGAGACATTAGCAGACAAGGTGTTGGTATTTGCAGCACCTGTCATTTCCTGAATTGCTGGCAAGAAATCCTACTACAAAAAAGGAACCAGTGAACATAGGTACACAAAACTGGTGGCGAAATTAAATTGCAATGTACCTGAAAAACTGCACCGAAAAAGATAGTTAATCGCATGGAGGCTGGTAGAAAACGTTTTCTCATCAATCTATCATGAAGTGTGGAAAACAAATATGAGCTGTCTGTAAATGGGACACCTTCAATGCTTTGTATGGTGTTTGGAACAACTAGAACAGCCAAAGTTTATATGATTATCAAACTTGAAGAGCAAAAACCATGTGACCCACATGCTCCATAAGAAAATGCAATATTTAACATGAAAATGGTAACACTGTATGCACTCCACTAGCCGGTCACTTTACAATAAAGGCATCCCATACAGGGGACACTGAGGCTGTACTCTTAATTTATCGAACACCCATTTATAAAAACTAAGTAGAATATAACTATTATTATAAAATATTAACACAACACATACATACAAAATGCCTGCATTCCTAAATAATAATACCATAGAAAGCCCTAGTGATCATTTGGCAGAAAGCGTCCAATATCCCCAAGCTGAACCAACAGACCCCATACACAAATGAAGAGTTTTGGGAGAGTTCTCAAGAAAAAAGGTAGATGACTAGTCTAATGAAGTGACAGAACAGCTTAGCAACAAGAAAGAACAAATGAAAATGACAGAAACAGTGGTAATTTAAAACATTAAATTTTAACAAAGTGGGGATACTATTTATAAAAAAAATATTTTTGAAAAGGCACCCCAATGGGAGTTCATCTTCATGTGACCTCTTATGCTTGATCAAATTACCCAAAGTTACATACTATGAGTTAAATATACAGCTATGCCACCGCAAGATGACCCATTTTTAAATTGTTTTTGCAAGTCCTAAAATGCCCTTGACCTTCAAGATCAACGCAAAACCGGAATATATATGAAAGATCAATCTATCATCACTAAATACAACAAGTTTGGACTATTATACTTTTAGGGTCAATGTCACTTCAAAGCTTACAGTACCCGTACTAACTGACTTTGGACAGCTCCAGTGATCTTGACCTTGGAGTGTTATTGACCAAATTTGCATAGTCTCATTAATATCTATTATGCCTGAAAGGATCATAAGTTCAATAACTTATTTTTAAAAAGTTAAATTTTGCGAAATATTGTCATTTTTTTAAACTAACATTTGTTGACCCTATTACTTTGACCTTGAAGTGAAGTCATTCGATCATTGATCATTTATGAGGTCCCATTCATACACACCATCTGAACAAGCTTGGTTGTGATAATTTAAATAGGTTCAGAGATATCAATGCACCTGCAAGTTTTGCTTAGACGGATTCATTGATTTTTGCAGATCTGGGTAAAATAAGTCCTAAATAATCCCAAAATGATACTAAAAAAAAAAAAAAAGGGGGGGGAAACTTTTTTTCTTTGTCATTTTTGGACTATGTAGGACTCATCTCACAGAGATTTGCAAAAATATGGAAAAAATGTTGGGGGCGAGTACATAGATTCACATTGCTATGCATGTGAGTAAAAACAGATTACCCTGAAGGTTAACCTTTATAAAAAAAAAAAAATCAATATAAAAATTTAACATAAAATAAGTCCTAAATAATCCCAAAATGATACTAAAAAAAAAAAAAAAAAAAAAAAAGGGGAAACTTTTTTTCTTTGTCATTTTTGGACTATGTAGGACTCATCTCACAGAGATTTGCAAAAATATGGAAAAAATGTTGGGGGCGAGTACATAGATTCACATTGCTATGCATGTGAGTAAAAACAGATTAACCTGAAGGTTAACCTTTATAAAAAAAAATCAATATAAAAATTTAACATAAAATACAACATAAAATACATTACATTACATTACATTACATGATTAATGTTTTAGGTCCAGCGGACTCTTCCGAGCCAAATCAGGACCGGACAACCCCCAATCCGCATAAAAGATCTGCCGAAACAACCCTAGTGGTAAAACTGAATACTCTCCACCAGCCAGTCACTTTACAATAAAGACATCCCACGCAGGGGACGGCTGAGGCTTCACCCCAACTTATCGAACCCCCATTTACAAAAACAAAATAGAATACAAACATCATTATAAATTATCAACAAAACACATACATATAAAATGCCAACATTGCTAAATAATAACATCATAGGAAGCCCTAGTGACCGCCTGGCAGAAAGCGTCCAATATTCCCAAGCTGATCCAACAGACCTCATACACAAATAAGGAGTCTTGTCCCGAAAGAGTTTTCAAGAAAAAAGGTAGGAGACTGGGCTAGCGAAGAAGATGATAGTATAGCAGATTGATAGAACAGAGCAGGAATGAGAAAGAGCAAATGAGAAAGACAGCGACAGTGGGAATTTAAAGCACTAAATTTCGAGAAAGTGGGGATACTATTTATACTGAAACCCCCGGCACCCCAACGGGGGAACATAAAATACAAAATGGTTTACAAAATGACTAAGTGAAACAGTAAATGCTTTTATCACTACTACCGGGTAATAAAATAAGATGCAAGTATATCAACAACAAATAAGAGAGAACAAAATCTTTTATTAGTGGTCTCAAACATGAATGAAAGTTCTGAACAATTGACATTTGATGATGCTTGTTGTTATACTGCAAGATAAAAACGATTGAGCCTGCCTGTAATGCACACAAAGTTGTAGTATATATGGATGAGCAGCTGATAGCAAAATCTTACAAAGATATGCATGCACAAACCTGCACGCAGGAACACGCACACCCTCCACTCTCACAAACACATACACGCTCTAGCATGACATGTCATAGAGCAAGCACACATGCATGCATGCACGCACTCACACACACACACACATAAACATGTACAGACATTACCATCCCAAAACATGTTCCATTAAGGGTTGACCAATTCAATTTCCTTTGAATGAAATTGAACAACCTGAGGTTGTTTATAACCTTGTTCTCATCCCACAGTCAGCCTATGCCATCAGCCAAATTGATTGATTGATTGATTCATTGTTGCTTTAGGTCCAGCGGACTCTTTCGAGCCAAATCAGGACCGGACAACCCCCGATCCGCATAAAAGATCTGCTGAAACAACCCTAGTGGGAAAACTGAATGCCCTCCACCGGCCAGTCACTTTACAATAAAGACATCCCACGCAAGGGATAGCTGAGGCTTTACCCCAACTAATCGAATCCCCAGTTACAAAAACAAAATAGAATACAAACATCATTATAAATTATCAACAAAACACATACATATAAAATGCCTATATTGCTAAATAATAACATCATAGGAAGCCCTAGTGACCACCCGGCAGAAAGCGTCCAATACTCCCAAGCTGATCCAACAGACCTCATACACAAACAAGGAGTCTTGTCCAGGAAGAGTTTTCAAGAAAAAAGGTAGGTCATTGATCTAGCGAAGAAGAAGATAGTATAGCAGAGTGATAGGACAGAGCAGGAATGGGAAAGAGCAAATGAGGAAGACAGCGACAGTGGGAATTTAAAGCACTAAATTTCCAGAAAGTGGGGATACTATTTATACTGAAACCCCCGGCACCCCAACGGGGGTACTGTTGCCGCAGTGAATCGGTCATGCCTATAAAGGAAAGACAGGTTTTCAACTGGGGCTTTCACTTTTCCCTTTAACAATCTACAGTGGCAAGATTGCTCATGACCCCAAGGGGTATCAGCCAAATACTATACTCATTCGTTATATCACCATACAGCCATCATTATCTATTTCAGTCACAATGTTATTCCAATAACAGCTAACCACGGATCGACATACGTTATAAAACCACTTTCATTTTGTACGTCAGTCTGTCTGTCTCTCACATTATTAATACTTTATTGCTAAATCTGTTGAGAGAAAAGAAGCACAATATGTGGTGCCATCAAAACAATACCAATGCAGCTCTGGATAGTAATCATCACAACATCTCACAACACCAAAGCAACACACATGTTAACAGACCTGCAAACATGCACACATTATACACAAACACACATTATGCGTGCCTACACACACGTTATGCCTGCCCACACAAATACACATGCACACAAGCGTGTATTCATGGCAAATTGAGCTTTTGGACGAAATGTGTCACCGGAAGACTTTTTTTTTTACGGAAAGAGCTCAAAATTAATCTAAAAATGTAAGAATTAGATCAAAAAATGGCTCTTCCAGTCAAAAAGTTGACTTATTTTGTCTCCTAACCCTAATCCTTTTACTTCAAATTTGTCCAGAAAACAGCCTGGTCCGAATAGAGCACTCCCATGTACTTAAAACAGTCCCATGCAGTACAAGAGCACTCCCATGTACTAAAATAGAACTCCCATGTACTTAGAAAAAAGGGGGGCGCTAACTGAAAAGCCCCATTTTGTGCATAAAAAGGCACATTTAGCACCCTATTTCTCCATGAATACACACGCAAGGCCAGATTAAGGTGGGTGCTATTGATGCTGCAGCATTAGGCCCATTCCTGAAATAGGCCCAGATGAAAACAGATGAGAATTTTCCGAAAGCTGAACAGTTTTCCTTTGTTATATTAACCTCAAAATAATTCTTAGAATAAAATTTGGAGTCAGACCTCAGCCCAAGGGAAACGTTCAAAACTCAGACGTATCTGGTCATGATCGACAGTCTGTTAGCTGAACTGGAAAAGCAGATGAAGGCGTATGACGATATTTGTAAAACATTCGGATTTCTCTCGGAGCTAATGTCATTGAGCAGATCGAGGACAAAGCTAAGAATCTCGTTTCCTCGTATTTAGATGACTTGGAAGACACACTGGTGGCTGAGCGGATACAGTTTGCTGCATTTATGCGCACTCAGAAACTGGTGACTGTGAACGAATCAGCAGAGCTTACCCTGTACATGCTTTTGTCATCGTTGAATCTTTTTCAGACATTTGCAAATGTCGAGATTGGGTTGCGCATCTATCTGTGCATGATGGTGTCCAATGCCTCCAGCGACCGAAACTTCTCAAAGTTGGGAATAGTCAAAGGAGAGCTGCGGTCCTCAATGGGGCAGGAAAGTCTAAGCATGCTGGCGCTTATGAGCATTGAGCATGAGCTGCTGCGCAGCCTTGACTTCACTGACATGATCGAAGAATTCGCGCCTGCTAAGGCTCGAAAAACAGCAATATAAGTAAGCAGCACTAGCGCAGTAGTTAGAGTGACAATATGCCTAGGTTAAGTTGATCTGGTTTAGCCTTTTCTGCATTAAGTGTACTTTTCAGACAATTGCTATTGAATGTTGATGTGACATAGTTTGATGTTAATCTCGAGTTGTTACGATAATACGTCTTTATTATTATTCATGTTCAATAAAGGCTGGTCGGTCTGAGTGCGCATGTACGGTGAATGTCGAATGCACATGCACCAATGCCGAGAAAAAATAGGCCTTTTTTGCGCTGCAGCATCAGGCCCAATTTCGTCTTAATCCGGCCCTGCTGTACAGCCCACACTTCTCCTACCACACACCCACACTTCTCCTACCACACACACAGAGTCAGGCTGGGACATTACATAAAATGTTTTTTGTATTTGTGACAGTCAGACATTTATCTTGAACACGAAAAGAATACAGCGGTTGCACAACAATATCAATGTCCACAACCAAATGAAATGGTTTTTATCACTACCGATGGTCAAAGTTTCGGTAAAGGTTACCATTCATATTTCACCTGATGATGATGATGATTTCAACTCATGATGATGATGAAGATATTTACTGATGATGATTCTGCTGATAATTCTGATAAATATATTCCCTGATGATGATGAAGATGATGATGATGATGATGATAATGATGATGATAAGATTACAAATAAACATTAAGTTTAATGTCCACTCCCACCATTGGCAATAGGGCAGACAGGGATAACAATTCCAGGAAAGAGGGGTAGGGATCTAAATCAACACTGAACCATCATAGCAATCACTGCTATAATGGACAGCGAAAAATGGCCATGTTTATCTTGCCCATGACACAATTATAACAACAATTACAATAATAATGATAATGCTAATAATAACAGTCATACACTCAAAAGGTTTTTGTACACAAAATAGCTAACAGGGATTTCTCATTTTCAAACTAAAACGTGCAACCATTTTTGTTTTCTTTCAAACAATCATACTGGCCCAGTCATCCTGAGCTTCGTCAACAGCAGTTCAAAGTTGAATTCAGTCACTTCAGTGCTTTCAATTGCAGTTCTTTGAGCTGGTAATAGAGAGAAAATAGCCGATGTCATTGTCATGTGACAGGGTGGTTGGAAAGTAACTCATCATTGAACACTGATGAGAACTTTGGTCAACAGTACTGCACTGGCACCAAACAATGACTGATCTTTGGTTTGGTTATTAGTTCTGCACTGGCACCAAACAACAGGTACTGTGATCCTTACAGTGCTACAATTTCATGGCTGATCTTTGGTTTGGTTAACAGTGCTGCACTGGCACCAAACAACATGTACTGTGATTCTTACAGTGGTACAATTTCATGGCTATCTTTGGTTTGGTTAACAGTACTGCACTGGCACCAAACAACATGTACTGTGATTCATACAGTGCTACAATTTCATGGCTGATCTTTGGTTTGGTTTACAGTGCTGCACTGGCACCAAACAACATGTACTGTGATTCTTACAGTGGTACAATTTCATGGCTGATCTTTGGTTTGGTTAACAGTGCTGCACTGGCACCAAACAACATGTACTGTGATTCTTACAGTGGTACAATTTCATGGCTGATCTTTGGTTTGGTTAACAGTGCTGCACTGGCACCAAACAACATGTACTGTGATTCTTACAGTGGTACAATTTCATGGCTGATCTTTGGTTTGGTTAACAGTGCTGCACTGGCACCAAACAACATGTACTGTGATTCTTACAGTGGTACAATTTCATGGCTGATCTTTGGTTTGGTTAATAGTGCTGCAATGGTACCAAACAACATGTTCTGTGATTCTTACAGTGGTACAATTTCATGGCTGATCTTTGGTTTGGTTAATAGTGCTGCAATGGTACCAAACAACATGTTCTGTGATTCTTACAGTGGTACAATTTCATGGCTATCTTTGCTTTGATTTCGCAGCTCATAAATGGTCTGTCGGCTGGCACTGTGTGAGCGAGCTCAGATGAAGTGTCAGGCCTAAAGCCAATGTGGGGTGCTTTCATGCTTTCATCCCTGTCGCCCCCCTTATGCCACCCCTTTAAAAAATCAACTTGAACAGCAGGCAAAATGCTCTACCACAAACCAATGTAACTGCATTCAAAACCATTTAAATGTCGGGCAAGCGCGAGTTCTTTCATAAAATATTCTGTGATAATCTTGCTTAGTATGCTACACATTTGCTAGATTTTGTGGCTAAGCTGCAAGCCCCGATGCAAACCATCAGCCATTAACTCATGTAAAGGCAACCTGAATGGCAGCCAACAGTTTTACAACAAACTGTTGGATTCAAACGATCGAAATATTGGGGAAAAATGTCCCCATACAAAACAACTCACTGGATACTGTGATGGGGTTGTTAGCAAAATTCACACTGGCCAGATACTGTGTTAGTAAGCTGCAGTGTTATTGGCCATTCTTTCAGCTGTTATTTGATGTAGATAATAACCTCAACGTCGGGCATGCAGTTTTCATCTGTGAAAGGTTGGACGAGTCAATCCTAGTTCATCTCCCTGCTGACCCGCTTTTTTTTTTTGCGTTTTAATCAAGGCCAAAAATTCACAAAAAGTTTTGACTAGAACAGCAATTGGTGTTTAAATGTCACCCAATATACACTGCAATAATAATCTATTATTGTATTATTAATGTATCATTGTATAATAATCTTTGGGAACAGCACCTTTAGTGTACAGTTTTACAGATAGTCTGCAGCAGCACAGCAGTATGTCAAACCATAACTTTCACAGTGCCATTCTACTAATAGTGTGCAATATGGTTTGGAAACTATTTTTCAATTGTACTTGTTAGCCATGCTGACCTGACAGCTGGGAGCATCTTCAGTGGTCAGGGGGCTAGCGAAAAACACACAATTTGGCTCACGTGTCTACCTTAACAATGAATGAACACTGAAGCTTAACGTCCACACCCACTAATGGCCATATGGCAGACGGAGATAACCATCCTGGGGAAGAGGGAGTAGGAACCTAAATCAACACTGAACAACCAGAGCAATCATACTGCAAACAGAGGTGCCAACCCCCTAATCTTCTTGTCAGTATTTTCGGACCCGTTTGTCAGTATTTTTTAACACTTGTCAGTATTTTGTTTATCGCAAAACCCAGCCTATGACACTATAAAGTAACGACAGGCTTCCCTCTGTATCAGCAGGCTAATTTCGGTCCTCTAAAATCACCATGAAAATCAGCTTGTTGAACACCACACTTGTTTTACTCTAAAATCACCATGAAAATCAGCTTGTTGAACACAGCGACGTTCAGTGAGTGCAGGAATACTATTATGAGACCAGAAACCGGTACAGAACTGCCGCTGGCAAAGATAAACGATCGGCAACTTCTCCTCCGTATTTTTATAAAAGCTACCGTATTTCCGTATTTAATTTACTTCGCCGGAATTAAATACGGTCAATCCGTACTGGTTGGCACCTCTGTGCAAAATAGGGAGTGAAAATGGCCACTTCGGGATTTGAACCTGGATCATCAGGTGTGGCAGGCGAACGCTCTACCAATGAGCTATGGCGGTGGGATCTACTTTGACAGTTTCTGAAAAAGCCAAGACTACATTTCTTATTTTAAACGTCAATTTTCATTTTAAATCCCTGGACAGTGGTGGGGACTTACGTCCTCTGACCCAGGGGTTTACAAAGGACCATGAAGAAGGAGCAGTTCTACCACCAAACAGTTTGCTGGATTCAAACAAAGTAAATGTCAGGTAAGGATTCAAACAATCTAAATGTCAGGAAAGTAAGAGTTCTACCACAACAAATTTGCTGGATTGTGTGACTTGAGTGTTGCTGTGTTGCCTGCTCTATCGCCAGCCCTTCAACGCCTGGTGGGAATCCACTTGCTTGTGCTCCTCCATAAACTCTCTCACCAAACGCTTGGCTTCCTCTCTACCTGCACAAATAATCAAAACACTCAGCCAGTCAACCAACCCACCTGTTAGCCAGTCAACCAACCCACCTGTTAGCCAGTCAACCAACCACCTGTTAGCCAGCCAACTAATGAACATGCTATCTAACCAACCAAATATGTAATAACTCAACATACCCATGAACTATAGATGCTATGATTATAGTAGTAATACTAATAATACAGGATGCTTTTCTTCAATGGAACAAAAAGCACGGCGATCTGAAGAGATGGCTATTACAGAAGTTGGAATAGAAATCAATTTTAATTTTTAATTGTTTAGATTGATTGCATCCAATAAGTTATTGAAGAGAGGGTTTTTGATTGATTGATTGATTGTTGCTTTAGGTCCAATGGACTCCCCCGAGCCAAATCAGGACCGGACAACCCCCGATCCGCATAAAAGATCTGCTGAAACAACCCTAGTGGGAAAACTGAACGCCCTCCACCGGCCAGTCACTTTACAATAAAGACATCCCACGCAGGGGACGGCTGAGGCTTTACCCCAACTACTCGAACCCCCGGTTACAAAAACAAAATAGAATACAAACATCATTATAAATTATCAACAAAACACATACATATAAAATGTCTATATTGCTAAATAATAACATCATAGGAAGCCCTAGTGACCATTCGGCAGAAAGCGTCCAATACTCCCAAGCTGATCCAACAGACCCCATACACAAACAAGGAGTCTTGTCCAGGAAGAGTTTTCAAGAAAAAAGGTAGGTCATTGATCTAGCGAAGAAGAATATAGTATAGCAGAGTGCTAGGACTGTGACAAGGCGTGCAATCACCCTCTGACGTAGGCTAGCCACAGTCATTCCACACACTCAGCCAACGACGATTTCCACTTAACCAGCCATCTCTAGCAGGCTCGCTCGCCAATTCGCTTAAGCCCCGCCCCTCGGGCATCAAGTTAAAGCCTGCCACAGAACCTGACTTAGTGTCAGTCCCAAGCCTTCCAGCCTTGAAGTCACAACCTGTCCGAAGACACGTCTCCATCACCGAGTGACCTCTGAGCTTCGACAGTACCCGTGTGCTTCCACCCGTCTAAGTCAAGGTAAGAGAGGGAACTTACTCTTTGTCATATAGCAGACCCATCACCCGTCGTTCGCCCATCATGTTCATGCGTCCTGTCGATATGTATGTTCATGTTTATAGTTTTGCCTTGATGTGTTGCTGTGACTTGTATTTATCCCTTGCACATATTTTCTACCTTGTATATGCCCCATGACATGTTTGGATTTATGCTTGTATGCTCCGTTAGCCCCATGTGTAAATACCCCATGCCATGCTGTCCCTCCACATAGATTAAAGTCCCCAGTACAGCCCAGTCCATTTGCTTTCCACCATGCTCCCAATGTATAAATATTTGTCCCTGTTGCCGACCCCATCCTAATGCGCCGAAGGTATCTTATACTAGCGGCTGCCAATAAACTCCACTTTGGCCCAGTAAATCTAGTTGCATTGTTTGACTGTTGGTATATGCGCCGGCTCAAACCTTGACCGGTCAACCAATTTGAATTCTGAGAAGGGCAATTGTACCACAGGCCCTGAATCCACACTATCCCGATCCCCCGCTGATACAGAGTCTGTATTACATTACAGACGGGTTCCTGTACCGGGCGAATCACCCCGGCCTTGTATCATCTCCCAGTCGCTGACCCGCTGCATGCCCCTGACATCCCAGGAGGTCAATGAGAAGCGTGACTCGGGACTTCGCCATTTTCCTAGACGGCTAGCTACGAAAGCCGAATTCTAGCCCTGTACCCTATCACAAGACAATCACTCGTGATCGATGCGTCACCGCGTGACCAACTGACCTGCATCATCGCCCCCACGCCACCGACCGTGGTAAACAAGCCACCCAGAGTATCCTGGACCAATCGCCGCTCTGCAGTACCGAGCTAAGTGATTAGCCTACGAGAATCCCCACTCGCCAGATTATCAGAGAGACCCTGAAACCATACAGATACACTCTCGCCCTGTGATGAAATCAGTCTACAGTCGCTCTAGTACCCCAGATATTGACTACCCAGAATATCACCGAACTACTCCTTACTGAAAGACGCTTGGCTAATGACTCACGTTAGAAGTATTTGACCCAGACTCCCCACTTCAAATTAATAAAAGTAAATAGTTAAGAATTGCACTTACCCTGACTGGCCTTTGAATTTGAATTTCTTAACTAGTGTAACCCTACTATCCATCTCGTCTATTCCCTGTCTGTCTCTCACTTATTAAGTTGGCCTAGCATTAATCTCTTGAATGTCATCGCACCATTAACCTATCAAAGGAGGTAATACAGCGCGAGAGATTAAGAGCTTACCCCCATCCCCCAACCCCTCCCTTCGTGACATTAACTTTGGCGACCCCGACGAGACTAAAAGACTTAGGTTTCCCCCTCCAACCCAACGAGACAAAAGACTTAGGTTCCCATCCCAACTTGACGAGACTAAGGACTTAGGTAACCTCCACCCCAGCCCAGTATAGATAGGACCCAGCCCTCTAAGCCTAGTAGTGTATAGCATAGCCCCATAGGTCCCTTACTGGCTTTCCCGAGTGGTGGTATCTCAAAAGGCTTTTTCTTGCATTCATTTTTGTATTTTTGATTGATTGCATTTTGTCTTTGTGGTTGTGTTGTATTCGCCCCTTTGCAGTTTCATCGTAGCTCATCCAGCCCACCCCCTTGTTTTCCGTCAGTGTACCCCCTTGTGTGCGCCCCTCATTCCGGTTAGGACCTTTTGCAGGGTAAGTTACCTCCCTTACCATGGCCGACCGGGGAGAGCTTGCGCTTAAGTACAAGAGTATTGGCGAGAGCTTAGGGCTCGCCGGCACCGAACTCAAGGACTACGTCCTGGCTAACGTAGATGCGGACGTGGCAGAGGAAAAGTTGAAGAGGGAGGAGAGGGCCAAAGAGCGAGAGGCGAAGAAAAAGGAGGAGAAAGAGCGCATCGCCGCGGAGGAACGGGCCGCCGCCCGGAAGCTTGCAGAGGAGGAGAAAGCCGCCGCCCGGAAGCTTGCAGAGGAGGAGAAAGCCGCCGAGCGGAGAAGAGAGGAGGCGAAGGAGAGGATTGCAGAGGAGGAGAGAGCCGCCGAGCGGAGAAGAGAGGAGGCGAAGGAGAGGATTGCAGAGGAGGAGAGGGCCGCCGCAAGGAGGAAGGAGGAGGACGAGAGGATCGCGGCACTTGAAGAGAAGAGGAAGGACAAGGAGCTCGAACGGCGCCAAGCACTCCTCCAGCTTGAGCGCGACCGCCGCGATTTAGGTATCGCATCGCCCGCTAGCGAAGACTACTCGCTCATCGCCCCCAGCTTCGCCGCCAGCACCGGAATACCCGCACTCCCCCCGCCGATTCCGGGGATGAACTTTCCCCTGGACCCATTCGTCGAACGAGACGAATCGATTGAAGTCTATCTCGCCCGATTCGAACGAGTCGCGGGAGAAAACGGTCTTGACCCCCAGTACTGGTATCGCAAGCTCAGTCATGGCCTTAAGGGGAAGGCCTATGAAATCCTGGCCAAGACGCCGACTTCCGAGGAGGGAGACTACCCCGCCCTCAAGAAAGCTCTACTGCATGGTTTTGAGCTCTCAGGTGAGCACTACCGCAAGAATTTCCGGAACTCCCGGAGAGAGAAAGGGGAGAAGTTTACGCAGTTTGCCGACCGTCTAGCTACGCTACGGGACAAATGGATAGAGCAAACTGACGAACCAAAGACGTACGACGGACTGCTAGAGTTGATGCTAGCCGAGCAACTCCGAGGGACAATGCCAGCGGAACTTCGGACTTTCGCCGCCGAACAGGGGGCCGCTCGCCTTGAAGACCTTATCATCGTCGCGGACCGCTACCTCACCGCCCATCCCGACGACAGACAGCCTCGCCGTGATCCCCCCGCACCCTCGTCGCCAGATACCCGCCACCAGCCTCGCCGGCCAGTCCCGCCAGCGAACCACCGTCCACAACCGCCCAAAGGACGCCCGAACCCCGGAGCAGAGCCAGGGAAGCGGAGCACAGAGCTCTACTGCGGCTACTGCCAGCGCCGAGGACACACCCGGGAGAAATGTTTTCGCCGCATCAGCGACCAGCGTCGCAAACAAGGTACCGTACTGGCCCTTCGCCAAGTTACCCCCGACGGGAAACCGGTAACCCCCGTCGTCACTCCCGCCGATCGACCGGCCGTCACCGAGCTAGTGACTGTCAACAATCGCCCAGCCCACTGTCTATACGACACTGGACTCACCTTCGACGCCGTCGTCCGCCGCTCGCTCATCAGGGACCAAGACCTGACCGGCGAAACTATCACCCTGAAGTTGGCCGACGCGTCCCAACCCAGCACCACGCTCCCTATAGCCCGGATCCAAGTCACCAGCCGATACGTAACGGGGACCATTCAGGCTGCCGTGATGGACCAGCCCCTGTACGACCTGATTTTAGGATGCCGATACGTGTTCTTGGGTATGCCGCCCCAGCCTGTGGAGTCGATGGCCGCCGTCCAGACGCGCGCCCAGGCGAAAACAGCCGCGACACCCCCCCCCCGATACCCAACCAGATGCCGGAACAGATCCGGAAGGCCCAAGAAAGCGACGCCACCCTCCGCAAGTGCTACGGAAAGCTTCCCGCCGCACGCACTCCACCCAAGTCCGGGGACTTTTTCGTCGAAGACGGACTTTTCTTCCGTCAGAAGGACGACCATTCTCAACTCGTCGTACCTGCGACACTTCGCCCCCAAGTCCTGGAACTTGGCCATAGCATGCCCCTAAGTGGACATATGGGCATAGGAGCGACCACTCTACGCATCAGCGCTCAGTACCACTGGCCCGGGATGACAGAAGACGTGAAGCGCTACGTCAAGTCCTGTCGCCAGTGCCAACGATACTCGCCCCGCCATCACACCGTCCCGGTCACTATCAGCCCCACCGTCGTCGTCGGAACGCCCTTCCAGCGAGTGGCTGTCGACATAGTAGGACCCCTCCCGCGGACCAAGAAGCGGAACCAGTACCTACTAACCCTTGTCGACGCTTGCTCGATGTGGTGTGAGGCCGTTCCACTACCGAAGATCGACGCCGCCCGAGTCGCCGACGCGCTCGTCACCATATTCACACGAGTCGGATTCCCGGACAACATCCTGACCGACAACGGGTCCCAGTTCACCGGAAAACTCATGCAGGAAGTTTTCCAACTACTCCGCATTCGCCATATCCGGACTCCACCCTACCACCCCGCTAGCAACGGACAGGTCGAGCGCCTGAACGGGACTCTCATCTCGATTATCCGCAAGATCGCCGACGAACAGCCGGAAGCGTGGGACACATACGTCGCGTCAGCGCTCTTCGCGTATCGAGAGACCCCGCACACCTCCACCGGATACACGCCCTCCACGCTGCTTTTTGGAAGACCCCTTTCCGGACCTCTAGCCGCCTTGCGACGTAGCTGGACCGACGCCAAACTGGACGAGGCACCGGTCGACGCCACGAAATACGTCACGAAGCTCCAAGAAACCCTCAAGGCCACATGGAAAGCCGCCTCCGCCAACCTGAAGAAGGCGAGAGAAAGGCAAGCCCGCTATCACAACCGCCGCGCCCGGGACCGAGAACTACAGGTAGGAGACCAAGTCCTACTGCTTCTCCCCAGCGGCACGAACAAGCTAGATATAGCTTGGCAGGGACCCTACCCGGTGCTTGAGAAGCTCTCACGTACCACTTATCGCATCGAGGTAGGCGGAAAGCCCAGGACCCACCACATCAACCTGCTCAAGCGGTACCTGGAGCAACCTGCACCCGCCCCCGACTCCCACTCGCTACTCACGGTCGCGCTGGCCGTCGAAGTGGATGGCACAGAGATCGGCGTCGCCGAATTTCCGCTAAAAGGGAAGGGATCCTTCCGGGACGTCTCTCTGGACCCCTCACTCCCCGCCGGCCAGCAACGCCAACTACGCGCCATCGTAGCAGAATACAGGGAAGTCCTCACCGACATTCCTGGGAGGACGGACCTAGAAGAAGTTCGACTAACCCTGACGGACCCCACTCCCGTCCGCCAGAAACCGTACCCCGTCCCACTTTCCCAGCAGCAAGTAGTAAGAACGGAAGTAGAGGCTCTGCTACAAGCCGGAGTCATCGCTCCCTCCCGTTCCCCCTACAGCGCAGGAATAGTTCTATCACGGAAGCCCAGCGGAGAACATCGCCTCTGCATCGACTTCCGGCAGTTGAATCTCGTAACCCAGTTCGTGCCCGGACCCCTATCCGACCCAACAGACTTGTTTGCAAAGCTACAATCCGCCCGATACTTCTCCCGAGTGGATCTGAGCAAAGGCTTTTACCAGATTCCCGTGCACCCTTCATCCCGCCAGTACCTGGCCTTCAGCACGATGGACGGCCACTATGAGTTTAACGTTCTGCCGTTTGGTCTACACAATGCCCCAAGTATTTTCAGCACGATGATGCGGAAGCTGTTGGACCCCCTCCACTGTCCGTTCGTACACTCTTTTATGGACGACATACTCGTCGCAACGGAGACATGGGAGGAGCACCTGCGAGTGGTGCGCCAACTCTTGCGCCGCCTCAAAGAAGCTGGCCTCACTGCCCGGCCGACCAAATGCCAGTTCGGCTATCAAGAGCTGGAATTCCTTGGCCACACCATCAGCCATGGACAGCTCCGGCCTCTGGAAAAGACCGTCCAGCGCCTTCGAGACGCGCCACGCCCCAAGACCAAGAAAGATGTCCAGTCCTTCCTGGGACTGAGTGGCTTCTATCAAAAGTTTGTACCCGGATACAACGGGATCGCCGCGCCACTATCCAGCCTAACCCGGAAAACCGCACCGGACCGAGTCCTCTGGACCCCGCAATGTGAAGCTGCCTTCCAGGAGCTCAAGGACAAGCTGACGTCCCAGCCAGTCCTGCGACTCCCCAACCACGGACAGCCCTTCGTCCTGCGCACAGACGCCAGCGACGTAGGCCTCGGAGCCGTTCTACTCCAACGGGACTCCGCGGACGCCCCGACGCTCTTCCCCGTCGCGTACGCCAGCCGGAAACTTAAGCCGGCCGAACAGAATTACGCCACGTCGGAGAAGGAGTGTCTCGCCCTCGTCTGGGCAGTCCAGAAGTTCCAACTGTATCTCTACGGCTCACACTTTACCGTCCAAGTGGATCATCAGCCGCTTTCCTTCTTGGCGACATCTAAATCGCTCAACGCCCGGCTGATGAGGTGGGCTCTGCTGCTCCAAGCATACTCTTTCCAGCTGGAGCACATCCCAGGAAAAGACAACCACGGCGCAGACTTCCTCAGCCGTCACCCCGCAACCGACTCCAGCGAGTCGCCCCTGAGGGCCGACGCCCCAGCCTTCATACCCGCCGCCGCCCACTAACCGTAGCCGAAACCCGGCAGCTCCGCGGACCCCAGCCTTGGGCATCCGCCATCGACTACCCGGAACCCTGCTTCGCCCCGCATCACCCGGATCATCGCAAACCATCGTCTCACCCGGCAGCCGACCTCAGAGCTGATTGGCCGCGTCTCAGTCGAGGCCTACGACCTCGCCTTTTCCTTGGGGGGGGCCTCTGTGACAAGGCGTGCAATCACCCTCTGACGTAGGCTAGCCACAGTCATTCCACACACTCAGCCAACGACGATTTCCACTTAACCAGCCATCTCTAGCAGGCTCGCTCGCCAATTCGCTTAAGCCCCGCCCCTCGGGCATCAAGTTAAAGCCTGCCACAGAACCTGACTTAGTGTCAGTCCCAAGCCTTCCAGCCTTGAAGTCACAACCTGTCCGAAGACACGTCTCCATCACCGAGTGACCTCTGAGCTTCGACAGTACCCGTGTGCTTCCACCCGTCTAAGTCAAGGTAAGAGAGGGAACTTACTCTTTGTCATATAGCAGACCCATCACCCGTCGTTCGCCCATCATGTTCATGCGTCCTGTCGATATGTATGTTCATGTTTACAGTTTTGCCTTGATGTGTTGCTGTGACTTGTATTTATCCCTTGCACATATTTTCTACCTTGTATATGCCCCATGACATGTTTGGATTTATGCTTGTATGCTCCGTTAGCCCCATGTGTAAATACCCCATGCCATGCTGTCCCTCCACATAGATTAAAGTCCCCAGTACAGCCCAGTCCATTTGCTTTCCACCATGCTCCCAATGTATAAATATTTGTCCCTGTTGCCGACCCCATCCTAATGCGCCGAAGGTATCTTATACTAGCGGCTGCCAATAAACTCCACTTTGGCCCAGTAAATCTAGTTGCATTGTTTGACTGTTGGTATATGCGCCGGCTCAAACCTTGACCGGTCAACCAATTTGAATTCTGAGAAGGGCGATTGTACCACAGGCCCTGAATCCACACTATCCCGATCCCCCGCTGATACAGAGTCTGTATTACATTACAGACGGGTTCCTGTACCGGGCGAATCACCCCGGCCTTGTATCATCTCCCAGTCGCTGACCCGCTGCAGGCCCCTGACATCCCAGGAGGTCAATGAGAAGCGTGACTCGGGACTTCGCCATTTTCCTAGACGGCTAGCTACGAAAGCCGAATTCTAGCCCTGTACCCTATCACAAGACAATCACTCGTGATCGATGCGTCACCGCGTGACCAACTGACCTGCATCATCGCCCCCACGCCACCGACCGTGGTAAACAAGCCACCCAGAGTATCCTGGACCAATCGCCGCTCTGCAGTACCGAGCTAAGTGATTAGCCTACGAGAATCCCCACTCGCCAGATTATCAGAGAGACCCTGAAACCATACAGATACACTCTCGCCCTGTGATGAAATCAGTCTACAGTCGCTCTAGTACCCCAGATATTGACTACCCAGAATATCACCGAACTACTCCTTACTGAAAGACGCTTGGCTAATGACTCACGTTAGAAGTATTTGACCCAGACTCCCCACTTCAAATTAATAAAAGTAAATAGTTAAGAATTGCACTTACCCTGACTGGCCTTTGAATTTGAATTTCTTAACTAGTGTAACCCTACTATCCATCTCGTCTATTCCCTGTCTGTCTCTCACTTATTAAGTTGGCCTAGCATTAATCTCTTGAATGTCATCGCACCATTAACCTATCAAAGGAGGTAATACAGCGCGAGAGATTAAGAGCTTACCCCCATCCCCCAACCCCTCTCTTCGTGACAAGGACAGAGCAGGAATGGGAAAGAGCAAATGAGGAAGACAGCGACAGTGGGAATTAAAAGCACTAAATTTCCAGAAAGTGGGGATACTATTTATACTGAAACCCCCAGCACTCCAACGGGGGTACTGTTGCCGCAGTGAATCGGTCATGCCTATAAAGGAAAGACAGGTTTTCAACTGGGGCTTTCACTTTTCCCTTTATAGGTTAGAACAATCTACAGTGGCAAGATTGCTCAAGACCCCAAGGGGTATTGAAGAGAGGGAGGAAACTGGAGTACCCAGAGGTATATAGGGGTCTGCCTAAAAAAGAAAGCAAAGGGGAGATGGCGCGACGCTTCTTGTCTTTAGTTTACAGGAAAAAAAATCCCTAACTGTGGACAGTTTAGTTTATCTCACAGTTTCAGTCTACATTACTTGATCAAAACTGCATACATGACTGATAGTTTTGTATCTAGTTAACCATCGGACAGTTTTCGACATGTGTAGATGTGTTTAAGCTAATAGCTGTTAATACCGAGTTCTTGTCCAAACTGAAAATAAATATAGCACTATACAAAAGCTGAGCATGATGTCAGTGTGGAGAAATGCATGTTACAAATCTACATCATCATCAAAAAATTAAAAAAACTAAATCTAATATTCAGCAAACAATATGGTTTGTCAAGCAAACTCCACATGCAGAAAATAGCCATGTAATAAATATAAAGTCAGCAGAAAAAAAGGGTGTCAAGATAGCAGTACGCAACAGCCTTTGTAAAAGATGGTTCAAAAGTAACTTCCTATCGAAAATTGTTTATCATTTTTTATAAACAGCATTATGCTCCTCACACAGGTTGAATTTCATTGCTGATCTCTGATTTGATCTCACAGTGATAACAGCAGAGCAGAATGTAACGCTACCTACAGTGTGTTAGTTAGTTAGTTATTCATTGCTTACAGGGTCCAGCAGACTGCAAAGAGCTGAATCAGGACCACAAAATCAAGATCAAAACTTGGCTGAAAGAGGACTCACCCCTGACCGGCATAAAAGATCCGCCGAAACAACCCCAGTGGTATACACTGAAGGCATTCCACCAGCTGGTCATTTTACAATAAAGGCATCCCACGCAGAGGACGCTGAGGTTATACTCTTATTTATTGAACCACCATTTATAAAAACAAAATAGAATACAATCATAATTATAAAAATCAACCAAACACATACATATAAAATGCCTACATTGCTAAAAAATAATATCATAGGAAGCCCTAGTGACCACTTGGCAGAAAGCGTCCAATATTCCCAAGCTGATACAATAGACCTCATACACAAATGAGGAGTTTTGTCCCAGAAAAGATTTCAAGAAAAAAGATAGGTGACTGGTCGAGCAAAGAGGGAGATAGTACAGTAGATTGACAGAACAGAGCAGGAATGAGGAAGAACAAATGAGAAATACAGCGACAGTGGGAATTTTAAAGCACTAAATTTTCAGAAAGTGGGGATACTATTTATACTGAAACCAGGGGGGGACCTACAGTGTGTAAGCAGGTTCAGCTGACATAAGCCCAAATAGGAAAAGTTCTTTTACACAAAACCCACAAAAGTAAAAAAAAAAGAGACAATTTTTAAAAAATCTCACAATACCAGGCATTTTATGTTAATAAAATTTGTATTACATTTCAAAAATGAAAAAAGTAACTGTTACAACATTTTTTTAATGTTAGATTGCATGCAACAAACGTTTATGTGAGATTGCATGCAATAAACGTTTATGTGAGATTGCATGCAACAAAAATGGAAATATGACAAAAGTCCTGCAAAAGCAAAATGCAGAGAATACATTCAATGGAAAGGTGTTACTATGCAACCATTCAAACAACAAATAAATAAATTCAAGCAATGTGAAAAATAATTATTGTTCCCCAAAAGATTATGTTCCATTGAGATAAGAAAGACTGCGCTGTAATGAGAAAAGTAATATACAAGGTATTTTAATTTATAGTTTTTCTATAGCACTTTTCCAACGCAGACTTTCAAGAAAGCACTCAAAACACATCTTTTCAAGCAATACTTTCCCACTGATTGAACTAGCGAACATCACAATTCTTCTGCCTGCTGACATCCAGTCGACTGCCCAGTTTTAAACTATTACCTTGAGGTGATTGCTTGTATTGTGTCCGTGTTCAAAGTCATCTATTAATTTTATATAAGAGTATTTACCAATGTCGTACAAGTTCTTTTATACTACTAGTTTAGTTAAATGTATCTGTTGTAGTTGAGTCTAGTCCCTTTTAATGTTGTGATTGATGTCTTTTCATTGTATTTTACTGTTTTAAGAAATGTTTACAATCATATGTTTTGTTTTTAAGGCGTGTAATATTTTTAGTTGTATTGTTTTGTTAAATGATGTGATAATGAATGCTTTTATTGTGGACATGTACTTTGGCCAGGCGCTCGTGCGTCTGTGTGTGAGTGATTGTGTGTGTGTGTCTGTGTGTGTGCTGTTAATTAAGGTACATACTTCTGGTTTAGCATTTTTTACTAGGCATGTTTTTGTTTTACATATTTTATTTTGTTTTGTTTTTAATACTATTGCTTTTTTATTGCATTGTAAAGCGTGGCGAGCCCATGTTTGTTGGGGTACCACGCTATATAAATCTACCGTATTATTATTATTAACTCAAGAGCTGCTCAAGGCGCTGGCTGATACCATCTTGCTACCATCAATGCCACCAAGCAATAACAACAATTTGAAACTGAATTAACATGTACTATGTATTATGACATCAGGATTACCTTTTCAGAGATTTAAATTTCACATGTTTGGCAAATGTCAATAATAATAATAATAATAATAATAATAATAATAATAATAATAATAATAATAATAATAATAACAATAACAATAATAATAATAATATCTAGATGGACAAGGCCCATATGACTCACATGCTGGCTTATGGAACTCACAGTATTTAACATTAAAAATGAGTGCCCAGAAAAAAACAAATGAAATGGTGGCATTAAAATGCAAAGTAATACCGACTTTTATCTTTCTATGCTCTTGACCTTGACCTCTGGCTCCAAATACACACGTACTACTAAAAAAAAACTACAGCAACAGTTGTATTACGCCCCCAAAATTGTGACCTTGGGATGACCTTGACCTTCAGTGGCCTTGACCTTGGGAAGAAGTTGACCTTTCTGGGACCTCTTATGCATGTCTGATCAAATAACCCAATGTTGCTTACTATGTGTTAAATAAACAGCCATTCCACTGTACAATGACTATTTTGTGTACGTTTTTGCAAGGTCTAAAATGATCTTGATTATCAAGGTCAATGCAAAAATGGAACATATGAAATATTAAAGATCAATTTATCATCCCTGTGTGGTGGAATGGAAGGCGACTGGTTCACGCTTAGTACATTGTCTACCTTCTATTTGTTGGTCAGTCTAGCCTTAAGCGACTCCTGCTGTGCAGAATCCTTTGGTATGGCCATTGAGTTTTGCAGGACAAGGCAACATAATATATGGTCTCTCCAGCCGACCATTCATCTTCTGCTTTTGGTGGTGAGCAGGACTACATTGTCGGGAGGCATTTTATTCAAGTTAGTGGCAGTGACTTGTAGAGAGTGTCATGGCACTAGTAGCCGGCAATATGGTTTACTATCAACACGCTTAATCTCCTGGCAAGGCAACAATGTTTATGTCCCTCTTTCGAGGGATAAATAGCAATAACAGTTCAAGTTGGGCCGTGTGTCTCAAGTGGGTCGCCGAGAGGCAGGAGTCAAGTACTCCGCTCAGCTACATCTAAATACAACAAGTTTGGACTTTTCAATCTCTCATAGTTTAGGGTTAAGGTCACTTCAAAGTACCTATACAAACTGACTTTAGACAGCTCCTGTGACCTTGAACTTGGAGTGAGGTATGGTTGACCAAATATGCTTAATATGTGTGTCTCATTGATATCTTTCAAAGAATCATGTTAATAATAATAAATAACCTTAAAAAATTGAAATTTTGTGAAAAATATTCATTTTGTGACAAACATTTATGACCTTGTGACCTTGATCTTGAGGTGAAGTCATTCATTCACTGATACACCATCTTACCAAGTTTTGTTGTAATAGTTGAAATAGATTCTTTTTTTTGGGGGGTGGGGGTGGGGGTGGGGTGGGGGGTAAGGACAGTGTTATGCATGTGAGTCAATAATGATAATGATTATAATAATAATGATAATAATAATAATAATGATAATAATAATGATAATAATAATAATGATAATAATAATAATAATAATAATAATAATAATAATAATAATAATAATAATAATAATAATAATAATAATAATAATAGACTTTTAAAAGTAGATTAGACTGTACGACCCTGAGTGCCAGAACTGATTTAATGTAAGTCTGCCCACCACGCAGTTTTTGCCATTTAGTAAAGTTTAAAGTTTGTAGAAAGAAAAACAGGCCATTCATGTCATCAAGCACCAATCAAGTCAAGTCAATAATAATAATAATAATAATAATAATAATAATAATAATAATAATAATAATAATAATAATAATAATAACCTATCCTAATAATAAAAATAAAATTATACAAATGGATTTTTACTAATAATAATGGATCATATACGTGCCACATTCCTAAATCAAAGCGTGGCTGGCTGCAACCAACACACATGCGCACAAATGCAGATTCCACAAGTCACTAAATGCTTAAGGGAAAACCTGTGTTCTGCTCAGCAATATTGCAAAAGAAAAGCGAGACAAACCACTGGATGCATTACAGAAATGTTATATCTAGATAACCATTAACACTCCATGTAAAGAATTACTGTACAGACAAGCGATTCTACAGTGAAGCAGATATATCCACAGATGGTGACTCTACAGCAAGGAAGGCTACACATCACACATACAACGCTTGGTGCACTACAGAAGGGTTACAGCTAAGAGTGCCGTTACCAACCCACAGAATAAACATTAGTCCATCAATAGCAACCCTACAGTGAGGCTGGCAACCCATCCCACACCGAGTGCTGGGTACACTACAGAAGGATTACTCAAGTTATTGACTACAAGGTGATACACCCCAGAAGGACACTCTACAGTGCGGCAGAAAACACACAGGCGAGAATAGAGAGAATGAAGAAAAGCAGACACATACAATTACCAGACGTCGGCAGCCCCTTTATCGTCTCCATCACATGGTGGGAAATGGCCCTTGCTACACTCTTGAATAACTCCTGAAACAATGAACAGTTAGCAATTACAAGTAATTTCCATTTTTCTTCTTAAGGATACCGTTTATTGGCATTTACTAAATGGTAACATATGTCTGTGTCACAGAAGGCTAGTTTGGACCCAGCACTAAGGATTCACGCCTCAAATAGTCTTTGTAACTGAACCCGAAAGACCGATATATCGGTCTAGCCCTTAAACAGCAGTGCCCCGATATACCGTTAATCTTGCGGTCCGTACACAGCTTACTGTTCTTTCTAGTACTTGCTGTTTGGAATAGGGTTATTGAGGGTTATTGGGAATAAGGTAAAGCAAAAAAGCATGCTAAAAATGCCATTTTTCTCCGGGGAGCCCAGGGGGTGGGCTCAGAATTGGTGGGGGCATCCAGGGTTCAAAGGGTTAAAGTCGCTGCCTAGCAGACGACAGAAGTCAGGCTGTGCTAAGCATGTGTAGGTTAGATCTTCACTAGGTAGGCAGTGACCTCATCCCGCTGACCTATATCCACATCCCCTGCACGAGGGCGCTACAGGTGTATCACGAGATTTCGCGGGCTTAAGCTGACCACAGGGTTAGGGGAGTCAGTCTTTGTTAAAACCTTACCCGAGATGGACACGTGTGTAATGAAAAGTTATTTCATTTTTGGACATATCACTCGAGATAATATAGAATTATTATTTTCTTCTAAACTGAGAAGTAAAGAATAATTGTAGTTGTTTATATTATGTGAAGTTACTGTATATTAAATATGAATGATAGTAAAAAGACATCTAGTCAAGAATCTATGACCTCACAATAAAAGTGACGTATTCTTAGAGCAGCCATTTTTTGTTGTGAAGACTTTTGACGTAGTACTCTTCTCATATTGGTGAGACGTAAAGTTGGTATTGACAACGAAGTACACAGGTATTTCATCGTAGGCATATTTGTTTACCAACACTTGTGACTCAGACTTCAAAGCGAGAGGACCACACCCTCCGAGCTCTGCTTTTTAACGGTCGAAAACCGTCATCCAAATATTGGGAAATCGGAACGTTCAAGCTAGGCTTCGTCATCTTTTTTTTCCTTCGGCGACGTGTTGTTGAGGATAATATCACAGAGAACCGTTTGGACACATTTTGCTGGAAGAATATTGACAAGATTGATGCCAGAGATGGAAGACAGCCGGGAGCAGACGATGTCGAACGTAGACCTGTTGCAGCCATAGCCACTGTCTACTTCGATGTCCTGTAACTCGTCTTTGAGAGAAGAGCGCTGATCACATTGTCCACTGACGATCTGAGGGTCGAATTGCTACGAACTGAAGAGGTCTTGTAACTGGTGGGTGAAACTCTAGGAATAAAATAAATCGTAGAGAGTCTAGTTCTATACTTGGATACTATCATTTGTAAGAGAATTGTTTCGTCTAATTATGGGTAATTAATTAACGGAACGATTTTTAATGTGTAGGTATAATTTTGGTTGCAGAAGGTGCAACAGAAAATAATGTGTCGTTCTTTTCGTACGGGAATCGCAATGAAAATAGGTTATGTAATTTTCTAGATCATCTAAGTTTCGAAATGTTGTTGTTTGTATTCATTTAATTTATGCATTAAGTGAGGGATCCTTGCGGGTAAATAAATGGTAATTATTTACGCAATGACGATGATTATAATTGAAGAAGTTGTGATTGCGAGTTGCGCAATACGAACTGTTGCCATGGAGTAACCGTTTTCTTGGAGATTGCGTTTTCGCGAATGGAATTCATTTGAATGAATTATTAATGGGTTGTTTGCGCAATGCTCTGGTGTTAAATGTAAATAAATAATTGTTGAGTTGGATGATTTGATAATTTAGGGCCAGGATTTTCATTTCATTGATTATCGCCAAGAGGCTGATTGTAAATAATAAAATCGCTTTCCAAGCGAATAACCTGGCAACCGTTATAATAGGGGTTTCGTGATACTCACCTGTGCTTCGATAATACAGGTGGGACTTCTTACCTTTTCTCTTCTCACCTTTATCCTGGAACTTCACCTTATTTCCACGGGTGTGATGTTACTATCTATTTGGAAGGGCTACAGTCAAGTCACCTATGAAGAACCACGACTGTATCCGTTCCAAGTGTTGAGGAACTCTACCAGAGACTAACCTGTGTGTGATACGATCGCGTGCACAGACTTACCCTCGTCGAACTGGGTTATGTATTTTTTAACTTGAAATTGCCTACCTTTCGAGGAAGGGGATTTTATTATGACTAGTAAATATTGTTCATTTTCTGTGACAGTATTTTATCTTCTTTTTATATGTAAAAGAAGAGTTTGATAGCGAGCGGAAGTTTATGTATTGAGCCACTACACGCATTAACATCTTGCAACATAACATCTTTAAACTTTCTGCTTATAACAAAAATAAATCAAACAATAAACGCAACAAGTGGGGGCGTCGTCTGGGATAGTTTATAACGTAACTATAAGTATAACGAAATTATAACGAGTGTAACTCTATTTTCTAAGTTGCGGAAATTCTGTCACGATTTTGAACTTTTTACTGGTTTTAATAATCTTGTTATCATCATGTTTATGCATATTTTGTACATGTTGTAATAACCTTGCCATCGTTAACAACATGTAAGTTAACCATCTAGAAGGATAGTTCTAGCAATTTAACCAGTTTATATTTTGCGATAGAATTCTGTCGGGGAAATATTCTATTGAAGGGGAAAAATCGACGGATAGATTTGTTCTTCTGATTAGTCATACAGTTGATTAGTCGTGTGCTAGATTGAATTTATTTATCAAGTATCGGTCATTGGTAAAATATGAATTCGGAAACACGAGGACCTGTGTTAATCTAGAGTGTTGTATAGGTAGAAATTAGTTATGTAAAACTAAGTTACCTAGTCGTTTTTGACAGCTAGATGGAGATCTAGTGAACATTGTTTATTTGTGAAACAGTCATTTAGACAATTTGTTAAAGGCGTGTACTTTAATAGGTTAGATAGATTGTAGCAGGGAGTTCTACAATAAGGGCCATTAAAGTTTGAAATTATTATAACAATCTTTGTCTCATAAGAAGTAGAGGCTATAGGATTAGTTATCAGGGAACGTTGGATTGCGTTCGCAAGGGCTAGCAAATTCGGGTCACCATAAAGGAATGACCGGCTGAATTATGTTAGGTATATAATCACGTGGGTATGATTATGTACGAATAAAGTCTTCGGAAGTTTTATGTATTTATTCGAAGCAGGCCGTATCTGCAATGGCAGGAGAGTAAGTCCATTGTTCAGTTAGTCTATAGAACTGGAGGGTACAGATAGAGCAATTGTTGTTGGATAGTATAGACAGTTGCAGAATCTAGTACCAGTAACTGCGAAGTGTTTTTAATAATTGCTGAGGGTGCATTATTAAATTTAATATAAGACGTAGTGAAGTGGAAATACATAATTATGTTCGTTTTTCTAATTCATGTGATTAGGTTCCTTGAGTAGTGTTGGCAATCTACTTATTTTATTTCAACTTAGAATATTTTTTCTGGATTATGGCTGACCCGTCTACATCTATGAGTATGACAACTCGATCACAGTCTCGTCTGATAGAGGGAGATAACCCAACAGCTAGGTTTAAAGCTGAAGGTGAGAGTTTGGGTTTATCTGGAGCGGATTTACTCCAATATATCAGGGACGAGAAAGACCGTTTGGCTGAAGTTGAAGAAAAGAAAGAAGAAAAGAAAAGGAATTTTGAATTAGAAGAAAAGAAGTTACAACTTGAGGCTGAGCAAAAGAAGTTACAACTTGAGGCTGAGCAAAAGAAGTTACAACTTGAGGCTGAGCAAAAGACGCTACAACTTCAAGCAGAAGTTGAGCAAAAGAAATTGCAGTTTCAAGCAGAAGTCGAAGAAAGGAAGCGCCGAGACGATCAGGAATACGAGATAGAACGATTGAAAATCCAAACTGATCATTCTGAAAGAACAGCTGATAATGGAGTCAGAGTTAGTCATTCCAATCACCTACAACAAGATTTCCTCAAGGTTAAATTACCATTTTTAGAAGATAAAGACGACCTTGAAACATATCTCCGTACGTTCGAGAGAACAGCCAAACAGCTGAAGTGGGAGGGAAATATTTGGGCTTTGAAACTCAGTACTTTATTGAAAGGTAAAGCGCGGGAGGTTTACTCGCTAATGTCAGATGAGAAAGCCGCAGATTATGACGAACTCAAGAAAGCTCTACTGCTTAGATTTCGCTTGACCGCAGAGGAGTATAGAAAGAAATTTCGATCGGCCAAGCGTCAAAGCAGTGAAACTACTCAAGAATTTGCGACCAAGCTTGACCTTTGGTTGACGCGTTGGCAGCAACTAGCTAATAAGGGTGACACATATAAGGAATTAAGAGATCTCTTCATGGTGGAGAAATTCATTGAAGGGATTCCTTATGACCAAGCAAGGTTCATTCTTGAGAAGTCACCTAGTGACATAGAAGAAGCTGTTGAACAAGCTCTGATTTTTGAGTCAGCAAAAATAACTGCAGGTTCAAGCCATGAACGTCCAAAGAATTCTTTTGATGCGAGAAACAAGCTTAGAGATCTGAAACCTAAAAATGACAATGTCGAACCGCAACCGAATAGAATGGATTCGAACCGGTTCGCGCAAGGTCAAGGTCACAGGAATAGGTTTACTGACAGAACTTGTTATAGTTGTAACGAACGAGGACATGTATCGAAATACTGTCCAAAAAGGTCGACCAAACAATCAGCAGCCGTATTTGTACCAGATATAGTCGAGTCTAGTAAGGCTGCGAGTAGTGAATTGTGTGAATCGTGCACAAAGATTCCATTTTCACCTGAGTGTGAAGTGAAGGTGGAAGGCAAAGTTGCGTTAGCAATACGCGACACGGGAGCATCTGTAACAATCGTACAGTCGAGTCTTATACCCGACAAATATAAGACTGGAAAGACTCTTGATGTTATGCTTGTGTCCAGTACTGAACGGATGAGTTTGCCCATCGCTTTGGTTCAGTTAGAGACTCCGTTTTTCAGCGGAAAGACGGAAGTTGCTATGATGGATAATCCTGTTTGTCCGGTTTTAATCGAGAATTATCGTACCACAGAACTAGGTGAGATCGTACCTATCTCTGTTTATGCCGTACGGTCAAGGTGTTCTGCAGTGCAGACAAGAGGAGATGAGAAAAAGTCGGACCGAGTTCTCAAGATCTCCGGGTCGTTATTGGGCGATGTGACTCCAGAGGATTTGAGTCAGGAACAGAAGAAAGATCCCACTCTAGAGAAAATCAGGAAGTTAGCAGAGACGGGAACAACCGAAGCTGACCGAGGAAAGAAAGGAAAGAAAATTCTGTCGGACTATCGATGGTCCAAGAATATTTTATACAGATTTTTCGATGTGAACGGAAAGCTGACTCGCCAAGTTGTTGTTCCGTCTAAATATCGCGCTGAAGTCTTGCGACTAGCGCATGATACACCAATGGCCGGACATTTGGGTATCAGAAAACCAGGGGTCGGATCTGGGATGATTTTACATGGCCTGGGATTTGTGGTGACATACGGCGATACTGTGCGTCATGTGACGTATGTCAAAGGACCACGCCCAGAGGTAATACACGAAAAATCCCCATCGGTCGAATGCCAGTGATAAACACACCATTCGAGAGAGTTGCCGTGGATCTAATTGGGCCGATTATCCCAATGTCGGATCGCGGACATCGTTACATTGTAACGATGATTGACTATGCCACTCGGTATGCAGAAGCTAAACCTCTTAAATCGATCAAGGCCGAGGAAGTTTCGGAAGCGTTGTGGGAGATGTGGACCCGCCTCGGAATACCAAAGGAGATCCTTACAGATCGCGGTTCTCAATTTGTTGGAAACTTAGCTGATGAGGTCAACCGTCTGCTCAGTATTAAAGGATTGCGCACGACACCATATCACGCGCAGGGTAATGGCTTGGTCGAACGATTCAACGGTACGATCAAGAATATGCTAAAACATCTATGCCAAGAACAAACGCGGGAATGGGATCGTTTCATTCCGGCTTTGCTTTTCGCAATACGGGAAGTACCGCAGGAATCGCTACAGTTCTCTCCCTTCGAACTTCTGTATGGAAGAACTGTACGCGGTCCGATGCAGATACTGAAAGAACTCTGGACTAAAGATGACCAGAACGAAGAGGTTCGCACTACATTTCAATATGTAGTTGATCTGCGCAACAGAATTGAGGAGACATGCGCGATTGCCAGAGAAAATCTGAGGAAAGCCGCTGCTAAACAAGCGAAATTCTTTAACAAGAAGACAAAAGCTCGTTCTTTCAGCGTAGGAGAAAAGGTGCTGCTCCTTCTCCCAAACAAAGCTAATAAACTCCAAATGACTTGGCGTGGACCATACATAGTCACTGACAAAGTCAACGACTATGATTACCGTGTTGCCATTGGTGACAGTGAACGGTTGTACCATGCCAATATATTGAAAAAGTATGTTGACAGAGCGCCAAGTACTGAGACACATATTGTAGCAGTAGTGATGATGGAAGACGCTAGCGAACATGATGTGCCAACATCGCGGACTTCAGAGATTCCGCTGATTCAATTAAATAGGTTAGAGGGACCTGAGAAGGTGAACATTGCTGAAACTCTTAGCAAAGAGCAGAAAGCAGAGCTTCAACAATGCATACAGGCAAGAGAGTCAGTACTTTCAGATTTACCTGGATGTACTCCTTTACAATCTTGCGAGATACCGCAGGAGAAGAAAGAGTACGTTTTCGTACGGCAATATCCGTTACCGTACGCCAAAATTCAAGTCATCGGACAAGAAGTCGATGCAATGCTTAAGATGGGAGTGATTGAACCAGCTGCATCACCGTATAATGCACCGGTGGTGCTGATTCAGAAGAAAGATGGTAGTAATAGGTTTTGCATAGACTACCGTAAACTGAATCAGGTGACCAAATTTGACGCTGAGCCTATGCCCGATGTGAATCAGCTGTTCACCAAACTGAGTAACAAGAAGTTTTTCAGTAAATTAGATTTAACCAAGGGGTACTGGCAGCTCAAGATGGTCGAAGGAGATAAGGAAAAAACTGCATTCACCACTCCGCAAGGTCAGTTCCAGTGGAAGGTCATGCCTTTTGGACTGAAGAACGCCGGAGCGATTTTTTCACGTATGATGCGAAAACTTCTGAGACCAATTGACCAGGAGTCAGTGAGTAATTTCATGGATGATATACTCATTTCAACGGAAACGTGGAAAGAACATATCTGCATACTTCAACAGGTGCTGGACAGGTTGAAGGAGAACAATCTAACTGCCAAACCGTCGAAATGCTACCTTGGATACAAGAGTCTTTCATTTTTGGGTCACGAAATCAGTTCAGGCATTATTCAACCAGAGACTGATAAGCTGCAGAAGATCAGAAACGCTCAACAACCCAGAACAAAGAAAGATCTTCGCTCATTCTTAGGTTTAGCGAATTATTACAGAAAATTCATTGCTCAATTCGCTACTCTTGCTCTTCCTCTTACTGATAAGACGAAGAAAGGACAGCCAGATGTAGTACAGTGGGATGACACGTGTCAGCAAGCTTTCGATACTCTGAAAGCAAAATTGTGCGAGAAACCCATTATCATCATGGCAGACACGCAGAAACCTTATGTACTTCGAACCGATGCTTCAGATCGAGGTCTGGGTGCAGTTCTACTGCAAGATCATGGTAACGGTCTTCAGCCGATAGCTTACGCAAGTAAGAAACTAAACAGCGCTGAAACCAAGTATGCTACCATTGAGAAAGAATGCATGGGCATTGTCTGGGGAGTGAAGAAGTTTGAACCGTATCTATACGGGACTACCTTCACTATTGAAACTGATCATCAACCTCTGCAGTATTTGAAGAAATCCAAAACTGAAAATGGTCGTCTCATGAGATGGGCCATTCAACTGCAACAGTACGACTTCGTCGTCAAGGTTATTCCAGGGAAAGACAACGTTGGAGCGGATTATCTCAGTCGTTCTATGTAATGTGAAATTGGCTAGACCAATTTTTATCTAAGAAGGGGGGTATTGTAATGAAAAGTTATTTCATTTTTGGACATATCACTCGAGATAATATAGAATTATTATTTTCTTCTAAACTGAGAAGTAAAGAATAATTGTAGTTGTTTATATTATGTGAAGTTACTGTATATTAAATATGAATGATAGTAAAAAGACATCTAGTCAAGAATCTATGACCTCACAATAAAAGTGACGTATTCTTAGAGCAGCCATTTTTTGTTGTGAAGACTTTTGACGTAGTACTCTTCTCATATTGGTGAGACGTAAAGTTGGTATTGACAACGAAGTACACAGGTATTTCATCGTAGGCATATTTGTTTACCAACACTTGTGACTCAGACTTCAAAGCGAGAGGACCACACCCTCCGAGCTCTGCTTTTTAACGGTCGAAAACCGTCATCCAAATATTGGGAAATCGGAACGTTCAAGCTAGGCTTCGTCATCTTTTTTTCCTTCGGCGACGTGTTGTTGAGGATAATATCACAGAGAACCGTTTGGACACATTTTGCTGGAAGAATATTGACAAGATTGATGCCAGAGATGGAAGACAGCCGGGAGCAGACGATGTCGAACGTAGACCTGTTGCAGCCATAGCCACTGTCTACTTCGATGTCCTGTAACTCGTCTTTGAGAGAAGAGCGCTGATCACATTGTCCACTGACGATCTGAGGGTCGAATTGCTACGAACTGAAGAGGTCTTGTAACTGGTGGGTGAAACTCTAGGAATAAAATAAATCGTAGAGAGTCTAGTTCTATACTTGGATACTATCATTTGTAAGAGAATTGTTTTGTCTAATTATGGGTAATTAATTAACGGAACGATTTTTAATGTGTAGGTATAATTTTGGTTGCAGAAGGTGCAACAGAAAATAATGTGTCGTTCTTTTCGTACGGGAATCGCAATGAAAATAGGTTATGTAATTTTCTAGATCATCTAAGTTTCGAAATGTTGTTGTTTGTATTCATTTAATTTATGCATTAAGTGAGGGATCCTTGCGGGTAAATAAATGGTAATTATTTACGCAATGATGATGATTATAATTGAAGAAGTTGTGATTGCGAGTTGCGCAATACGAACTGTTGCCATGGAGTAACCGTTTTCTTGGAGATTGCGTTTTCGCGAATGGAATTCATTTGAATGAATTATTAATGGGTTGTTTGCGCAATGCTCTGGTGTTAAATGTAAATAAATAATTGCTGAGTTGGATGATTTGATAATTTAGGGCCAGGATTTTCATTTCATTGATTATCGCCAAGAGGCTGATTGTAAATAATAAAATCGCTTTCCAAGCGAATAACCTGGCAACCGTTATAATAGGGGTTTCGTGATACTCACCTGTGCTTCGATAATACAGGTGGGACTTCTTACCTTTTCTCTTCTCACCTTTATCCTGGAACTTCACCTTATTTCCACGGGTGTGATGTTACTATCTATTTGGAAGGGCTACAGTCAAGTCACCTATGAAGAACCACGACTGTATCCGTTCCAAGTGTTGAGGAACTCTACCAGAGACTAACCTGTGTGTGATACGATCGCGTGCACAGACTTACCCTCGTCGAACTGGGTTATGTATTTTTTAACTTGAAATTGCCTACCTTTCGAGGAAGGGGATTTTATTATGACTAGTAAATATTGTTCATTTTCTGTGACAGTATTTTATCTTCTTTTTATATGTAAAAGAAGAGTTTGATAGCGAGCGGAAGTTTATGTATTGAGCCACTACACGCATTAACATCTTGCAACATAACATCTTTAAACTTTCTGCTTATAACAAAAATAAATCAAACAATAAACGCAACAACGTGGAAAGATCTCTCTCAACAGAATACGCAGGTGATGGGTGAAATTCATTCATCACAGTATAGCCAAAGCCTGACATTGTCAAAAAGATGAGCAGGCTTGGTCCGATGCAGGAGATAGACCACTGAGAGTCAACCCTGACATTCGGCCTGCAAGTGGAGCATCGAGCACTGAGCTCCGATTTCCCAATAGTCAACAACCAAGGAGGAGACACCATCACCACACCTCAACGATTCAGCTAAATGCTCAAGAAGAAATGCACTAACACTGATCTAGAAGGACTGTGCGGTAGTCCACTCTCCTGAAAACAATATCGAGAACAGTAGCAGCATAAACCCATCAAGGAGCAAACGACTCGAATTGAATTTGGACTGTTAAGCTAATCCTAGCTATATTACGTTTTGGACATTTAAGGTAGTTTAATGTTTAGAGAATTATGTATAGAGTAGAGGAAATAAATGTGTGATATTTACTGTTAACAAGTGGCTGGACTACCTATGTTTCATAGCCGTGCTAGTTTGTCAGTGAATCTTTTACCATTTTCTCCCTATCTCTATAACCCTATCCGCACACAGACCGGGCTAAACATATAAATGTATTAAGATTAGTCACAGGGTGATTACACTAGCCGATCCCCGCAGACGAAAGATGAGTGGGTAATAGCATTCCATTGTGCAGAGCCCAGCAACAATAGACCCAAAGTCAATCTGGGATACACTGCACATCTTGTCTGTTCCCACTCTGCTTGGAATCAACTCCCACTTTCTCTCCACAGCAAAACCCACAAACTCCTCCTTCAAACAGAACCAAACGACTGGTCTTTTCTTATCTTTGTTTGTCAGAAACCATCTTCCACACCAATGGTCTCAACTGCCACATCTTGTGTACATAGCGTCATTATATTTTGTTTTTAATATTGTTTACCTTCATGTGCCCATTTTTCTTCATTTTTTGTTGCCATGTTTCTTTTATTGCCGTGTCAATGCCTGAAAAGCTAGCTTTGAACGGAGTCTTTCTAGGAAAAAGTTTCATCTATCCTTATTATTATTATTATTACCATTATTATCAGTAGTAGTAGTAGTAGTAGTAGTAGTGGTAGTAGCAGTAGTATAACCCCCAGTGACTAACCTTGTTGGCAAAGCGTCCAGCTTTGTAATGAGGGGTGAGGTACTTGACCACAAGGTCCGCCACTCCTCTCTTCTCTTGTTCCACCGCCTCCTTCTTTTCCTCCGCTCCTTCACCGTTCTTCCCAGAGGAGTTTTGTCCCTTCCGCAACAGCTTGCCTCCTGGCGGCGCAGTAGCGGGCGAAGACTTCTTTGCGTGAGAGTGCGATGTCTTACTGAGCGAGGAGGAGGAATGTTCTTTCTTGGATTTCTTGGCAGAAGAAGCGCTGTCCATCTTTTCAGTGTCCTCTGTGCCAGGCTGGAAGGGAACATAGACTTTCAAAGAAAACCTTAGTATGCCAACAGCTATATTACTTGCTGACAATCATGATTGGGCATTTTGTTCTCAAATATCTAAACTGATGTTAAGCTAAAGCAGGCAACACACGATGAGAAATATAAATTCTCAGTTCAAGATTTGATTTGATTTATTGTTGCTTTAGGTCCAGCGGACTCTTCCGAGCCAAATCAGGACCGGACAACCCCCGATCCGCATAAAAGATCTGCTGAAACAACCCCAGTGGGAAAATTGAATGCCCTCCACCGGCCAGTCACTTTACAATAAAGACATCCCATGCGGGGGACGGCTGAGGATTTACCTCAACTACGCGAACCCCCGGTTACAAAAACAAAATAGAATACAACCATCATTACAAATCATCAACAAAAACGTATACATATTCAGTTCAAGATAACAACCATACATTGTGGTCCTTTTTTGTTATTTTCAAAAACTTGCAGCAAAAAAAAAGAAAGATAAGTAATAAAATCATATTTACCCTTTTTGCTGTTTTCTTGGGATCTTTTAGATGGTCTTTGGCTTCCTTGTGTCTGTTAAACAGAAATCTTTACATTTTCAAAAAGAACATACATTTCATAACATGTGCATTTACTGTTCAAAAAGTCCATTTACTAAACATTAAATTTTCACAAAGGAAAGACATACACAGACCACTTGTAACTCATTCAAAGCCAACCAACAATGAAACTCACGCTTCAGAGATTGAAGATGTGTAATGCAAAGTATATAACATTTCCTACACAAGCTTCAGAGATTGAAGATGTGTAATGAAAAGTATATAACGCAGGGATGGATTTAACCGTAAATTACTGGTATTTTACCGGTTTGAGAATAAAAATACCGGATGAAAAATCAGTAGCCGGCAGAGCCTACCGGTTCTTATTTTGTTTGACTGGTTTCAAAAATAAAGGAAAAGAGAAAAAAAAAAAGAGAAATGAAGAGAGAGAGAGAGAGAGAGAGAGAGAGAGAGAGAGAGAGAGAGAGAGAGAGAGAGAGAGAGAGAGAGAGAGAGAGAGAGAGAGAGAGAGAGAGACAGCCAGCCAGCCAGCCACGCTGATTATGTGTTTAGGGAGTGTAGACGAGAGGCCTGCGAATGTGTTCAGTAGCCTTGCCATATTCTTTGAGGTAATTAATACAGAATGATACAACATTGGCGGGCGCAAGGCTATCGTGAATACGGATAAATTAAACTCGCGCACTTTTCGTTTTCTTTCCTCATGCTCGTCAGTATGTATTGCGACAGTGGCAGATAGGCTAGTAATAATGAAGAAGCAAAAATCTCTTTTTTTCATTTTTTGCTAGGGGGGAGAGGGGTGATAAAAGAAGTTTATGTGAAGACGAAGATGTTTTTAATGAAACAGAAAGGGCATTAACAGAGTCGTCATCTACTTGTAATAGCCTATGTCTTTAGAAGACTTCGACGTCGACAGAGTGAGGGAGGTGTTCGAGAAAAGCAAAACGTGACAGAAATAGGTAAGAAAGGCCTGTTATTTACTTTTTTTTTTGGCAAACATCGTTTCAGTTATAGTTAGTAGGCTTTACGGTGAGCAATAAATTAATCACTTCATTCGTCGGCAGATTTTCGGTGGCAAAAATAGTGACGCATTATTAAGCTTTGCTATGGGTCATACCAGTTTCCGTGACTGGCCTACCGGTTTGCGTTCGAGTGGGTTTGTTTACTGTGACGTCGTACCGGTTTTGCAAATCCCTAGGACGGGAGTGTAACGTTTCTTACACAGCTTCAGAGATGGAAGATGTATAATGCAAAGTATATATTTCCTACAAAAGCTTCAGAGACTGAAGATGTAATGTAAAGTATATAACATTTCCTACACAACTTTAGAGATTGAAGATGTTTAATGCAAAGTATATAACATTTCTTACACAAGCCTCAGAGATTGAAGATGTGTAATGCAAAGTATATAACGTTTCTTAAACAAGCTTCAGAGATTGAATGTGCAATGCAAAGTATATAATATTTCCTACACAACTTCAGAGACTGAAGATGTGTAATGCAAAGTACATAACATTTCCTACACAACTTCAGAGATTGAAGATTTGTAATGCAAAGTACATAACATTTCCTACACAACTTCAGAGATTGAAGATTTGTAATGCAAAGTATATAACATTTCCTACACAACTTCAGAGATTGAAGATGTGTAATGCAAAGTATATAACATTTCCTACACAACTTCAGAGATTGAAGATGTGTAATGCAAAGTATATAACATTTCCTACACAACTTCAGAGATTGAAGATGTGTAATGCAAAGTATATAACATTTCCTACACAACTTCAGAGATTGAAGATGTGTAATGCAAAGTATATAACATTTCCTACACAACTTCAGAGATTGAAGATGTGTAATGCAAAGTATATAACATTTCCTACACAACTTCAGAGATTGAAGATGTGTAATGCAAAGTATATAACATTTCCTACACAACTTCAGAGATTGAAGATGTGTAATGCAAAGTATATAACATTTCCTACACAACTTTAGAGATTGAAGATGTGTAATGCAGAGTACATAACATTTGCTACACAAGCTTGCACAGTCAGGAGGCGGTATGGTCATAATGTTACAGCAAAGGCTATCATTTGAAAAAATATCATGCAATGTCATTATATCATCATTGTCTTGGTTGTCGTCTCCATTGTCGTGGTCGATGTTGTCATCGTTGACATCATTATGTTCACTATTATCGTAGTCATAATGTATCAATATACCAATGTGATCATTTGGATGAACGGACGTCTTATGTTGTAGTGTTTTTTGGTGAGCTGACAAAAAAAAAATTTCCACTGCAAATCCATCTGGACAAATAACAACCTGCATCTATATTTTGTATAATAATACAGCTTCACAAAATAAGCAAACATTACAACACCACCATGGACAATTATATAAAAATGCACATAGCATAGATATTAATCCAACTTACTTGGATTTATGATGATGGTGATGATGGTCTTTGGATTTATGCTCTCCATTGACTCGGTGACTAACAGCTGAAGAAGAAGCAACAGCCTCCTCCTGCTTCTCCCCTTCCTCCTCCTCTCTCTTTGTTTTTGGCTTGTAATCCTCTCTCTCCCAGAAATACACAATCTTCGGGACGGGCGGTTTGGCAATGCTGCCAGCAGCTGGTGTGGTATTTGAGCTTTGTCCATCACCATTTTCACCATTGCTGTTGCCAGAGTTTTCAGAGCTAACTCCAGAGTTGCCCTTGGTGGCGATGGTCAGTTCACCTCTCTCATCGCCATCATCGCTGTCAGAATCGCCGCCAAACAATCCCAAAGCAGTTAGATTTTTCCTCGCTATGCTCCTTTCTGCTGCATCCTTTGAATCTGCATCATGGGAAGTGTTAGCAAAGTCTCGGTAGCGTTCGGGAGAAACTGCGCTCTGGTTTGAATGACTCTCTTCCTTGGCTATATCATTATCTCCGTTGCCGTCCCCACTTTCAGAATTGTCACTGGGTGAGGGAGCATCAGTAGGTGGGGAGGGAGGAGGGGAGGATAAATGTCCGTCAGGGGATGGGGTTTCGGGCGGCCGCTTGGGAGAGAGGGCTGGGGACGGGGTCGCGGAAGAGTCATACTTTGCCACCAGCGTAGACCCTTTAGACAGCAACGTCACTTTAGAGGGGAGGTCGCTAGCCCTGATAAACGGTGAATCGCCATTGTGTAGACCAGAAGAAGTGGAAGCCAACTCTCTGTCACCACTGCCAGCCTTGTCACCCACAGACGCAAAAGCCTCTCTTTCTATGGTGAAACAGGGATGCGGGGTCTTGTCCTGCGTAAGTTTTCTCAACTCGCTGACCAGTTTCATGATGGCCACCTTGTACGTCATGGCCTGTTTGCTGGACAGGAAGATTTCATGCTCAAGGTCAAGGGCGCAGCAGCGAGGTTCAAACTCCACTGACCCTATCCGCTCAAAGTCATGCTGGAAAGCTGCCACAAAGTTCTCAAATAGGGTTTTCTCCATCATCTCAAAGCAGTGCTCCCTGATCTGAAACGCCAATGCAATGAGCAAAGTTACATATTTGTATGTGCAAGTACAAAGTCAGCATTCTTAGGATCAGTTATAAGCAAAATAGTCTACAATAAGTAAATATTGCACGTGGTCTGGCTTTGCCGAGATTCATTTGAAAGACCTGAAATACTTATACATAAGTGAACTCTCAAATGAAAACTGATGAAGAATCTATTTGTATCTAACAATTAAAAATATCCTGTTAACAGTGTAACAAACATGAACCTGTAATACATTAACACAACAGACATATTCAAAGAAAATACATTAACACATTCCAAATCACATGCGACAAATAGTGTGTGCCTAAAATCCAACATGCGACAAACTGTCGCACCCGACTAGTACTTACGGTTTCGGTCGATTTTTAGCCTAACGGATGCTGACGCAAGCTGACTGTATTTCTAATTGAAGGGAGATAACTTCAATTCTTCCTGCAATCGTTCTTCATAGAAAATTGGTCAAATAAAGCAGAAAAATGCCTAAATTCTCCAAGGTGATTGCTGAGCTCATGATGGATAAAGATAATGCTGATGAAGAGGAGTTGGAAAGCTATTTTGAACCGAGTGAAAATGACTCCAGCACTGAAGAAAATGATAATGATCTTGTCAGTGATGCCAGTGAATGCATGTGTAGCTACGGTGCCAAACCAGAGGGGAAACGTCAGGGATTCAAATACCTGCGGGTGGGATCGCCAACCCTTTTTCTATATAATATATATATTCAAATAATGATTATTTTCAAGACCAGTTGTTCTCAGACTATGTTGAAAAAGATTGGTCATAGATCAGATACAGTCAAATCAACATGTAACCTACTCCGAAGATGCTTGAAATAATCCAATCTTTAGTGTATAAGACAACCATCTTCTCATTCTCTGAACTAGTTACATATGTAAAACAAAGCCAAAGAGACAAACATTTGCCACTGAAAATTAACTTAACACCGGTAAAAAAAAATTTAAAAAAGGGATGAGGGTGATAAAAGTTAAAATAGTCCCTCTGTACCACAATGATAACCTCACCTTGACCGTCAGCTTAGGTACACGCTGGCTAGAAGCATCACGCAATGGACAATCTGCAGACGGGGGCTCAAACTCCTCCTCCTTTTTGTCGCTACTGCCACTTCCTTCCCCTTTACGCTGCATTAGCATGTAACAAATAATATGCAATTCATTGTAAACAGCTACACACATTTGAAAATAATGTTTTGCAAAAGTTATGTAGTAAAAACCTCTTTTTTTAAAATTTCAGATGAGGTTTGTCATTGGAGGGACATTAGCTACATTTGATTGGATTACTTGTTTCTTTTACTAGCTGCTTTCCTGTCTAACACTTATTAAAATCTTAACACTGCATTTTTATAGCTTGAGATATGTGCTTTTGAATGAATGAATGAATGCCTAAGTATCTCCACACCAAAGGGCTCGATCTCAGCTCTAGTGGGAGGGAGGTGGAAACATGGACACACAGACCCAAACACACGCACACAAACACAATCATGCAGTCCTTACATTGAACAGATGTCAGCTGATCCTTGAAGAAATTATGAGGCAGAAGTAATGTACTTTGTTACATTGTATTGTACTGAAACAATCATCTTCTCGCTCATTTTTACTATTATTATTTACTGTTATTAGTAGTATTATTATTTAAGTTTGATAAGAGCTGTGATGTGCCTTACTCCCTTCCTCAGTTTAAACTGGCTGCTGATGGTCTTCCGTCTTTCAGCCTTCTCTTTTTGCTCTATTCTTTGGTTGAAGTGATACTCTCCCTCGTCCTCATCTTCTTCATTTTCATAGTCATCGTTGTCTCTAGAAAAAACAACAACAACAACAAATATTTAATTTCAGTGAACAATAAAGTCAAGACTACACAGTTAAAGTGACTGCACAATGATCTAAACCTGGTAAATGGGGAGGGGGTGGGGGTGGAGCCAAAAATCGGCCTGAACTTTCTTCTTAGCGTACACTACTAACAATTGTCTGTTCCTGCATTAGACTTTGCAATTGCGCCTTCTGAAATGCACAGAACCTCCCCCTCCTCCTTTCCCCTCACCACACCTCTTCCGTGTACCCTTCACCTACCCCTCACACCCCCCCCCCCAGAAATTCCAGCTTGCAGTATACACCTGCACCCATGATAATATTTCCACAAAATATCTGCAATTTGTTAACGGGATTAGGATAAGACTTCAGAATTCCCCATCTTACCATCCCCATACTCTTTAGCATCTCTAGAAGATACCAACAAGTTCATAATAACAGAAAATACAGTTCATATACTTGTCAATGAACTTAAAAGGTCACAAAAAGAACACAAACAAATCACAGGTCTATTTAACCATAACAGGTAACAGACACAAGCGATTTAGTCATCCAAATGGTACACAAAGGACAGTCTTTTTCTTGTGTACTGTTGTGGCTGAAAAGAAACTCCCCATTGAAAACTGCACATACCTTTTGGAAATAGTATTGCATTGGCATCAAACAAAAGGTACTGTGATCCTTACAATAGTACAATTTCACTGTGGATCTCTGGCTTCATCTCACAGTGACGAGAGCAGCCCACAGGTTGCCGCCCGTCAGCTGGCACAGTGTGAGCAAGCTCATGTGACTTAAAGGAGTTTTAAACCTTTACAAACACCTTTTGTGGGTTCAAGCAAAGAATGTTCAGCTAACACAAATAAGGAGCACTAACTCCCAGACATGCGAAACCAAAAGTTGCCAGCACCATCAAGAGGTCAGCGTGATTGTTACGTTGAAACGCGCACGATCGATTCGATCGTTTGGTTTTGCAAAGCATGCAATCATACCGTGTATTTACCTTTGATTTGATTTTGCGTTGTTGTTAGAAGAAGCTTTGTATAACGTTGATAATTTTAGTAGATCGATATTATTTGAGAATTTTCTAGAGTTGGTTGTTTACTATCGATCGAAGGTTTGCGATGGGTGTAGTAACAGCTGAGAGATTCTTTTAGCCTAAATATGGTTATATGACGTGAGACAGTGATGACGAAGTTTGATTTGATTGGTTGTGGTGCGTCACGCTGGAGTGTTCTAAATTTTTCTGGAGTATAGAGAGACTAGAGGGTGGAAAGTTGAAAGTTGTTGAGAGAAAAAGTGAAAAGCGATTGAGCGATTGTATGCAGTTGTTGATGAACGCTGAATAAAGTTGGAAAACTTCATACGACGACTTCTGCCTTGTTGCTGAGTGAACAGGTTGCGTGGATAAACGAATCCGAGTTACAGGATTTCAGCATTGGGGCTGGATCAACTACCGATAAAACCAACAACGAGTGTGATAGAAAATGACCGATAAAATTGAATGAGACACTGTGCTTAGCAGAAATTCTACAAAAAGACATGTGGGAGTGATCACTGCAGTGTTATTAACTCCACAAACGGTCATTACAAGTGCCCTGGACTTTCATTCTTCACATTCCCAAAGGATGAAAAAAATGTGAGTATCACAAATGACAGAAAACTTTGCTTATTTGTAGATGAACTGAACCAGTCGTTTTGCCATCAAACTGTATAAGCATACTATGTAAAATAAATCATTCTCAATAAGTATTATAATGTTAATAATAATAATAATAATAATAATAATAATAATAATAATAATAATACTGTGTTTGTATTTTCTCTTTGTTGTCCAGAAACTAATGTACACTGTAGTGTCCATGAAATTCAAGTAGATAATATAATAATAATAACGGATTTTTTATATAGATCTATATTGATTTTGAACTCAGCCATAAAATAGGCCTACATCTACTGCACTGCTGCTTGGTCAGGTCTAAACTCTAGTCAGGGCAAATGTTGCCTTATATAATCTTTCTCGGATAACAAACAGCATGTTCATCGGCAGTCTTTCTTATATTGGGTTTGAGATAGGGCTGTTAGATGAGTACCAACGGCGTGCGGGATCTATGCCTATGCAGTATGCTGTCATTGATAAAAAACAGCATTCAGTGCAGAGAGAAAAAGAGCATTATTTTAAGCAAAAGTGTAAGATAACCTACAATACTAAATAATAATAATAATAATATATAAAAATAGGAGTAACTGTTTGGAGTGCTACACTATCAGTTTTTGGTGACCAAGTTTTGTCTCCAGCTTCAAAACACATCTACATACATCTGATCTACATACAAACCATCTTCTAAATTTATATTCTTGTACTTTTTTTTCTCTTATTACCACAAAGGATCATTTGCTTATCGGGCCACCATATACCTCAAGCAAAGTTCATATTTCCGAAGATCGCCGAGTGCGATTGAAAATACAATGGAAAAAAATGAATTTTCACACTTACGTCAGAAAACCTAAAAAAATAACTCATGGTCTTGATAAAAATTGACTCATTTGCCTTTTTGTAACAGCTGTCAGTGCATGCTAATACCATATGTTGTGACTGGAAGTCCCAGGACACCGAAAAACATTGCTATTGTTAAATTTGCTTAAAAAATATAGGTGACATAGAAATATAGATAGATATTCAATGTTTCCAGAGTACTGCCAAGAGTCAAATCAGGACCATACAAAACTAAGCAAAATCAGACTAACTACTAACATTTAAATACGAGAAAAGATGCAAATAAAACCAATCTTACTCAAAAATTTAACCAAGAATATAAACACGATGACATGACCTATATGCGGTAAAACAAACCAACATCACGTAAAAATTGAAACAGGTGTTTACTATTGCAAACTTTAAAAAATATCATTTAAAGGTATCGAACCAAAATATCTTTCTCTTTCATCGACCAGATCAGAACATTCAGACATAAAATGGCAGACGGAAAAGGACGTATCACATGCAAAGCACCATGGTGGTTCTTCTCCTTTTAAAAGGAAACTATGAGTGACATAAGTATGTCCAATATGAAGGCGAGCCAAAGCAGTTTCTTTTTTGCGAGTGGATGCAAAGTTGGGCAAAGAAGCAGACAAATCTGGATAAATTTGAAATAATTTGTTATTGATTTGATTAGACCATTCGGTCTGCCACAGCCGTTTACAATAAGAGCCAGTCATACAATGCAGGTCAGAGTATGGAACGAATTGAAACATTTCTGAAGGCAAATCTAGATGCAGAGCTTCTTTAGCCGCTTTGTCCACTGCAATATTGCCGCGAATGCCCATGTGACTAGGTACCCACATAAAAACTCTTTTTTTACCCTCAGAAACAAGTTGTGTGTGGAATTCATGGATCTATGGCAGAAAAGGGTGCGAAATCTTTCTCGTGGAGCCCGAAGTGCTGACAGTGAATCAGTGAATGATTAGAAATGAGGATCTTCTGGATAGATAAACCTGTTTCAGAGCTAAATGAATTGCCTTGCGCTCAGCTGTATAAACAGAACAAAAATCAGGTATACACTGTTGCAAAGTCTGGTCGAGGTGTCTCCGCTATAAGATATAAAACATAAAACCATGAGCCATATGGGCCTTTATGGGTTGCCCTTGTCACAAAGCAAAGAAACATTTTCTACCACTGTAAGGATGACAACACAGGTTGTTTCATGCCATTGACTAAAGTGACCAGCAATGTGCAATAGGGAGTCACTTTTCAACCACCATGCCATTTGCAATACATGTTGCTGTCAAATAAGAAATACTGCAATTTTTTTTAAAGAAAATCTTTCCTTAATGGATTGAGTTATGTTTTCATTTCATCTTGATTTTATCGCTAACTAAGTTACTCAGGCATGGTATTGGGAAAGTTTTTTTAAAAGACTGAAAACTAGGGGGGTTCGGGGACATGTCCCCGGAAAATGTTAAAATCTACAATCAGTGCAATCTAGCGCATTCTGGGGGCGTTTTACATGATTTTACACAGCCAAAAACTGTTTAATTTTCACAACACATTTTTATTCCATGAACAACAATGGTGCAGCCCCATGGAAGCGCTATGCTTGCTTTTTATTCCCAACAAAATTTAGTTGTATGATTACATAACAAATACCTTTTGTCTTTTTATTAGTTATGTCATCACTATACACTAGTCCATACACACCACAAGGTTACAATGCAATCTCCTTACACTGAACTCTAGTGTAAGGAAAGCAACATTATTCACAAAGCAGTTTTTTTTTTTAAATAACCACCATTATACAAAATTGAATGTTAAAAAAAAAAGGTATTATGAGCTACTGGGAAACGCCAGGCAGGTCAGACCATGGCTGGGGTAGGAAATGTTTGTATCGCATGAAATGCATCATGCTACACCTGTTACGTCAAGGTGCCCATCTGCTGTTTGCCCACTGTGAAAGTCAGCCACTCCCACCGCCATCAATTGTCACAGGAACTATCGTCGAATGATTGTCCATGCTGAACAATTCGTGAGACCACTACCATTACAACTGCTTTGAAGCTTCGATTAAAAATCGCCAACACACCTGTATCAAGTTGGTCAGAAGCGAAACAGCCAAGTTTAGCCTTTTTGCTGCCCATAAAAGTAATGGTTACTTTGTCGTGACTTTTCGCTTAGGTATCGCGTAACTGAAGTGGGCTGCAAACAACTAGCATTCAGTCTTGGGAGAGAGCGGAAGATGACCCACGAGCTTGCCGGACGGCAATCAGTGAAAAGTAAACCGGTGCTATGATTTTTTGACACCCCAGAATTTTTTGTAGGCGGATAATTTCATTTTTAGGCTAAAACACAATTTAATTTAGGCGGAAATTTGCTTGTAAGTGGATAATTCCCATGCCTGTTATTAAAAATTAACTCGTATAATTTAATAAAGAAACAATAAATAAAAAAACTTTAATTTAATTATTTAAAAGAGATTCCATACTTTTTCTGGCCTCGTCTTCCACCTTCATACAAATCTCCATCATCGACAGTCATGGCCCCGCCCTTGCCGCTGCGCATGCTACCGTACTGGCCTGACTGCAGGTTCAGGAGATCCATCTCCACTTTCTTGGGGTCGGCACAAGCATCACAGGCATTGTTGCACTGTGGCTTATCATCACCGAAGAACGATGCAATGCTCCAGTGACGACACCTATTCCAAATAGTTTTCAAATGTTTTGAACAAATCATTCATAAACAATCTCTTCCCTTCATATTGATTTTAGACTTTTTACTAAATATTATGATCTGATGTTGGCAAGCAGTCACACATACATCCACACTGCAGGCAAATATCATCATCACTACTATCCTAAATCTCAAACACAAAAGCATAGGATACAAAATACATTTTAAAAACAAATTATAATGTTACAACAAAAATAATAAATCAAGAAACTGCTTTAGAATGAACATAAAAAATGTTAAGGTAGTAATGCCAAGCAATGTCATTTTACTGTCACAGCATCTGCATAGGATACACAGTCAAAATGATTTTCAACCAAATGGTTGAGGCAAATGTCAAACTTCTGGACACAATGCAGTTTTGAAAGTAAATACACAAAACAGAAAAATTGGGGTATAGTAATAACTCACTTTGGAGTTTCGCAGAACATGACTAGTGCGCTGAGGCTATCCTCCGCTGCCTTCTTCTGGATCTTGGCAGCTTCCGCATTTTTCTGCCAAACAACAAAATAAATCAATTAAATTACCGAATACACAGAGTTAAATTGTTTCTTGTACTTTACTTTAAAATAGTTACTCTTTGTTACTCATCCTCTGACTAACAAAATTGTCTGATGTGCATGGTCTTGCTTACGGAACAATCCCCCACTACATGTTTTGCATGTGCACTCAGCTCTCTCACAGATCGATCTTGTATCGTAAACAATAATTTCACCTTGTATCTTTTAGCTTCTTGATTTATAAAGAAGGTGACGGTGTTTCTCTCCTGTCTAGAGTAGTAGAGACGGCAGTAGGAAGGGAGACCATCGCGCCCTGCTCGCCCAGACTCTTGGTAGAAGGATGCCATGGACTTCGGCAAGGTCCAGTGCGCAACAAATCTATCCAAAAACAATCCACAACCATTTTGAAATAAACTGTAACAGTACAATAAAAAGAAAAATAACGTACAACACTAATTATTTTAAAATATTTGGGAGATTCTCAGTCCTCAACATGGATAGGTGAACATTAATTAACATTCATCTGAGGTCAAGGTCAAAACTGAGCAAAACCTTATATAATTTCCAACGTATGCTGAAAGATGAACATTTGCTTATATCTTCTTCTTCAAAATTCTCTTCATCATCATCACCTGACATTAGGCTTGTCCACACCCATGCCAAAACTGACAGTGGCTGCAATGACCGGCACACGTCCCGCCGTCCAGTCGTCCTGCACCTCCTCACGCTCGCTGGGCTTGAGCTTGGCATGATAGGCCTTGCACGGCACACCCTTACGGCTCAACTGACTGGCTATCTCGTGGCACCCGTCCCGTGATCTGCAGTACACTATGCCACAGCCATGATTGTTCTGGAAATAACAACGTAGATATGTACAGATCAGGGCATGCAATCTCTCTCAAGTGTGGAGATGCTGATAGCACTCACCTCATCACGAAATACCAGTAAAATATGTGCACAGACAATATAAAATTTGTGGTTCACTCGCCTATCAAACATTATTGTATTCACACTGATCTGTCCGTTTTGCATAGCTGACAAAATATTTAGAGATAATATATTGTTATATCATATATTTTGAAACAGGAAATAATCCCGGAAGTGGGGTTAAGGTAAGTATAAAAAAAGAGAAGGATGGATATGTCTATAATAAAAAAAACAACAACAACCAAACTGAAGGGCACACCATCAAACCCTGTATGGAGTGAGAGGAGAATAAGAAAAATTACGATAAAAACAAAGTCAAACCAGAGAAGGAGATGCAAAAAAAAAGTTGTTAAAGAAACTAATACAACATTAGAAGTCTTTTGTGAGTGCGCAATTTTCATTTCGTTTCGCAACAGGAACTACTTTCTGTCAGAGTTGTTAGCAGTTTACACGCTTTTTACCATGCAAAGGTCAGAGGTCACAAACTTCAAGGATAGGATCTAACTCAAACCCCCTTAGGCACCCTTTGGCACTCACACACTTTGAAATGAGCGTCAGGATTATTAAAGTTGAATGTGTGGGTGCAAAGGCTAGACTTCACTTTATACTCTCAGCCCAAGAAATGAAAATGAAACAAAATTAAAATCACCCCTTGCAAAAAAGACCTCAAGCATAAAAAAGAATTTCTGCATTGGCATTTCAAACTCTGAATTAATAACAAATTTCACCCGCATTCAAATTACCCAGCTTTCTCCTTCAGAGAGATTAGGGACGCCCGACAAGGCCTTGATGGCAAACTTGGCCAGGTCACTGTAAGGATCACCCAACATCTCTTTCAGACACACATCATAGTACAGGTTACTACGGAAGCTGGACATCTTGAAGCTTTTTACCGGCTCCTTCATATTGAGCTGCTTGTAGATGTCCGCCACAACCTATTGATAGAAAACAGAAAAAATCTTGAAACAAGAATACTATATACCAATACTAATAGCGTAAAAACCTTCAAGCGCAAACTTGAAGATGACTTGAAATATTGCATAACATTTGACTAAACAGCACAATATTAATTTTAAAAGAAGATCAGAATTCAACCAACAAAACAAAACACGCAGCGCATACAGCCACACGCTCATTATGGATACCATAATCATGTGATAATGATAGTGATAATCATGAGTGCATATGCTGATATGGGGTCTCAAAAGTCTGCCTGAATTTCTCCCCCTCCCTCCTTACTCCCTACCCTCCCTCCCCCAAATGTTTGTTTATCGTAACATAGGAAAAAAAGTAGGGTCGGTAGGTAGTCTTTCTTCTTTTATTTTTTTTACACTCTGCATCATAGATCTGTATTTTCTTCAGACTTGTCTGCTGGAACGGATCAAAAAGACACAAATCTTGCTTAGCCAAAGGCACCTACGCTTGCATTACATTACACTATACCCTAAGTAAAGCCAGCTACATTATAGTACATTACAATCAGTTGGGCTAAGACTAACCTGCCGAGTGGCAGTGGCAGTCAGCGCGATGCATGGAACTGCAGGCATCTTCAATCTCAGCCAACCCAATTTCAGGTAATCAGGTCTGAAATCATGACCCCATTGCGACACACAATGAGCCTCATCTACCACAAAGTACGCAATTCGCCGTTTTTCATACAGCGACTCTGCTAAGCCTTGGAAAAAGTCCGTTGCCGCCTGCTCTGGTGTGATGTACAGAAGCTTGATCGTCGGTGCAGAAGAATTAAGATCCGCCAGAACTCTCTTCTTCTCTTCAACCGTCATTTTGGAGTTGATAGTGTCCGCTTTGATGCCATCGTTTGAAAGATGTTCCAGCTGATCGTGCATGAGAGCAATGAGAGGGGAGACTACCAGGGTGATGCCTTTGTGCATAACTGCCGGTAGCTGATAGCACAGGGATTTTCCAGCTCCCGTTGGCATTGAGACATAGACATCTTTCACCCCTGAAAATAAAGCAAGATAAAACAAAAAAAGTTCATGTTCCACAAAGTAACTACTTAATTTACTGATAAACGTGGGACCCAAACACAAAATCGATGACCAAATATGACGAATGAAAAACTGAAAACAAAGTGGTTAACCACAAAAATAACTAGGTTAGCAAATACTGTTGTTTGCTCTGCTAACTAAACAATTCTAAACAAACAACCCGCGTTAACGTACTTAACTGATGAATGTCTACTTCATTTATTACAATGGCCAGTTTCTTTATCGTCATTTTTGTAGGCCAAGTCATACGAAACGACAGGGTCGAAATGTTGCACAACTACAACTTGTACAAGATGAAAGGCAAGATACGGGCAAAAACAAACCTGAAAGTATGGCCTCCACAGCTTGTTTCTGAAGTGAGGTCTTGAAGTCGTTGTGTTCAAATACGTTCCGTAGAACAGTATATGCCTTTTTCATAATTTCGCTATTTTCCTCGTCCATTTCCAAGAAATAGGCAAGAAACTGGCGTGTTTGGGTTGTTCACATGTGGCACACTAATTTTTACTTGTGGAGAGTGTTGAACCTTAGAGTAACTTCCCTTGATTTATTGCAGACGACATTTGTGGTCAAGTTCGTAAACATTCTCCTTGTGTTATACTGGCCATAGTGAGAGGTAGAATTATACAATTTATTTAATAATTTTAACAAGACATTATAATACTTTTGAGATTTTTTTTATAAGAAGAACATATATTCTGCAAAACTCGCTCGTATTTATTTTTTAAATATCGTCGTGTCAGGAAATCAGAAATGGGCGAGCACTGATCACAATTTCTAATTTACCGAAACGTTGATGGTTTTGTCCCTTACCTTACTTTCCAATATTTTCCAAACACAAACCAAGGACTATCTACCGCCTCATCCCAACAAACCACAAACCTCTCTCTCTCTCTCTCTCTCTCTCTCTCTCTCTCTCTCTCTCTCTCTCTCTCTCTCTCTCTCTCTCTCTCATGTGTGGAGAGTGGGAGTAGGAGAGGGGTATTGGGAGGGGTGGGGGTAGGGAGTATGTGTATTTCGGTACATTAATTTTCTTAGTAATTTTTTTAATTCTTACCATTGTTAAGGTTTGTGTTAATTTGCAATCAATTTTATGTTAATTATTTTGTTTGTTCTGAATTTTTATTTTTATTTTTTTTATTTTTGTTTCTTTTACAATTTTATTAAGGACTAGCTGTAAGACAGGTCCATAGGACCTAATGCTATTATCCTATTAAAGGTTTCGACTTCGACTTCTCTCTCTCTCTCTCTCTCTCTCTCTCTCTCTCTCTCTCTCTCTCTTACAATTTAAGAGAATTCCAGAGAGCTGTTACTTTAGTTACCTTCCCGCTCGCATTCAAAATGTCCATTGTCAATTTTGTAAGAAAAGAACAAGTAACTCTTCACCTTTTGAAATACCACTCATTACTGTAAATGAAGTCACTAAATACATATCAAAACTTAAAAATAAAAAATCGGCAGTTTCAGATGAAATTAGTAATAAGATTTTGAAAATTTCTTTGCCTTATATTATTAATTCCCTTACATACATCTTCAATTTATGCATTGTAAAAAATATATTTCCAACTACATGGAAACAAGCTAAGGTTATCCCTCTTCTTAAATCGAAAGTCAGTTCCGATCTTAATCACTATCGGCCAATATCTCTGCTGTCTACACTTTTAAAGATTCTGGAACGACATATTCACACTCATCTTACAAAATACATGGACGATCTTGGCCTTTTTCATCATCTACAATCTGATTTCCGTAGCCACCATTCTTGCGCTACTGCCATGGTACTTTTAACTGACAAATGGCTCTCTGCAATGAGTAAATCTACTTTGTCAGGAGTTGTTTTTCTTGATCTTTCCAAAGCTTTTGATCTCGTCAACCACCGCATACTGCTTCAGAAACTTGAACTGTACCTCAATGGCTCAGTTGCATTAAATTTGTTTTGTTCCTATCTTTATGAACGTACGCAATTTGTACATATTCATGGAATAAATTCCTCTGTAGGCCATCTAATACATGGGGTTCCTCAAGGATCGGTTCTAGGTCCTATTTTGTTTTGTATTTATATTAATGATTTACCGTTACACCTCTCAGATAATTCTGTTGAATGCCATATGTTAGCTGATGACACGACATTGCACAATCAGGGAAGGAACATAGGTGAAATTCAGCAATCTCTACAAGGTGCCCTTAACAATGTTGCTGATTGGTGCAGGTTAAATCATATGTCACTGAATCCAGCTAAATCAAAAGCCATGTTAATAACAACTAGGCTAAAGCATCAGCGGACTCCGCTTTCTCTTGATTTAGTCGTGAATGGAAATAATATTAAACAGGTTGAAAGTCATAAACTTTTAGGGGTCCTCGTAGACAACAAACTTAGTTGGCATTCACATATTAAAAATCTTTGTAAAACTCTCTCAACAAAATTTTTTATGTTGTCTAAGCTTCAATCTATCATAACTGCAGATGCTAAAAAGCTTTTTTATAATGCTCATATCAAACCTCACATTGATTATGCATCAACAATATGGAACGGCTGCAGTGATGCCCTATTTAAAAAGATTAATTCTATTCACCGCAGAGCTGCAAAATTACTTATCTCCAACACTTCCATCGATACTGATTCAAAATTAAAACTAGCTGGTATGCTTCCCTTTAACAAACACCTTAATTACAATAAAGCCCTTTTAATGTACAAAATACTAAACAATAGAGCTCCTGATTATTTAAAAGTACTTTTTAGCAAACCTTCATCTCGTTATTCAATTTTCAGACATAATTTAACCTTGCCACAGCCACGCTTAGACATATTTAAAACATTTCTGTCATATTCTGGTCCAGGTATGTTGAATTCTCTACCACAAGAGATCAAGGAAAGTAAATCATTAACATTGTTTAAAATTAGACTCCACAAGCTTCTATTTTCCATTGCTCCTAATATTTAAGATGATTATATACATTTTGTTCTTTCCTATCTTGCGACAGTTTAAATTGTTCATGTGTGAATTAGCTTGTATATGTGTGTGGTTGTGGTGGAGGGGGTGGGGAGAGTGGGAGTAGGGAAGGAGTATTGGAGAGGGTGGGGGGAGAGAGTATGTGTATTTCGGCACATTAATTTTCTTAGTAATTTTTTTTAAAATTCTTACCATTGTTAAGGTTTGTGTTAGTTTTAAATCAATTTTATGTTAATTATTTTGTTTGTTCGGAACTTTTTAAATTTTTTTTTTTTTAACATTTTACAATTGTATTAAGGACTAGCTGTAAGACCTAATGCTGTTATCCAATTAAAGGTTTCGACTTAGACTTAGACTTCTCTCTCTCTCTCTCTCTCTCTCTCTCTCTCTCTCTCTCTCTCTCTCGTGGTGCTTTGGGAAATATTGATTTCCATTTCCACAGCATTCTTCAAACTTTAACTAATCAAAGAGATTGTCTTCTTCTTCTTCTTCTTCTTCTTCTTCTTCTTCTTCTTCTTCTTCTTCTTCTTCTTCTTCTTATTATTATTATTATTATTATTATTATTATTATTATATTATTATTATTATTATTATTATTATTATTATTATTATTATTATTATTATTATTATTATTATTAAATCAAATAACACCCGCACGCGCGCGCACACACACAAACACACACATACACGCACTACCAACTGGAATTACTCCGATTAAGAATTGAATGAATGCCGCATTTATTAATTTAAAGTTGTACACTCGTTTACCTTATTTGTGCATCTGTGTTTGCGTGTGTGTAAGGATGTGGAGGGGTAGGGTGTGTGTGTGTGTGTGTGTGTGTGTGTCCTTGTTTCCACAGTATTATCTGGACAAAACCGTGAACATCTACATAACTTGTATTGACATGCCTACTTGTTTTGACGTCAGAACAATGATCCGTTAGGGTTAGGGCTGGGTTAGGGTTAGAGTTTGGGTTAGGGTTAGGGTTAGGGTTCGAACACTGCAAAGTACTTAAAAATGGGGACGAAATATGACCCAGGCCATTGTCAGCACAACGTAGGTGGCGTTTCGGGAAAGTCATGATAATACTGTGTAACCTCGGCTTTGTGTGTGTGTGTGTGTGTGTGTGTGTGTGTGTGTGTGTGTGAGGGAACGTACAAAAACGCACAAATGGGTACCAGACCTTGTCTTTTCTAGTAACAAATGGGTTTATTTGCTTGGAACCCACTTTTTTCCAGGAACCCACTTTTTTCTAAGTGCGAGGGAGTGCTCTTTTAGTGCAAGGGAGTGCAGTTGTAGTGCATAAGAGTGTTTTAAGTACAGAGGAGTGCACTATCCGGGACGGAGAAAATACAGTCCATTTTCGGAGAAATTTTGAAGAAAAATCGACCTATTTCGTCGCTCCTAGGAGACGAAATAGGTCAACTTTTGAGACGGAAAGAGCCAATTTTGACTTAGATTCTTACATTTCTAGAAGAAATTTGCGTTCTTTCCGTCAAAAAATCACTTTCCGATTCCTACATTCTTAAATAAATCCATTTATGATGAATTGCAAGTATGTGGGTGTGTGTGTGTGTGTGTGTACGTTTAAGAAGTTGCTTCCCTTGGACCGTATCGTATGGCTAGAAGTTATTTGGAGAGAGAGAGCCGTTACTTTAGTTACCTTCCCGCTCGCATTCAAAATGTCCATTGTCAAATGGTCGTTAACCGTCAAAATGGCCTCCGTGCTTGCACATTGTTCTGCAGTGACTAAATAAAGAAATTATTTATAAGTTGAATCTGAAGGAGTTCTGGTGTTTTGTGTTGTCACACAAACCATTGCATGGTGTGAAGAAGTGGTTGGTGAAGATAGTTGCAGGCTAAGTTACAACACAGAGCCTGAAGCCGCCGCAAAACTTCTATTTTAAGATCTCGCGATTTTCCGAGAAAAGGTACCGTCACTCCCGAGAAAATTAAATAGAGGTCCGAGAAAAAAAATCGCTCCGAGAAAAAAAAAATCACAAAACGCAATCTCTCCATGTCCCAGTCTCGATCCATGTCCGTGTCCAGCTTTTTTTTCTCGTCACTAAAAGTGCCGCCTGCGCCCACTATTGTTACATCGAATTCACTGCTCAATAAGGCTTACTAGCAACACTTTACTACAGCGGGAGAAGGCGATGTTGAACGTTTGGAGGTTCACGTGAAGTTCAGTCCTTTGTCACTGTCCACCATTGTTAGTTTATTATCACTATACTATCATGTCGTGTGTTTCACGTATTATTAACCGCAGAGACCCTTTTGAAGAAGGGGAAATCAACAACAAGTGGAAATGGGAATGGCTTGAAAAGATGGCGAAAGTCGGCGACTCGGAACAGCGTGTTGGTAATTGTTTTAGAAAAGTAGATAAACTTGGCATTGCGCGCTGTATTCTTTGCAACAAAGAATTGAGCTACGCGAATCGTGGTCTGACAGCACTGTTAGAACACATGCAGGCGAAAAAACATCAGGACTCGGTGAAAGCATCAGACAACCAGAGTCGTCCATTTTATTAGTATGTTCGTGTTATATGTATTTACAGAAACCGATTATTGTTTCTGAAATGTTGTGCATATTTTGGTGAAAAATTTCCAGCTTATGTCGTAATGATTGAGAGGTCTATCCTGATTCCTACAAGTGGCAAAATAAAGTATCTAAATATAATTGTATCATTAATTTTATAAACAGCAAAAAAAAAAAAAAAAAAAAAAAAAAAGGAAAAAAAGACAATGACTGATTAACTTTATTCTCTCTCTCTCTCTCTCTCTCTCTCTCTCTCTCTCTCTCTCTCTCTCTCTCTCTCTCTCTCTCATATCGTATTCTAAATGAGAACAAGCTTTTATTATTACTACCACTATTATTATTATTATTATTATTATTATTATTATTATTATTATTATTATTATTATTATTATTATTATTATTATTATTATTATTATTATTATTATTATTATTATTATCTTTCTATTTTTATATTATCATTCCTTTAGCTTTTTTTAATCATTAAATAAAAATAACTTTAAAAAAGGATGTAATGTTTAAAATTAAAAAAGAAAATATTTATATTATAATTATAAAGACTTCAATTACGGAGGTTAATTGTTGCCAAGGAAAAAAAAATTAGTTTGTTCTGGTTAGACTTGGGCTACTGTAAATAGATAAGTCAATTCAGAAGGCTTATCATAGGTATTGAGAAATGGCCACCAGCTAATAAAATGAAACGAAGTTCTTTATTCTATTCAGTTTTTTCAAGTCATTTTTTAGCCATATAGTGATTTACTTCTTTATGTATATGTGATTATTACGTAACTACTTACTACTACTACTACTACTATACTACTACTACTACTACTACTATACTACTATACCTATTGTTTACTACTACTACTACTTATTGTCTTACGTTGGAGACGCGTGCGATGGTAGACTTCGATGGAAGAAGGAGACAACGGAGGATGCGCTGACTCCAGGAAAGCCCACGAGATCATTGTCTTTGACCCTGGGCCGATGACAACCGTAACGGACGAGGGCGTCGTTTCCTTGCGGAGGAAAGAACATTGCCTCTGTGTTTGGGTGAACTGTGAACATTGACAGTATCCAGACAGACTGAAATAAGTTTTAATTTTGGACTTTGTTTGTTCGTCCAGTGGACGAAATGTGACCCATTGTCAGCACAACGTATGTGGCGTTTCGGGAAAGTCATGAAAATACTGTGTTACCTCGGCTGTGTGTGTATGTGTATGTGTATGTGTATGTGTGTGTGTGTGTGTGTGTGTGTGTGTGTGTGTGTGTGTGTGAATGTGTAGAAGGTGTTACTGTTCGTAGATGAGGGGAGTCTATGGGAATGCCTCGACTCTCTTCCAGTTATTATTGAATTACAGCAGCATAAGCAGTATAACTACAACCACGCATGTACCGTTTTGACAAGAGTTTGAAAGACTTTGACATAAAAACACAAATAAAACTAAGTATGCGGAAACACTGCACGAGGTGGCTGCTGCTGCTGCTGTTGCTAGCGCGATGATGAAACTGAAAGCTAGCTCAGCAACTTGGTGAAGCCATGACCTACTTCTATAGCGCCATCAGTCTCTCTCTCTCTCTCTCTCTCTCTCTCTCTCTCTCTCTCTCTCTCTCAGACTCTCGGTCCACACCTTCACGGGGACGGTCGGATTAGCGTACGGGATTATCCGAAGCTTGTGGGAATAAATGCGTTAACAGTGTGTCACTGATCATCATTAATCGCCTCGTGCTCGCGTTGACCTCGTTGTGACACAGGAAGGTCAGCCAATGAGATTGCGAATTCTACCCCTTCACGCCCCGCCTCCTTAGCAGTATTCCTCCTCTCTCTCTCTTTCAAACATTTGCGTGTCATCTATGGGGCGAAAATAGCACAACATGGGAAGCACATAGTCCGTGTGTAGACTAGCGAGAGAAGTCTGTGTTGTGTCTGCTAGTAGTATCTGTCGGTGTGTTGTGTTCATTGGTTTTATCTCCGCTCCTCGGCTTTATTCTTACTTTGTTAGGATTTGCCGAGGGATGATAGGAATTCATGAAGGTAAGTCAGTTAAATTTTATTTAATATTTGTCGCCTGACTGTGATCTGTGCAGTCGGCGAACGTGAAAATGTATGCACGCGAGAAGCAGACGGCAAAGGGTCTTGCTGATTATGCTGAACGTTCAATGAATCAGCTCTGCCAACGGAATGACCGATCGTCCGTTAGGACTGTCGTCTGCTTGGTTTTTTGAAATTCGGCCTGAACCTGTTTGATAATGAAAGGTCGAGGGAGATCATGCGTTGATGTACTCATGTAGAGAGGCCTTGATAAGGCTTGAAATTACTGGGCATTTATTATTATTGTTATTGTTTGGGCAGAGGAGGTGGGCAGCGGTGCTGCTTTGCTCTCCCTCTCACTCCCTATCTCCATTGGCATTGCCCAGGAACTGTGAATGAATCATAAGGGGATACACGGACTGGCAGTTTCTAGAACCGTTACTCCTATGGTTAACTGATCCCAAGCCTTCTTCTTTCGTTCCCTGATCTAAATTTACGTGCTGGGCTCTGTGAAAGAAAGGGGTACATTTGACCTCAATTGCTAGTAGCCCAGTTTCGATAAACACACAGGCGTTAGCAAGTGGGTCTAGAGATTATTTGTGTGTGTGGTTAAATCATTTACTTTTTATTTTCTCAAATGATGTGTGTGAGTAGGTGCTGAGTGCATAGAAACGTATTAAAACATTAGAAGCACACACACAAAGGATAGATGCATGCATAGTACACACACACACACACACACACACACACACACACACACACACACACACACACACACACAAATAATAATTATAATAAAAAGCACTACTAGTAGTAGTACTACTAGTAGTAGTAGTAGTAGACTACTTAACTACTGGGACCAACTACACTTATGTCATGTTTATGTTACAGCACACATGAAATAAAGTCAACTTGATTATATTTTACAAGAAATTATATTGTAGTGTTCAGTTACAGTCAATGAACAAAGAAAAAATATCACAATTATTATAGTAACAACAATGGTAATGAGAATAATATTTTGTTACAAATACACTCAATTTCAATGCTAACATTAAAATACCTCTGTGGATCATTACTCTCTCTCTCTCTCTCTCTCTCTCTCTCTCTCTCTCTCCCCCCTCTCCCCCCCCCCCAAGGCAATATAAAAAAGTGCACACAGTGCTTATTCTTTTATCCTTGCAAAATACCATTGTTATCTTATCTTTCCCCATCCCCCCACCCCACACACACAGAGAGTGTGCATTAATAATAATTCAAAAGTTTTAGTTTGTCTCTCTTTTTTTTTTGGTACTCGCCCAATTGCACACACACATCACACATAGTCTCTGCCTCTTGACTTTCACCTTAAGGCTTAATTCATACACACACACAACTACACACACACACCCACACACACACACTATTCAGTAAAGTATTCCTTGCTGCCTGCAATCACTGCACATTTGCATGGAAACTTTGTAAAGGTAGACTCATAAATGTTCACTTACACCACAGTCTGCAGTATAGATTCATTCAGACTGTGGATTCAGCACACTGCAGTTGTTGTGACCTGCATGTATACATGATAAAATCAAAACGCAAAACTGGTGTTAACTGTGTTAATTTTATTTCACAGTAGATATCTAGACACCACTGTAGATCACTTGTACTCGGTCGTCTGGGCAAGACTATGCGCCCAAAGGCTGCAAGTGGGCGCCTCGGGCAGCTTGATTTTAAAGATCCCAGTGCCTTGAGTGGTTCTTGAGCTGGAAAAGCGCTTTAAAAAGTGATAAAATAAATCTCTCTTTCCCTCTTCCCACCCACCCCTCCCCTTTTACTCTCTCGCTCTCTCTCTCTCCAAGGTCAAGTCATTATCACAATGAAAGTGTCTCAAAAATTTATTTTTTAAAACTTGGGATGGAAATGGGAGAGAGGCAGGGGTGGGGAGGGGGGAAGGGGTGGGGCGGGAGGAGATAAGATTTGGGTAAATATTGTGAAAATACAAGCAAATCAGCACATACCCACTTCGATCAGGGTGGTTTGTAGTCTTTCACCTTACACATTGCAGAGGCTAGAGGCAAGTTTATGTATTCAGTCTTTTTTCAGAACACCCATTTTTGGTCATACTAATAATAATACATTAAGTGATTTTACATAATCATATTGTATTTACATGAATAGTAGTATGACCAAAAAATGGTGAATACATAAACTTGTTGCTAGTCTGTGCAAAGTGTAAGGTCAAAGACTACAATGATGTAAATGATTGTAAAATAAATTCCTAACATTCCTTTAGCAAAGCACACTAGTCCTATTCCTATGCCAACTGTTTTTGTAGGTGTACCATATATAATATACTTTTAATACTGTTTGTTCAAAAGGAAAATACAACAAACACTGAAGAAAATGCGATATATTTTAAGCTGAAAAACAGTGGGTCGTGCAAGAAGACAAAACTGAAATGACTGTGTGTGGGAACAAACAATAGATAATGCATGATTGATCAACCGTTTTATTGTACTGAGGACCGTTTTATTTCCACTAGCTCTCGCTTCTAGTGTTCCCTATCATTCTAAACTTACCACAGTTATTTTACAGCTTTGCTGCAAGGTTTTATGCTGTAGTGTTTTACTCACAGGAAGCCTTGTAAACAAAGGCGAACATTTTAAAAATATTGTGCATCTTCTTTGGTTTTATTATCTTTTTCTTCTGCCTTTACTGAGTAGAGCTTCTGATGAAAAAGCTAGTTTTTATACTCCTAATTGTACATTACTTTCTGATGTTAACATTTTATTATCCTTCTTTATTAGTATTACTTAAGAATCAACATTCCAGGTTTTTCATAATGATCTTGGATTTTAAAAAAAAATTAACGAGGACTAGGTATAATAAAAGGGATTTTTGGATGTTGTACATTAGACTTTTGATAAATTCTTACACAACCTTAATTTTCGATTCCAAAACTATCAGTTTTAACTCATTTTTGGTCAATTTGAACCGGAGATATGAATGTGAAGACTTTTAAAGAATTGTATATATTTTGTTGTACATATTTAGATTTTGCAGAATACATGTTGATACAGTTTACATTTTAGCACAATTTTTGTTTTTTAAACTAGATGTTATTAGTTGTGAAGCCACATAGTTTCAAAACAAATTAAAAGTTGAAGATAATTTAAAATTTGCTCTGTCAAAGTGACATCTTGGCATACATGTGAGTAGAGCTGAACATATTAGTTTTTATACAGCCAGTCTCCAAAGTCCAAATTAAGTTGAAATGTGCGGACTCGGAAATGACCCGAAGTAAGGCAAATTTAATGTATGTGCTTTGAGCTTTACTGGAGGGAAAGGCGTTAATTTTAAATTTAACATAATTTAAAAGTAATATTCTCTAAATAAGTAAAGCAACTGTTTTATATAGTGCACTTTGCTAGCCCATGGCATGGCACTTGAAAATAACGAGAGTTTCCATTATTCTTGTGATTAGTAAGTGCACTGTAGATCATGCAGCACTTTGTAAACCTTCTTGAAAGAAAAGAGAGAGAGAGAGATAAGATAAGATAAGATATGATAAGATAAGGTAACAATGTTATTTTGCAAGGGTAAAAGAGTAAGCGCTGGATGCGAGAGAGAGAGAGAGAGAGAGAGAGAGAGAGAGAGAGAGAGAGAGAGAGATTCAGACAGAGAAGCAGAGAGAGTAAATTATAAGTGTGCATGTAAGAGAGAGAGAGGGGGTGTGTATTAAGTGTGTAAAGCAGGGAGGGGGGAAGAAGGAGGAGAAAGAGAGAGAAAGAGATGAACAGACTTTTTCAGTTTTTGACAAGAATGCGGCACAGCATTTCACAATATTAAATTGATTTTTGCCGAACAAGGAGAGGATAGCAATCTTAAAGTTGTGTGCCTGATACTGATACTATTAATATTTGGTAACATTTAACATAAACATGTCTTCCTAGAGCGCATCATGTCAGATGCCCTTGCAGATCACGAAGGCACGGTCAGCATAGGGGGGAGAGCAATCTCCAACCTTCGTTTTGCGGATGACGTTGATGTATTGGCTGGAGAGGAACAAGAACTTGAACAGCTAGTACAGAGGCTTGAAACCACCTCCAGAGCCTATGGAATGGAATTAAGTGCAGAGAAGACCAAATTGATGGCCAACAACACCAATGGCATCAACACGGACATCCAAGTCCAAGGCCAATCCCTCAACACAGTGCATAGCTTCAAATATTTAGGAGCCATTGTATTAGACAATGGGTCCCGACAGGAAGTCCTCTCCAGGATCGTACAAACAACTGCTGCCCTGGCGAGGTTGAAGCCAATTTGGAAAGACAGGACCATCAGTCTACATTCCAAGGTAAGGTTGCTGCGCTCCCTTGTCATCTCCATCTTCCTATGCTTGCGAAACATTGACCCTCACAGCAGATCTCCATCGAAGAATACAAAGCATGGAGATAAGGTGCTACAGAAGACTTCTGAGCATTTCCTATACCCAGCACATCACCAACGATTCGTCGACGAAGTCCGACAGACCATCACACAAGCCATTGGAAAAAACGATGACCTGCTCACAGTGGTAAAAAAACGGAAACTCCGATTGTATGGCCACGTTCACCAAATCAGCAGGTCTTGCAATGACCATCCTGCAAGGAACAGTGCAAGGAGGTAGAAGAGGGAGACCGAAAAAGAGGTGGGTGGACAACATTCGAGAATGGACTGGTTTGACACTGAGCGAAACAATAAGGGTTGCTGAGGACAGGGAAAGATGGTGTACGCTGGTTAAACGATCATCTGTGGTGCCCCTACGACCTCAGAGTTACGGGATGGGATAGGATAGGATAGGATAGGAACATTTAGTTACACTTTTTGTTAGTTTTTATTAGGTTGCAGGCTTGTCTATTTCTATTTTTCGTCTTTGCTGTTGATTGAGTTACATAAAAATGTCTTATAAATATGTTACAATACATCAGATTGATAACTAAATGTTAACAGTGCACTTTGTTGTAATGTTTTATATAAAGTTACCGAGGTGTTTACATTTTTTTGCATGTATTCTAAGACAACAGTTAGTCAGACAGTGAATGCACGAATGATAAATTGATGAATGAATGAGGCAATCGGATACTTTAAAAAAAAACTCTCATTAATATACTCTTTTTATTATTATTATTATTATCATCATCATCTTCATCTTAATCTTACGTTAATTCTTCTTCTTCTGATGTTGATTCCATTATCTCGAGTACTATAAATTCAAGCAGCTTTCCATTCACTTCATTCCTCATCAACCTGGGAGTTATCATGACAAATTTCTTCTGACAAATACATCTGTGGTGGATGAAATAAAAAGTGGCCATTTTTACTGTCCATTTTAGCAGTATGATTGCTCTGATTGTTCAGTGTTGATTTAAGTCCACCTCTTTCCCTGGGATAGTTATCCCCGTCTGCCATATCGCCAATGGTGGGTGTAGACGTTAAATCTCAATGTTCACAATGTTGCCGCACACGTTTTCGTTTTATGGTATCGGCCAAGCACTCTTTGTTTCTCTCGATATAAAAGAGTCAAAGTGCTGGAGCTTACTTCCGGTGCTAGAACTAGAAGTCAGAACTCCTGGCAGTTTTTACCATAGACGTTTGCGCAGAAGTGCTTTTGGACGACTCCTCTATGTGTGAAGAATGAACATAGAAGTTTAGCGCTTGGCGATACGGCAGACGGGGATACTCATCCCAGGGAAGAGGTGGAAAGGGACCTGAACCACCCGAGTAATCATACTGCTAAGATGGACAGCCAAAACTGGCGATGGGGGTAGTCGCAAATCTTCTTCTCTGTCTGTATGCCTCTCCGTACGTCTATCTTTGTCTCTCTTTGTCTGTCGCTCGCTCTCTCTCCCTACCCCCCCCCCCCTCTCTCTCTCTCTCTCTCTCCCTCTCTCTCTCTCTCTCTCTCTCTCTCTCTCTCTCTCTCTCTCTCTCTCTCCCACGCTTCCCCCAAAAGACGGAAAGTGAAGGTTTGGGGTGAGTGGAGGTGCTAGAGGGAGTGGGTGTAGGTGAGTGTAACCTTTAACCTTAGTCTTTATAACTTATTCTTGAATTAATTTAGTATGGGAAAAGTTGTTGTTTATACTGATAAGAGGTAACGATGGTGTGTCTGATGGATAACTTCCCGATGCCTAGGGCACTCGTGTTGAACCATGTTCCAGGTATAATAAGAGGTAACGATGGTGTGTCTGATGGATAACTTCCCGATGCCTAGGGCACTCGTGTTGAACCATGTTCCAGGTTATACCTGGTAAACTCTAAACTCGGCAGTTCATAACCTTGGTTCAAACAATCACATCGACAACTTTTTAACGTCGCGAGTGAAGTGTTATGAACAGTTGAGGCATTCTAGATCTATAATCGGATGACTGCAACTCTTACTTTTACTAATCTTGGATTGGGTTTACCACACTTGAGATTTTACGGCGCTTTGCACGTGTGCCTTCATTAAACAGGCCCAGAGAGAATAAGAAGACCCTTTCGTACGATGGATTTACTTTCATTTCTCAGCTCACAAGGAGCACCAATGATAATGAGTTTAGACAAAGCGACGAAGGCACCAGTCTTGGACGTGTTTCTGTGTGGACGTGTTTCATTGCTTTCTTATACTACTGTCAGTGTTTTCGGGGTTTGTCTGTTCCAAAGGCGCCCGTATCTGAATACGCGCAATCGTCGGCTTAAAACAATTGGCGATCGGTCTTTTAGTTTTCAAGCACCCAAGGTTTGGAATGCGCTGCCTGCAGGTCTAAGACATTGTACAGACCTTGTTTCTTTCAAGAGCTGCTTAAAAACACACTTGTTCCGCAAGGCGTTTTCTGTGTAAATAGTAAGAACAGTAATAATACTTTTGTACATGATGTAGTGCGAATGTTGTGATGATGCGTACGAACGATGTGTGTGAGCGCATTGAGTTGTTATTCTAATAAAAAATGCGTTGTATATATATCATCAGTACACTTCTGCATGCCTCGTCGAGCGTCGAGCTAGATGGTACTGACGGGTTCCAACGGTTTTCTGGCAATCTGTGACCATTTCCGGACGTCCTGTCGGTGTATAAAGCCTTTTAAAGGCTTAGTGAAGAACGCCGCGCCATCGAGTCTATCCTATCCTATCCTGTCCCATAACCCGAAGGTCGTAGGGGCACCACAGATGATCGTTTAACCAGCATACTCCATCTTTCTCTGTCCTCAGCAGCCCTCATGGCTTCGCTCAGTGTCAAACCAGTCCATTCTCGAATGTTGTCCTCCCACCTCTTTTTCGGTCTCCCCCTTCTTCTACCTCCTTGCACTGTGCCTTGCAGAATGGTCTTTGCAAGGCCTGATGATCTGGTGACGTGGCCATACCATACCATAGTCTATGTTGGGCTAAACAGCAGTGATATTGTTGTGAGACCGGATATTAAAAGTCGGGTGCTTCCTTCACGGCGCGAATTCAGAAACAGGTTTGGACGTTTTCCCACAGGTTACCATTTGTTAATAGTAAGATTAAAATTTAACAGAATTAAAGTTTATTCAGGCATTTACGATATATCTTCGTGCAGTCGAACGGCGAATTTCTATTTACTGCTCATAGACGAATAGTACTACTATTCGTAGTCTCCTTCTCAGCCTGGAAGATGTAATGTAGAAGTCAAATGAGATGAGATGAGATGGAAGTTGTCGGATTGAATCATTAAACATTGATTAATATACAGACACATACTAGGTACAGACTGAGGCATACCGTCAGACGAGGCAGATTAAAAAAAAGAAAGAGAAGATTGTACATTGCGATTCACTTCCCCATCAATAACTTGAATAAAATAATTAGTACCTTACTCCTGGAAAGAGGCATTTAATTTTTGTTTGACAAATTGAGGCTATGAATTGGGACAACCACAGCAGCATTACCAGCAACAATAGCATTAGTAGTAGTAGTTGTTGTTGGCAACGTAAGTAGCAGCTACTGTAGTAGCAAGAGCAGTAGCAGCAGCAGCAGCAGTAGTAGTAGTAGTAGTAGTAGTAGTAGTAGTAGTAGTAGTAGTAGTAGTAGTAGTAGTAGTAGTATAATGGCATTTGATGCAATTAATCTACATTTGAAAAATTACAATTGATTTCAATTCCGCCTTCTTCTGTAATAGCGATTTCTTCAGATCCGCTTTGAGATCCATTGAAGAAAAAGCACGAGATAGCATCTATAGTATTAGTAGTAGTATAGTAGTAGTAGTAATCATATTTGTAGATAGTTCCAGATGTAGTTGTTATAGTGGTTGTCATCATTATGTTTGTTAATAACATCATAAGTAGCCACTACAACAGCACACTGGGACTATCATTATGTTTGTAAATAGCATCATAAGTAGCCACTACAACAGCACACTGGGACTATCATTATGTTTGTAAATAGCATCATAAGTAGCCATTACAACAGCACACTGGGACCATCATTATGTTTGTTAATAACATCATAAGTAGCCACTACAACAGCACACTGGGACTATCATTATGTTTATAAATATTATCATAAGTAGCCACTACAACAGCACACTGGGACTATCATTATGTTTGTAAATAACATCATAAGTAGCCACTATAACAGGACACTGGGACTATCATTATGTTTGTAAATAGCATCATAAATAGCCACTACAACAGCACACTGGGACAATCATTATGTTTGTAAATAACATCATAAGTAGCCACTACAACAGCAAACTGGGACTATCAGAAGCCTACATTGGCCTCTCCACTGCGAATCAATCGGAGAGGCTCAGCTACGCTGTGTGCTACAGGAGCAGTAATAGCAGCTGATGTTTTCAATGTCAGCAGCAGTTGCTGATGTTTAGAGAACAAGTCGTAAAGCCAGTTGTAAACTACCCCTGTTTTTCACAGCATGTTACTGGCTGTCAAGTGGATGTTGTACACACAGACCGACAGGAAGCACAGTTCCTATTTCCTGGGTACCCATATTCCGTTTCCTTTGTTCCAGTCACGGTGAGAAAAAGAAGAAGTAGAAACTATAGAATCTTCACAAAGATGAAGACTGAAGGGAGACGAAGACAAGAATAAACCTGTAGAATGTAGATGTACATGTTTTATACTTACTACGAGACTTGGTTCAACATTATAGGCTTCTGTCGATCTCGTAATAAGCATTTACATTTGACCTTATAACCTTTTGTTCTATGAGTTGACCTGCGTGACCCGGTGAACTAAAGTTGAGTTAAGAAGTGCATGTGGATTGTATTATAATAGGTAGGTGAGTGTAAAGGTATTCCCGTAACCTTTGAGTCGTTGGGGAGAGAGGCGTTTGGGACTTTCCTTTTCTCTAGGTCAGCTTAAGCGTGTATGTTGGTATAGGTCGCCGCGCTTTGAGTTTGAAATCATTCGAAGTAAAGCGCGTATTAGCATCCGGTATTATTATTATTATTATTAATGAGGTAGGTGCCTATCTCATATTCCTCGCTGATTTACCTTCTAAACAGGTCTAGATACCCCGACATTGACAGCTGCTTTACCTTCTAAACAGGTCTAGATACCCCGACATACGCCGACATTGACAGCTGCTTTACCTTCGAAACAGGTCTAGATACCCCGACATTGACAGCTGCTTTATCTTCTAAACAGGTCTAGATACCCCGACATTGACAGCTGCTTTACCTTCTAAACAGGTCTAGATACCCCGACACTGACAGCTGCTTTACCTTCTAAACAGGTCTAGATACCCGACATTGACATATGCTTTACCTTCTAAACAGTCTAGATACCCCGACATTGACGCTTTACCTTCTAAACAGGTCTAGATACCCCGACATACGCCGACATTGACAGCTGCTTTACCTTCGAAACAGGTCTAGATACCCCGACAATCACAGCTGCTTTACCTTCGAAACAGGTCTAGACACCCCGACATTCACAGCTGGGTGGACTAATGCGTGTTTTAGTCCTTTTGTGTTGTGTGGTGGTTGGCTTCCAAGTACGGTCACCCATCCAAGTTCTAACCCCGCTCGATGCTGCTTGACCTGAAACATTTCTAGTTTGTGCTCAGAGAACGTAGCTACTACGTCACCCATCAAGTGTAGGTAGATCAGATGTTAACGTTGTGATTGTTGTGGTTGTTGTTGTTGTTGTTTTGTAACTCCAATCTAAGCATAAAACTACCAGTGAATTCTTCCACTGTAGTCTATACCTCCACGGGAGACCCAACAAGTGCTGTACGTTGCCTTGGTCTTGTACACGTTGTCACTATTGATTAATAGCCGGCGCTGGAGCCGCTCGCGCTCACGTGCATGCGATTACGACACTATGCAGGCGCTGAATCATGCGACGTACAACAGCATCACGTAGTTATGTCGACGTACTGTACCATGTACGACATTGTTGTGTACTACAGCATCAGCAATTTCTGTTATCCTGTATTTGCACACTGTTTTGAAAGTCACTAGCCATACATCTGAGAAATTAATTGGAGGTTTGCTGAAAGTGTTGTATTGATAACCATTTTTCATCAAAGGGCCAAGGCATCAAGGATGTTGTTGTTGTTGCGACACTGACTTTACTTTGGGAACTTGCTTAGTTGTGAAGTTAAGATCAGAACTGAAGTATAACGTGTAGTTGTTGCGCTGCCACAGTTGTAGTAGTACACAACCAGAAAGAGACCAAAAGCTCAGCGGCCAGTTTGACCCATTGTATCAACTTTTAATATGAAAGACAGAGAAAGAGGTTACTCTTATATATAGCGCACTTATAAGCTCAGAGAGCTTCTCAAAGCGCTGGCCACTACTATCCAGCAATCACAAAATAATTGGCAGAAGTCAGGATTGGAACCCACGTCGCCCGAGACGCGCGTACACATGTCGAGCGCTCTGACGACTGAGCTATCCCTGCCGCCGTATGACAGTAATGCAGTTTCCCAAAGTAAATACAATGTCCCACAAACGAAACAAATACGTAAACATCCTTTAACTAAACATTTTTTTCTTCTCCTTTTATTTTTTTAATTTAATTTAATTTTATTTTATTTACCTTATTGTCCCTTTTTCCATAGGGAAATTCTGGGCCGCCTACCCTGTGGAAAGTGTAGTCGCAGCCTGTGGCGCGCCAAAACCCAACCTACCTAACATTAGTTGTGATTTTGAAATTTTGCTTGGGGGGGGGGGGAGAGGGGGGGGCAAACCGGAGTACCCGGAGAAAACCCCCGAGACGTTGCCCGAGTCGAAAGTAAATAATATTCGGAGAAACATAACGCCCAAATACTGGATCGAATACCTGTCAGGCGCCATTGGTTTCTGGCCTGTGGACAAGGCAAGTTAGTCCCGCCTTAGCCCACTTGGCCACAACGCTCGCTTTTGGTTGTTTTATTTTAGTCTAGAACTTGTGTCAAACTTTCACCAGTCGTTGTATTAGTATTATTTTCCGTCTTTGGGTGCTAGACCGGTGTCTGCTTCATTTTACTTGTTTGTTTGTGATACTCAGAAATCAATATGTGCACATCGAATTTTTCCTGTGCTATTCCGATTACTGATTTCATTGCTGATGTTCTTTAGGCTTCCCGCGGACGAAAGTAAACGCTGAAAATCGTCTTGTGAAATTTGGGTCCGTACCGCACATCGGAGCTGAGACTTGACGAGGCCTTCTTCCACTTCTGCCATGCCGCATGTGTTATGGGCGAGAGTTGTCCACACAGCGTAGCTGAGACATGACGAGGCCTTCTTCCACTTCTGCCATGCCGCATGTGTTATGGGCGAGAGTTGTCCACACAGCGTAGCTAGTTGAGACTGGCCGAGTACCTCTTAATGTTGGAGAGGCCAACGTAAGCCTCAGCTAATCTCCGCTATGTAGCTTGAGGAGTCTCAGTAATAGGTCATTTATGATACAAGGAGGAGGGATTGGAGATTGTATGAAGTATAAAAACCTTGTACAGCTAATATTTACTACCATTTAGCTATAAATCTTCATGCTGCGTTTGTTCAGAAGGATTGTCCCACTAGGTTTACTCTGATACACAGCAGCGGGGAGGAGAGGGTGAGTGTGGGTGGGAGAGCTGATGAAAGGAAGACTGAAATTATGTTTGAACTTTGTACCAATACGAACGATGGACTAAATAACTCAATAAATATGAATACGAAAACTGTATTATCTGACATTATTTGTGCTGCAAATAGACCTATTAGGCTACCTCAGTGTAGGCACTTCAGGAATGGGCACTTCGAAACATACCGAGTTATAGCAATAAATGGTATCTACACTTTGCACGTCCAATTTTACCACAGTTTAGCAATAAAACTTCAATCTCTGGTTGCACAGAAGAGTGGTTCCAATAGGTCATTTATGATTTATTATGTAACTAAACAGGGAGAAAAGGATGAGACTATTTCTAGTGTAACTAAATTAAATATTATGAACTTGTCTGATAGAGTTTCACCAGTTCGAGGGCTTGCCATAAACATGATCTAACCCAAGCCGTCCAAGGCGCCAATTTGCTGCTAACCTATCACAACATTAGTAGTCCAAGTGTGGTAGTTATAGTATAACTTTTATTTACCCAACACTACCACCACCTTGGAAAATACAGCTATCCGCTAGTGACAACTTACAAGAAACCAATTAATGAATGTACGGGGTGTGGTGGCTCAACTAAGAGGAAGAAAGAACGGGGATAGAATTTCAAGATTTCAATATTCGTGCTTTCGTTTGGCAAAACTTTTTTTTCGGTTTGCACCGAGGGCAGCGTCCTGTCGTTTCAGGCAGATGTTTATTATGGAAGCTGAAGTTACTTGTTTGTTTGTGTGTGTGTGTGTGTTATGTTTATCAGTTTATAGTCACCTCTCTTCCCGTAAGGATTTTCAGAGAGGAGACTCTTCGTTATATTCGATGTTGAAGTTACTTGAACCGTAAAGGGTTTTTATAGGACCAAAGGAATAGAGCGTCATTGTTCGTGGAGTGGGCAGTGGTCGAGGGAGAAGATCAAGTGACCATGCAATCAGAGATGTCGTGTTGATGGAGCGGTCGTGCCAATTGTCCCATTTTGCACAGGGCGGGAAGTAAAGGTCCCGGATAACTAGAAAATTAAACGCTCTCAGGAATGAAACAAACGGACAATGGAGAAAACTACTCCAGTAATAATAGAATTTCACGCATGTTCGTTTAGCTTCGACAGATACAGCCACACTGAAGAACGGTCATAGAAAATAAATCTAAACATTAGCCGGTATCCAGGAGTTGCATGTGTCTCGGTTGTTACAAATAGAACATAGGAAATGGTATTATTAAGTACTATGAAATATTTGGGTTTTATTGACCCCTGTTAGTCCTAATTAAGCTTCACTGTTCAGCATCATGTAGTTACACCGGCGCTTGCATGTTTTATATACATATCCTGCCTCACGTTATCGCCTCGCCTCCTTGATTAAAAAAAGCTATTTGAGATAGTTATTTATTTATTTATATTTAAGAAGAGTGCACACCTCTAACTAAAATGCTCCATTGGTTTTGGAAAGGAGCCGTCATGAATTGAGCGATGTTGTTGAAGCGTTAGACATTTTGTCCCTTAGCGGATCCTGCATTGGTTTGTTGACGTGTGTTACAAACGTACAATTTAATTGATAAATAGAGAAAATGTTGAGTGCAGGATCTTAAAACAGTTGACAGGTCCTATCCTATTCTATCTTATCCCTTAACTCGAAGGTCGTTGGGGCACCACAGATGATCGTTTAACCACCGTACTCCTTCTTTCTCTGTCCTCAGCAACCCTCATGGCTTCGCTCACTATCAAGCCAGTCCATTCTCGGACGTTGTCCTCCCACCTCTTTTTCTGTCTCACTCTCCTTCTACCTCTTTGCGCCGTGCCTTGCTGGATGGTCTTTACAAGGCCTGATGCTTTGACGTGGCGATACCATCGGAGTTTCAGTTTCTTCACCACTGTGAGCAAGTCGTCATGTTGCCCATGGCTTGTGTGATGGTCTGTCGGACTTCGTCATTGGTGATGTGCGGAGTATAGGAAATGCCCAGAAGTCTTCTGTAGCACCTCATCTCCATGCTTTGTATTCTTTGTTGTGGATCTGCTGTGATGTTCCATGTTTTGCAAGCTTATAGGAAGATGGAGATGACAAGGGAGCACAGCAACCTTACCTTGGAAAGTAGACTGATGGTCCTATCTTTCCAAATGTGCTTCAGCCTTGTCAAGGCAGCAGTTGTTTGTGCGATCCTGGAGAGGATTTCCTGTCGGAACCCATTGTCTGATACAATGACTCCTAAATATTTGAAGACATGCACTGTGTTGAGGGATTGGCTTTGGACTTTGATGTCCATGTTGATGCCATTGATGTTGTTGGTCATCATTTTGGTCTTCTCTGCACTTATTTCCATTCCATAGACTCTGGAGGCGGTGTCAAGCCTCTGTACCAGCTGCTCAAGTTCTTGTTTCTCTCTAGCCAATCCATCAATGTCATCCGCAAAACTGAGATAGGAAATTGCTCTACCCTCTAAGCTGACTGTGCCTTCGTGATGCAAGGGCATCTGACATGATGCTCTCTAGGAGGATGTTGGAGAGAGTAGGCATCCTTGACGCACACCGATTGTTGTTCTGAACCAGTTTCCGATGGCGCTGTTGTGGAGGACTGCACTGGTAGCCTTCTCATACATGCTTTTGATGACTTCAATAATTTTAGGGCTGATGTTGTACGCTCTCATGGTTGCCCACAGAGCTGCATGGCAGACTTGGTCAAACGCTTTCTTGAAGTTTACAAACACATGATATAGATGTTGTTGATGGTGCTGTAGGTATTTCTCGCAGATTATTCTGAGGTTGAAAATTTGTTCAGATGTACTTCGTCCTGTCCTGAATCCTGCTTGTTCTTCAGCTATGATTGGTTCAGCTTGGGGATTTCAAACTGTTGAGTATTATTTTCAGGAAGACATTGCTGGGATGGCTGAGTAGGCTGATGGTGCGGTAATTTTGACACTCCTGAAGGTTACCATTTTTGGGAAGAGCGATGACAAACGACCGAGTCCATGGTGTAGGCCACTCCCAATTGTGACAGATCTTGTTACAGATAATGGTGAGGGCGTCAAGCATCGTTTCTCCTCCTGCTTGAAGCAATTCCGCGGATATGTTGTCCACTCCCGCTGGCTTCCCCTTCTTCAGCGAATGCACTGCTGCCTCAACTTCTTCTTGAAGAATTGGGAGAATCTTCTTCTTCTTCTTCTTCTTCTTCTTCTTCTTCTTCTTCTTCTTCTTCTTCTTCTTCTTCTTCTTCTTCTTCTTCTTCTTCTTCTTCTTCTTCTTCTTCTTCTTTATTCTGAGATCCTTGGTAAGCACCGCCCAAAGAAGAAACCGTGGATCACACCAGAACTTTTGGACCTGTGTTATAAACGAAGAGAGTCGCAAAAGAAAAAGAACACCTTACATGGAGGATTGGAGCTGATGCTTACCGAAAAATCAACAATGAAATCCGAAAAGGCATGGGCACAGCAAATGAGAACTGGACAGAAGATCAATGCTAGGAAATAGAGAACAGTCTGAACAAGAACAACAGTAAGAAGGCTGTGAAGCGGCTGACATGTGTTAAACAGCCCAAAGTCTCCACGATGCAAAGCAAGTCTGACATATGCCTTACAATAGCACAAGAAGTCTTGGATAGATTGACAGAGTACTCTGACCTTTACAAACCACACACCAAACGGAGACCCATCAGTTCTAGCATGTCCCAATTGACAGGTAAAAAGTTTTAAACAAGAAAATTCAGAAAAAAAGAGAAGACCCTTGGTTAATGTTTAAAAAAAATTTAAATAAGAAAAAGCTCTCCAGGCTATGTCAGTGCTGGTAATACATTTGAAAAATATGTAGAACTATAAGCTATCCGAAATGTCTACATTTATTTCCCAACCCACCCCCACCTCACAGTTTCCCCATATATTTCAGTATAGTGTATTAATATCACAACATTGTTTTCCCATATATTTCAGTATAGTGTATTGTGTATTAATATCACAACATTGTTTTCCCATATATTTCACTATAGTGTATTATTATTAATATCACAACATTGTTGTGGAATTCCACAAAAGAGGATACAAATTGGATGGGATGGGTTTGGGTTTTTTTCTGGCCATGTATTCTTGGGATGGTGCAACAGCATCTGTAATCTCAAGAAAGCTTGTTTAATATTCTGCCCAAGATTTAGAGCTGATGTCTCCTTGACGTGTGGAGCCTTTTAAGGTTTATGGGGTGTTAACTTTTACCACCCTTCCCTCTCCCCTCCCCCCCCCCCGTCTCTCTCTCTCTCTCACCTTCATAGAGGATTGGAGCCAGTCTACCCCCGCCCTCCTGCTCTCTCTCTTGACCCCCCTTTGATTATCTTTCTCCAACTCTGTTTCTTTCTTTCTGTCTCAGTGTCGCTGTCTCTCTCTCTCTCTCTCTCTCTCTCTCTCTCTCTCTCTCTCTCTCTCTCTCTCTCTCTCTCTCTCTCTCTCTCTCTCTCTCTCTCTCTATCGATCCCCATTTCATCCTCTTTCTCCAACTCTGTCTCTTTCTGTCTGTCTCAGTGTCTGTCTTTGCCCTCCCTCTGTCTCTGTCTTTCTGTCTGTCTGTCTGTCTGTCTCTCTCTCTCCCTCTCTCTCCCTCCCTCTCTCTCCCTCCCTTTCTGCACTTGTGGGACCATGAAATTCGTGACTGAAACTTAAGCTTCACATTCCTATGATGCCTATAGTAATTAGGGAAATTTCACAATTAAGTTTGCTCGCACCATAGAGAGTGCTCTTACAATATTTATTGCGATAGTAAACATTTTATAGCGAAATAGGGCATTTTAATTTCCCGTATCCTTTCATTGGCGTCTCGACATTTACGTTCTATCAATTTCAGTTCGTCTTTTGAGTGTTGTAACGCTATGACAAGTTTGCTTGTATCGGATTACCTCTTTTGATTTTTGTTTTATTATATTAAGAAGCGAAGAGAAAAAAACCCACCATCAAAATAGGGAGATCTCATTACTCACATGGATAGTAGCAACGTCAGTAAAAGCATTCCTTAATCGCTCATGTCTCATCGCTCACGCCACGGTAATAGGATTCTTTAAATCACTCACATATGAGGAATACCAGGCAATGAGGGAATCAAGAAGTCGTTCATTAGGCTCACGTAGTGAAATACGAGAACCTAGTTTCCTTTTGATAAATGGTCTCTATCAAATAAGCCTTAGTTCATGTTTTGAAACGGAAACGAAATATGTGAAGCTGTGTATAAAGGGATCCGCCCCGCCCCACGAACAGATCCGTTTTAGTATTCACAGTGAATGTTGCCCACTGAATTATTTTTAGCTTGCAACAAAAAACAAACCCTATCGAAAGTACAGTTATTTTTTAAAATCAATAAATTCCGTAGTTTTTGTGCCTAGTATTAGCAGCAGCTAACTCATGCTCTATAGATTGTAGAGACAGTGTTTGTTCCTAGTATTAGCAGCAGCTAACTCATGTTCTTTAGATTGTAGAGACAGTGTTTGTGACTAGTATTAGCAGCAGCTAACTCATGCTCTATAGATTGTAGAGACAGTGTTTGTTCCTAGTATTAACAGCAGCTAACTAATGCTCTATAGATTGTAGAGACTGAGACCCTGACTTCATTCCTCTATCAAAAGTCCACTTTCGGCACATACATAGTAATTGTTAAAGGCAGAATATGTAAAAGGAATGATGCAATAAAAGAATATATTACAACAACAATCAGCGTATCGGTGTACCGTTAAACAGAGGAAATCACTCCTTGTCAGAACAGAAATGGAAAATTCAAACTTTAGCTGTTGTTTGAGCCATGAAAGCCCACTTTCATAATTTTTAATGTAATAGTCATGCGAAATTTAGAGGTTTACCCGTTTTCGCCCAACATTAAACATTTCCTAAACGTGGGGCTTTTTAAAACAATATAAAACATCCTCCCCCCCCCTCCCGCTTACAACCTTACCCACTCCCACCACTTACACCACTCCCCACTCCCACCACTTACATCCCTCCCCCCAAAAAACAATGAATGAATGTTAGTTAGTTATTCATTGCTTACAGGGTCCAGCGGACTGCAAAGAGCCGAATCAGGACCACAAAATCAAGACCACAACTTCGCTGAAGGAGGACTTACCCCTGATCCTCGTAAAAGATCTGTCAAAACAACCCTAGTGGTAACACTGAAGGCACTCCATCAGCCGGTCGCTTTACAATAAAGACATACCACGCAGAGGTCGCGTTGGCTTTACTCTAATTTATCGAACCCCCGTTTATAAAAACAAAATAGAATACAAACATCAGTATAAAATATGAACAAAACAAACATATAAAATGCCTACGTTTCCAAATAATAACATAGGAAGCCCCAATGACCATAAAGCGTCCAATATTCCCAAACTGATCCAACGGACCTCACACAAAAATGAGGAGTTTTGTCCTGGAAGATTTAAAAAAAAAAAGGTAGGTGACTGGTCTAGCGAAGAAGAAGATAGTATAGGAGATTAATAAAACAGAGTAAGAAGAAGAAAGAACAAATGAGAAAAACAGCAACAGTGGAAATTTAAAGCACTAAATTTCCAGAAAGTGGGGATACTGTTTATACAGAAACCCCCTGCATACCCACGGGGGAATGAATGAATGAACATTGGGGTTTAGCGTCTACACCCACCATTGGCGATATAGCAGACGGGGATTGCCCTCCCAGGGAAAGAATGGTAGGGACCTGAATCAACACTGAACCACCACAGCAATCATACTGCTAAAATGAACAGTGGTAACGGCCACATTTTATATCGCTCACCACGGGATTTGAACCTGGGTCATCGGTGTGCCAGGCGAACGCTCTACTTCTTGAGCTACGGCGGTGAGATACCCAAAAACAAAAACAAACAACAACAAACAAAAAAACCATAAGCTATGGTGAGAATGGGTTCGTGCTCACAGCATGGAAGAAGCTGAATGAATCTCAATTTTAAAGACAATGAAGGCGAGAATCTGGTCTCAACTGTACGGGGTTTGTGTTTTAAACAAAAGCAGAATCTGTGTATGAAACGACCTGTGGGAGTTATTTTGAAACTACCACAAAACTATTATTGGCTGCAGTTTGAAACGAACAAAGAACACTTAGGATTAATATCTAATTGGAGTGTTTGTGCGCCTTCAGACACCGAGGATTTTTTAAAATCCTGTTCTTGAAGAAGAAGGAGAAAGGAAAAAGAAAAACGGAGAAAGGAGAAGAAAGAAAGAAACAAAGAAAGAAAGAAAAGGAAGAAGAAAAATGAGAAGAGAAAGTAAGACAGAAAGAAAAAGGGTGAGCGTTGCATTAGATACGTATGACTTTGTTAAATGCTATCAATAGGCGAAGAAAGCTTATAGTTTTATTTTCTATAATATTCTCAGAACGCAACAATTTAGTTGGTTTCAAATTGCACTTATATTGTTGAGGTTCCGTTTTGCCCCAAAGAACGGAACAACGCCTGACAATACACACAAGTGTTTCTAGCTATTGGTACTACATGTAAATACGACTGCTGCTTGTGTTAGACTCTTAGATCCTGTTTTCGCGCAGGGCCTTGAGCAGCTTTAGTAAAGAAAGATTATGTCAGTGCGATTGTAAAACACTACTTGAATGTCGCTCTATTGGTTCTCGTCGCGTTGCGAACGAAACTTCTTTACTCTACGTGCGTCAGGTCATCATGACTACTGTGCGTGAGAGGATGTAACTGGAGCCTTACCAGACAAGCCTGGGCCAGTCTCAGCCAAGCAGTGTGAACTTGAACCTGCAGCGGCTGCTTCGTTCAGATAACGGGACCTATATGAATTTAAAACTATTTCTCGGATGTTGATGATCTTCCAAAATGTAAAGACTTTATTGCTTCGATGATAATACATGTATGCAGTTATTAGGAAAATGGCATGCATTATTATCATCCTAGGAAAACTGTGCCTTTTCGTATGTCATTGTCGATTTTTCGGTAGGCATCAGCTAGCTCCCTGTGAGGTGTTCTTTTTCATCTTTCTTCGCTTAACACACAGATCCAAAAGTTCAGGTGTGATATACGGTTTCTTCTTTGGGCGGTGCTTGCCAAGAATCTCAGAGGCGACATCTGTCACAGCTGAGTTGAAGGCGGTGGTCATGGTGTGGACATCTACTTCACCAGTTCCCAAAATGAGCAGTAGTGCAAATTTCCCTCCTAGTGTGCCTTTAAATATTTCTACCACCTCCGGGTCTTTCAGTTTGTCCAGATCGAACTTCAGTCTAGTGCACTTTGCTGTGCTTACTCTCTTTAAGTGGAGCCGGGAGGACATAATCACGAGATCGTGGTCACTTCCGATGTCTGCTCCTGGAAAAGTGCGTGTCCTGCCAATGTTGATACTTGATCTAAAAGCGTGTCTTGACCATGTTGTAGTCGATCTGGTTATGATGCTCCCCCCGGGACTGTATGCTTTGTATTCTTCGTTGTAGGGTCCATGTTTCGCAAGCGTATAGGAAGATGGAGATGACAAGGGAGCGCAGCAACCTTACCTTGAGTATAGACTGATGGTCCTGTCTTTCCAAATGGGCTTCAACCTCAGTGTTCCCGATTACGCACAGTAGTGCGTCAATTACGCACAAAATATGAAAAATGACGCAGGAAAATTTGCATGTGTGCGTCCTGTGGACGCACACATTTTTTTGGAATCGCTGAAGTCATAAATACGACCAACGAGTGGCGAACTAATTCACGGCATAATTAAAATCAGAACCCAACTGAGACTGCCATTGCAGACGATTAAAGATTTTGTCGGGAATTGTCGTCTTTAAAAATCGCAAGCGCGCGCATTGTAAACTTCCTCAAAGCAATACATTCACTGAACGAAGAAATCTTCGTTAATCCATTCTTTGATTCTATCATACACGATCATGTCACTTCTGACTTGGTTGACTGGGCCCAAAACCCGTTCATCCACCGATTTGGGGACTCTCAAAATTTGCACAAGGACTCTTAAAATTTTATACCTGGGAGTCCCAAGGACTCATTTTTTGTGTGTGGAGGGAACACTGAACCTTGTCAGGGCAGCAGTTGTTTGTGCGATCCTGGAGAGGACTTTCTGTCGGGATCCATTGTGTGATACAATGGCTCCTAAATATTTGAAGCTGTGCACCGTGTTGAGGGATTCGCCTTGGACTTCGATGTCCATGTTGATGCCATTTGTGTTGTTGGTCATCATTTTGGTCTTCTCTGCATTTATTTCCATTCCAAAGGCTCTGGAGGCGGTGTCAAGCCTCTGTACCAGCTGCTCAAGTTCTTGTTTCTCTCCAGCCAATCCATCAATGTCATCCGCAAAACTGTGGTGTCAAGCCTCTGTATCAGCTGTTCAAGTTCTTGTTCCTCTCCAGCCAATCCATCAATATCATCCGAAAAAACGATGGTTGGAGACTTCCCTTCCCCTATGCTGACTGTGCCTTCGTGATCTGCAAGGGTATCTGAAATGAAGCGCTCCAGGAAGATGTTGAAGAGTGTTGGAGAGAGTAGGCACTTGGCGCTGTTGTGGAGGACTGCATTGTAGCTTTGTCATCCATGCTTTTGATGAGTTCAATAATTGGATGACTTCAATAAAGCTTAGGACTTAAAAGGCTCCAATTTTAAGGCTTTTTTTTACTTTTGGCGAAAACGGATTTACTCTAAAATTGGCATTGTTTTTACAGTGATAAAGTGGGCATTGTTTTTATATTAAACAGTGATAAAGTGGGCATTGTTTTTACATTAAACAGTGATAAAGTGGGCATTGTTTTTACATTAAACAGTAATAAAGTGGGCATTGTTTTTACATTAAACAGTGATAAAGTGGGCGTTGTTTTTACATTAAACAGTGATAAAGTGGGCATTGTTTTTATATTAAACAGTGATAAAGTGGGCATTGTTTTTACATTAAACAGTGATAAAGTGGGCATTGTTTTTACATTAAACAGTGATAAAGTGGGCATTGTTTTTACATTAAACAGTGATAAAGTGGGCGTTGTTTTTACATTAAACAGTGATAAAGTGGGCATTGTTTTTACATTAAACAGTTATAAAGTGGGCATTGTTTTTACATTAAACAGTGATAAAGTGGGCATTGTTTTTACATTAAACAGTGATAAAGTGGGCGTTGTTTTAAAGTGGGCATTCGCTGCTCAAACCAACCGCAATTTGAATTTTCCATTTCGGTTGTGACAGGGAGTTATCTCCCCTTTTTTTAAAAACTGTACCGCCATGTAACCTTTGACCCTATTTGTGAGTGAACCACGCTGCTTGAAGTGTGCGTCATGGTGTGTGGGGTCTTTTTTTCTTTAAATAAATTAATGTCCCCGGACACATGAGCATATAGGGGACGTAATGTGGGGTCTATGAGTGTAGGGTCCATTTATCAACCTAAAACCAAAAAAACTTACGAGCAATTGTTTTACAGGTTCTGTGTCATACCGGCTTTGGAAGTTGCTATTTTTAGCTCCAGAATGATGGCTAGCCCATAGTGCTAATAGGAACAAAAACTACGGAATTTATTTATTTTAAAAATAAGTATACGTTCCAAAGAATTATTTTTTGTTGTAAGCTTTTTTCTGTGGGGCAACACTCACTGTGAATGTTAACAGGATCTGTCGACGGGGCGTGGTCTAAGTGAGGTCTTTTAAGCCTCGGCGAGTGTGAGCTACACAGTATGGGAGAGAACAGGTTGGGGAGGAGATATATTACATAAGATCACCTGGGCTGGGTCAAATCGAGAGCTTAGCGAGGTCACCAGGCACCGACACTTAACCAATCTTGCGAGAGAGTGCGTGCGATTTGTGATCAGATTGTGTCGACATAAGTTTTATGTAGTATGCTTGTGTTGTGTGATAATAATGAATGTGTATTTTGTAAATGTTTATTATGTGTCTTAGAACGCGAGTGTGAAAGATTAACTTTTATTTTTGTAATATATGTACATATGTATTTTATATTGTATGTTATGATTTTCTTGGTTATTCTATGTTTATTTTTATTATTTTTTGTTGTATCCACGTGCCCCATGGGGTTTTATGGAATAAAGCGCATTTGACTTGAAAAAAAAAACACTCTATTTGCTCTCGGCATAGCTATCGAGACCACGTTTGCAACTAGAAACATTGGAGTTGAAGTGTCAGCCACAGTTTGGTTCAGCCCAGTTTTTACCGAAATTGTATAAATTATAGGCACAGCGTATATGTAGCTTATAGAATTTTCGATATAATGTGGAACTTTGTGACGCAGTCCTTTCCTTACTCTCAAAACGAATAAACCAACTTTAAAATCAGGCTCCTAGACCAAGGGCCGCATAGCAAAACAACAATGTAAAAAATAATCAAAACTTAATGTTGGAGGTTCGGAGTTGGAGATAGGGATAAGTAGTATAAAAGTTCAAGAGTGCACTCCACAACTGATAGCTTCTAAACCCTATTATCGTGAAAATTGTTACACCAGCAGAAAACCAATCGCAGAAGGTTTTACACTACGATTACGAGTTTCATTTTATTTGAGTGGTAACCAAAGATATTAGTAAATGTCCTCTTAACCACGCACCTACACAACATCCCCCGTGGTAGTACCGGGGGTTTATGTATATAAATGTCGATACCTTAATGGTATCCCCACTTTCTGGAAATGTAATGCTTTAAATTTCCACTGTCGCTGGCTTTCTCATTTGTTCTTTCTCATTCTTACTCTGTTCTGTCAATCTACTATACTATCTTCGTCTTCGCTAGACCAGTCGCCTAGGTTTTTTCTTGAAATCTCTTCCGGGACAAAACTCCTCATTTGTGTGTGAGGTCTGTTGTATCAGCTTGGGAATATTGGACGCGTTCTGGCAAATGGTCACTGGTGCTTCCTTTGATATTATTGTTTAGCAATGTAGGCTTTTGTATGTGTTTATTTTTGTGATATTTTGTGATGATGTTTGTATTCTGTCGATAAGTTGGAGTATCGCCCCAGCATCCCCTGCGTGGGATGCCTTTGTTGTACAGTGACCGGCTGTGACCGGGGTTGTTTCAGCAGATCTTTTATGCGGATCGGGGCTGAGTCCTCTTTCAACCGGGTTGTGGTCCTGATTTTATGGTCCTGATTCCAGGGCCGGACCTGGGGAAAGTCGAAGGGGGGGTTACAGGTTCAGCGAAGGCGCGAAGCGCCGAGCCTTCTAGGGGGGTCCGGGTGCATGCCCCCCCGGAATTTTTTTTTTCAAGGATGCAAAATGGTGCAATCTGGTGCTATCTGAACCTTTAAAAAGCCATTTGTGATGGTCTGGGACTTTACTGACAAACTCTGAGGTACAAAAATTATCCTCTGCACCTCCCTTAAAAAAAAAAACAACAACACACACACACAAACATTTATTTATCAGCAGAGATGTTTTGTATACTATTATTATTCACTACTTTTTGTCGATCGCTAACGGTATAAAGCTTTACCTTGTAGTTTATGAACATCACCGCCCTGCTTTCACTTTCAGTCTTGCTGCACTAGGTTCTCCGGCATTAGTACCATTTGTGAATTGTATCTTCTGGCAAAACAGTTCACTGCCTCTTTGAAGTCAATATCAACATCCCTGTGCACTTTCAGTAAAGCAAGTCCATTGAGCCTCTGTTGCCCCATTGTAGAGCGCAGGTAGTTTTTCAGGTTGCGCAACTGACTGTTTGAACGCTCACACTCGGCAGTAGTGACAGGCAGGGTGCAAAGGTTCTTTAGCATGATGAACAGGTTGGGATAAAAATCCCCGTCACAATGTTTCAGTGCTTCTGATGCCATGGATGGGATGATAGCTGTCGCATTCTCAGCAGCACTTCGCCATTTGCAAACCCACCATTGGTATTCTGCATCAAGGGTAGCGTAGTCTGGTAGGTCAGACTCCCACAACATGCCAGTGTCTTCACCCCTTCTGGAACCTGCATGAAACCATCCTGGTTGTCTATTAAAGTGCTTGGCACCAGACAGAGACCATCAACTTGCTAGGTCAGCATTTTTGAATCTCGAGTCCAATTCGGTTGACAGGTGTTCCAAGAAAGGAATGGCAATGCTAATCCTGAAATATTCTTCTGGAGTGGCCGCAGGTTGGTTGTCACGGAGAGTCTGTCGGGATGCTTGACGAGGAACAATAACATCAGTTGTCAAAGCATTAATTTAGCCATTTTGCTGACTTCACCAAACCAGGCAACGAATTATAGTTCATAATTATCAACTTAGCATCTTAATTAATATTTCTAAAAAGTCGTTTTTGGGGGCAGTATCAAGGTGAAGGTGCTGGAAGAGGCTTGCGGACAGAACAGGAAAATATGGCTGCATTTACTAATTTAGGCTTAGGGGTTGGGTTACTTGGTCGTTTCAACGGGAAAACGCTTTGGACATTTCAACGGATCCCTTGAAATGGATTTCCGTTGAATTGTCTATAAATAACTATTTGTACCTTGGACCAAAAGTGAATAAAAACTGCAATGTTTTAAAAACAATTTTTTTAAAAATTAAACCTCTTTGCATAAAATATATTTTTTTTTTTAGTTTGGAGGGGGGGTTCCGGAACCCAGGTAACCCCCCCCCCCCCCTGGATCCGGCCCTGTGATTCGGCTCCTTGCAGTCCGCTGGTCCCTGTAAGCAATGAATAACTAACTAACCTACACAACACACAGAGAACTCTTTTATTCATCATTATTTATATTATTATTTTCAAATGTTTTTCTTTTACTGCCTATCCTTTCAGCATGATGATAATTTATGTAATCTGCTCTATCAATTCTTTCTGCAGCAAGTAAGATGTACTGATGCTAATTATATTGTAGTATAGGGGCAGAGCATGTGGACGGAAGAGTCAGTCGGTATATGCAGTAATCGCCTGACCCACTGTGTGAAAGCCTCCTAGAAGTCTAATAAAAAAAGGCTGACCACAGTTTCGTGAACAGTTCGTCCACTGTGGTCTGGCAGCGGCTGTCACCATTAAAGACTGACTCAGCGCCTCTTCCTCGCGCAGAGGTCGTAGGTCAGCCAGGGTGAAGGAACATTAATAGAACAGCACGCCGTGCATGATGATGGGCGAACAATGAAATAATGGCATCTGCCTGCCCCTCTCCAACACATACAACTCTTCCCCCCCCCTTTAGTTGCCCCCCTCCACCCCTATTTATTATCTCTCTGTGTCTGTCTGTCCACTCTGTCTGTCCACTCTCTCTCTCTCTCTCTCTCTCTCTCTCTCTCTCTCTCTCTCTTACTTTCTTCCTCCATACTACCTCTCCAAAACCCATCCTGTTACTTGTTTGTAATTCTCCTTCGACCCTACATCTTTTCTCTGCTTTCTCAAACCGCCTGAAACGATTTTGTTAAACTTATCTTGTGTGTGTGTGTGTGAACGTCTTGTTTCTGTCCACACAGCGTAGCAGAGACGGTACGAGGCCTCTTCACCATGCAGAGAGTGGTCTCTTTCCACCATTTTTTTTTAAAAAATAAACAGCCATTATTTTGTTCTGACAAGGGAGTGCTACACGTTTGCAATGGTGTAATTAATCTTTCATGTGGAACAGACACACGGACAGACTGAACCAGAATGTGTTCAACACCCTTATCCCCCTCCCTCCACTACCCTTACACACATTCCCTCTCACCCACCCCGCCTTATATCTCCCTCTCTCCTCTCTTTCTCTCGCTCTGTCTCTTCACCCTCTTTCCCTCCCATCCTCATCCTTCCTCATTTCCTTCCATTCCCACGCACACCGACCACACACAATAAACGCCGGTCGGCATTTCAGTGGCTGACAGCACAGACTGGCGGTTCCTTGCACACATTCATCTCGCCCTAGCATTGATTTCCCACTACCCCACCAACACCGCAGCCGCTCTGTTGTTGCTGCCGTCGACTTGTATAACGCATCACCATCTCACCATCAGCGCAGCTACAACCAACCAGGTTCTTTACACTGGTGATATTTTATGTGCGGTTCGATACTTTGTGCCGTGGTAACTGTTTAAGTGCCGTGGTAACTGTTTGCGCTATGGTGCCAATGTTGTCATCTGAACACATTGCCAGTGTCCATTCTAACACCTTCCGTTCGTTTACAGTACATGTATCAACGCTTTCAGTAGTCCTCAAACCCGTATGAAATTCGAGAGAGAAGTCACTAACATCTGATTATCGTTTTAGTTTTATCGTGTTCAGGGTATAATTTCAACTTCAAAATAATGTTGTTAACAAAGAGATGGTTGTAGGAATGCAGAGCCTGTTTATATTGGTGTCATGTATATATATGTTGGTGACTAAGAAGAGGACTGAGTCATTTGCTAAAACAATTTTAAGAAACGATGACGCAATCCATGTGCGATCGGTGAGACTTGAACACATTGTGAAATATGTCGGATAGTAGACTGTTTTCTGTCCTGTGATTCCAAGCGATCACACGACAACGCTTATAATGACGGCGGTGGGGGTGGTGACGATGGTGGTGGTGATGGTGGTGGCTCTTCACCATCGGCATTGTAAAAATAAGAAAGCGAGCGTTAGGTCACAGAAAGCTTACACCAATTGTGCTCTCACGTCTGCCCGAATCAAGACAACGTTTTGTGTAACAATTATGAATATTGTCGTCTTCTTCCATCCAGATTCATATTTAAAATATAGCCTTTGTGGTTGTATCCCAGGAGCATGGTCTAAACCTATTACCATTTACAAACTAACCCTAATTTGGGTTTTCGGCGTGTCTTCCGAGGAGACTTGCGCAGTGGATATCATAGGGTTAAAACCATGCTCCTAGGCAATCAACGACCTTGTTAGACAGTTTAGACTGTAGGAGCGACTGTTTGACGGGATGGATAGATGGTCGTTTTATTAACGTCTTCTTCATTGAAATGATAAGACGCACTCGCACGCACGCACTCACACACGTATACGCACGCATGCACACGTACACACACCACAATACATTTAAAATAATAATAATTATTATTATTAAAAAAATATATATATAAAATAAAATAAACAAATTATATAAACCTATCTACTGGACAGTCAAAGTTTTTGCTAACCGAACGCTCACATCAAAACTTATGTTATCAATAGAACTCATAGTTTGTAAATCAGTTGGCAAATAAAGACGAATATGACTGCATTCAAGTAATATATGCTTCGCAGATATAGTTTCATTACATATGCAGTTCATATTTTTATAATATTTAGTTTTAATTGAGTTTAGTATTATTCTATATGTCATGCTTAAAATTGATCTGGTGATTCCGCAAGGTTTATCATAACTCAAAATAAATTTAATTGCTTTCACAAATGTATTTTCTATCTAGTTTTGAATTTATTTAGAAGATAACGGTATTGTTATTGCCTTTGAGTTAATATTTGAAGCACCACAATTTGCAGCACGATCAGCCCAATCATTATAAAGAAATCCACAATGTGATGGAATCCAGCAAAAATTCACCTGAATACCATTAATTATCGAACCATAAATAATATTTTTAATTTCTAAAATAGTTTCTTTCTTTTCTTTCTCCATGACAATTTGAATTCAATGCTTGAAAAGCCACATAGAATCTACGCATATTACAATACTAAATATTCTCATATACAGATTTGAGAATTTATTAAGAGCCATTAATCGCAATTAATTCAGCAGTGAAAATGGAATACCCTCTGCTTAAAATGATTTGGACGCGAGATCTGTATACTCCTGTTAAAGTTCGAACGAAATCATTGGTAGGTGTGGGATGTAAACAAGGTTGATGAGAATAGCTACAGCTAAGGCGACCAATATTGAGAACATTTGGAGATCTATATAGCTGTCACAGTCAGCGTTCGGCCTTGGTGTAGCGAGGAGTAAGTCGACCAGTAAGCAGTTCATATTAATTTAATATCAATCTGACACTGCTTGTCTTTTGTTACAGGAGGACACAAAACCAGTCACTCTCCATCTAAACTTGACGCAACCTTTCATTCTATAAGTTGTCAAAATGTGCAAAGTGAAGCCGGACAATGTTTTCAGTTATTTTGAGATGAAATGAAGTGTTTGAAACTGAGTTATGTGTTGTCTAAGAATCCAGTCTACTACAGCAGACACGGGTGCTAGATCAAAGAATGAAGACTTTACCCTACTACATGATGAAATGTAACGTTGTGTGACCGTACTTAGTGCATTAACAATTTTGTCCTTAATAATTTTATTGTTTCATTAATTTTGGACTACAGACTTGCCGTCATTATGATTCACCTTTGCAAGAGACCTGTTTTGATCCTGGTAAAGAGGAAGCAGATCGTGTGGTTTCTTAAGGACAGTAAATTCCTCTTCTATGTCGACCTCCAGCGATGGCATTAGACTCAGGCTGGGATTATAGAAACAGCTGATTTACTGTCAGTAGCATGCAACAATTGGTACAACTATTAGTACTACAGAAAGAAAAGACGTCAAAGAACAGGCTCCGCGAACTGTGACAGTTTATCTCTTAACCTCAGTCGCTCATGTGACGCGGGACTTTAATCTAACTACACATATCCTGAGCCATCTTCTGTTATTGTCCGGCATAGTTTATCGTCCTATGAAATCCTGAGCCCATCTTCCACCAATACTGGATTGTATTTCAACGCTATTCAAAGTCCTTCTTCAACTGTACTCTTCTACCATGGTTTGTTAGTCCAGCGATATTGAAAGTTCTGCTGCAACTGTGATTCTATCATAGTTAATTCCCAGGAAATTATATTTGAAGTCCACTCTCAACCCCCAGAATGGATAGCATGCTGAAGAAGAAGAGGTTTTTTTGCCGTGAGTGGGCCTTCAGCAAGGTCCAGCATTGTCTGGACACCAGGCCAGCCTCCAAGACCTGCGGCGCCCTGGTCATGGGGGGACCTGGTTGTGGCAAGACAGCCCTCAGTTGTGAACTGGTAGGTGTATATATGTTATTTTAATTGTTGGTAGTTGTGATTGTGGTGATGATGATGTTGTTGGTATAGGTTATTTTAATGATGAAGATGTTGTAGTTGATTTTGGTGCTGATAGTAGTGATGAGGATATTGGTGCATTTATTGTTCGTTGATGATGGTAGCGGCTGTGGTGTGGGCGATGATGGTGGTATTGTTAGTGGTATTTGTGTTGTTAATATTTTTTTATTATTGTGCGTTGAGCTATTATTTACTGGAGATGATAATGATGATGGTGATGTTTAGGCTTTTCACTACTGATTGATTATTTGATTGATGAATTGATTTCCGGGGCTTATTGTTTATGATGATGATGATGATGATGATGATGATGATGATGATGATGATGATGATGATGATGATGATGATGTGTGTTTAGCGGGTAGTGTAACAAGCGCCTGACAGGTGTGGGATCGATCCCGGCTCTGGGCTTTATATTTCTCCGAATATTATTTACTTCCTACTATGGCAATGTCTCGGTTGTTTTCTCCAGATACTCCTGTTTGCTTCCCCAGCAACATTTTAAATAACCCAACTAATATTAGGTAGTTTGGGTTTGGTCGCGCCACAGACTGCGACTACGCCTTATCCAGGAGAGGCCGCCCAGAATATTTCCTAATTCAAAGGTACAATAAAGTGTCAAAAAATCAAAATCAACTCAAATTTAAAAAAATTTAAAACACAAATGAAACCCAGGCTTGTTCTTTGACCGATAGATGTTAGTAATAATTGAGGAATGACAACATTGTGACAATGATGACAACACCAATAACAACTAATATGACGACTTCGCTAACGATGATGGTAATGGTTACTCATTCTGTTTTCCTCAATCCAGGTGTGGCCAACTGTGCCTCAAGGTAGACAGACGTCGCTGCATCAGAAGCTGCTTGCGTATCACTTCTGTCAGGCCCACGACGTGGATACGCTGTCACTGGTAAAATTTATACGAGGCATGGTCCAACAGGCCACGAAGTCAGACCTCATTCCTGGATACAGAGACAAGGTCAGTTTTATATGACACACCGTCCTGTTCTTGCTATGTACGGATGTTAGCGCTGTGTAAAACTCCAATGATCTAATCAGCATTAGCAATCGTTCATTCAGTACAATTTCAGTAGACTCTCTCTCTCTCTCTCTCTCTCTCTCTCTCTCTCTCTCTCTCTCTCTCTCTCTCTCTCTCTCTCTCTCTCTCTCTCTCTCTCTCTCCCAATGACAGATTTAAGACTAGTTATTTTAAGCCTAAAATCTTTATTCTATTAGTATTAAACGATCCATGTCCAATGTTCCTTTAAGTTTTGCATAAATTAATACAAACACCCAATTTCCAGCAGCCTCTTAAAAATTGCGTCATTTGAACGATCTGGGAGATTGGGACCCACCTAGAATTGTATAGTTTTTGTTACTTTGTTCAGTATTTACTGGCGATACTTAAATTTATTCAGTTATTGTTGATTTTTGAAGATTGAGGTACTATGTAATTAGAATAGTGGAATTACTATGTAATAAGTGGAATTAGTATGGCTAGGAGGGTAATATGATATCATGTACAAAGTTATCTGCTGGGGATTGCATAAGACATGTTTTGGTTATGCTACCTAGATCTTGTGCTGTTCTTGCAATGTATTTATACATTATTTATTTTATCGCTGTTAAATAGCACTATTCCATTTCAAGATTTGGCTGATAAAGGTTGTAATACAAGCCGCCCCAGGAGCCAACTTTCTGACTTACTTGCATCGCCTGGCACTGCAGACAAGTTGAGCACAATCTGTTATCTTTTATATATATGCAATGAATGTTACTTAATACTACTTGTGTATCTCTTTCCAGGTCCAGGACCCACTGCTGCAACGACTTCTAGAGCCAGCCGAATGCGAGAAGAACCCGGACGAGGCGTTCAAACAGGCTTTCCTGCTACCCTTGCAAGCCTGCAGTCCACCAACCCAAAACCTCATGCTGCTGATCGACTCCATAGACGAGTCGTACCTCCAAGCTCCTCTCAACGAGCGCATGACATGCTCCCGAACCATCGCCGAGCTCCTGGCTGCCCATCATACATGTTTCCCGCAGTGGTTGCTCCTTGTGTGTTCCTCTAGGTTGGTGGCTGTGTGGGGATGTGTGTAAGTGCGTGTTTGTGTGTGTGCGTGTGTTTGTGTGTGTGTGTCAATGTGTGTGATAATTGTGGTGGTGGCGACGATTAATGATGACGGTTGTGTTGGTGATGTCAGATAAGAAGATTAGGATCAATAGATCTATATTTCACAATTTTTTTTAATATAATGAAGGAAGAGGGAGAAGAAGAAGATATAGAAGAAGAAGGCGATAATGGAAGACAAATGGATAAATGAAAGAAGGAGGAGGAGTATGCCTTTGGTAGAGCGGGTGATCTGTACAGGTACAGTGCGGTTGAGCTCCAAGGACATATTAAGACATTAGACCCAGTGTCAGGCAGGCGACGGGCTATTATGGACTGTTCTCGTCACTGTGAGAAGACGTCAGAGACCAGCAAGTAAATTGTACTATTTACCACAATAAGTATCACAATACCTCTTGTTCAAAGCAAATACAGTATTACTTGCCAAAGCTATAAGCAATAGGGAGTTACTTTTCAAACACCCTATAGATTCAGTTATCTTGGTTGATTGTTGAGTAGCGTGATAGGTTAGATTAACCGGATAGTTCATAGTTTATATTTTGTCCTTAAGATGAAGTAAAAACTGAAGTCAAGTCAAGTAAAATTTGGCGTGTCGCTTGATAAAAAACACAATCATAAAGTATAATAAATAGGTAGGGGCAGCATGAACACACACTGGCACATACACACCTTGACCAACAGCAAATGACGTCTAATCTCCAGCTAGAGCCTACTTTCTTTGTGCCGACAGGAAACAAAGCAAATCGGTGACGCGGATGTTCACTGGGTTTCGCAAGATCAGCTTGGACGACCTGCGCAAGTCTCACATCGTCCGCGACGTGCAGCAGTACATCCTGTGCAGACTGGATCAGGAGGAAGGCTTGCGGCAGCACCTCAGCAGAGACACGGCAGAGATGCTCAACCAGCTCCACATCAAGAGCAACGGCTGCTTTCTTTACCTGGAAAAGGTAATGATTACGTCACTATTATTATTTTGTGTTGTGTCATTTTCACCTCTCCATGTTCAGAATAGGCCGGTTTCCACTAAATAGATGATTTTGACCTGGCTGAGTGTCGGATATCTATCAAGCACCTGCTGTGGGTAGGCATATACCTTCAACTCTCGGAGTGGGGTCAGCGTCGCTTTCGGTCCGAATGCCTGTATTTCCTTAGCAACAATCCTATATCAGCAAGAGGTCTATTGAATATGGGGATTATAATATTTTTAAACAATTTGTAATGTTGTGTGTTGTTTTTCTTTTTGTTTTTTAAAGGTAATGTTTAAAAAGAGAAAACTAGAAGGATTCAGTCAAGTGGCAGGGTGGGGAAGTTTGGGAAGGGTGATGAGATGTTCTTAGCTGAAGACAAGAAGTATAAATTGGAAGGACTCCTTGGGGAAAGCGTGAATATCGCAGGAGAATGGAGGGATAGGAACAGAACATGAGAAGAGGATATATATATACACTGAGTGTGATCCGGAGATACAGAGATTGATGTTAAGAACCCAGGTTTGTGGTAAGTTGTTTGCATCACCTAAAGGAGGGGGAAAACACGTAGCTAAATACTCTTTGTGCCACAGGTGCTGGATGGTGTAGCGGAAAACTTCATCATGCTACGCGAGGTGCGAGAGATTCCTGGCACTCTGAATGGCCTGTACCTGTGGCTGTGCCAGCGGCTGTTCGTCCGCAAACAGTTCGCCAAGATCCAGGCCATTCTCAACATCCTGCTAGCAGCCAGCAGACCCTTGGTACCGGATGAAATCTACAAGTGTCTCCTTACCAGAACCCCCAGCCTGCCTTTGGAGGAGTTTGAGCGAAGACTGAAGCTGATGTCTAAAATTCTCAGCGACGGCAAGAACGGGGAGAAGATTCTGTTCCATCACAGCTTTGCCGAGTGGTTGCTGGACGTGAAACACTGCACGCAGAAATACTTGTGCGCCACGGAGGACGGTCACGGCATGCTGGCCATGAGGGCTTCCACCAAAGCGTCCCAGCTCACCCCTATAGAAGTGCAGGAGCTGGCTCTTCACCTGTCGCGCGCCAACCTCCAGCCTCCTTTAGAACAACACCACTTGGTGCAGTGGTTGGTGCTGTCAGGTGCGGACGTGGACAACTGCCTCACTGCGGGCGTCCCTAAAGACTGCAAGGCGCTAAAGCTGCTGCTAGATGCTGGAGCCGTCATGCCCACTTTGGACATCAGCACGGAGAGCCTGACAGCCGATGAAGAGAGAGCGGAGGAAGCGAAGGTGAAAGAGGAAACTGAACTGCCGGTGGATCAAACGGACGCTAACGGACGAACACTGCTGCACACTGCTAGTCACCAAGGCAAAGTGTCCTCCGTCAACGCCTTATTAGCGCGTGGGGCCGACGTCAAGGCGGTGGATAAGACTGGTCAGACCCCTCTCAACATGGCGGCCAGGCAAGGGCACGCGGCAGTTGTATCAATCCTGGTCAAAAACGATGCGGAAGTGGATCACGCTGACCAGGACGGATGGACACCGTTGAGGTCTGCGGCCTGGGGAGGTCACAATGAAGTGGTGTCCGTCTTGCTGGCCGCTGGGGCTAAAGTGGACCACGCCGATAGCGACCAGAGGACGGCCTTGAGAGCCGCGGCATGGGGCGGACACGAAGACGTGGTACTGCAGCTCTTACGTCACGGCGCCGACGTCAACAAGGCCGACAACGAGGGACGGACAGCGCTGATCGCAGCAGCATACATGGGCCATGTGGAGATCGTCACTCATTTACTGGATTACAGCGCCGACATCAACCACCAGGATTGTGATGGCCGCACGGCGTTGTCGGTGGCTGCTCTGTGCATCCCAGCCAGCGAAGGCCACGAGAGGGTGGTCAGCTTGCTCTTGGATCGAGGCGCCGCGGTTGACCACCAGGACAGGGACGGCATGACGCCGCTGCTGGTGGCCGCTTACGAAGGCCATAGGGACGTGGCGGAACTGTTGTTGGAATGGGAGGCGGACGTCGACCACGCTGACCACTCCGGCAGAACGCCTCTATGGGCGGCTGCTTCCTCGGGACACGCCAAGCTGGTAGGACAGCTGATGTTCTGGGGCGCTGCCGTGGACACTATAGACAGCGAGGGACGTACCGTGCTGTCAGTGGCTTCAGCCCAAGGATCAGCAGACATTGTGCGCTTACTGCTGGAGAGAGGTCTGGATGAAATGCACAGGGACAACTCTGGATGGACTCCTCTACACATGGCTGCTTACGAGGGACATAAGGAGGTGAGAATGCCTTCTTGTTATTCTGCCTTTGTTTTGTTTGTCAATTTGTTTGGTAGTTGTTTTGATTTTGTGTTTGTTGTTTTGGGTGCTTTGTATTGTTGTGTACGAAGAGCTGTTTACGAAAAAAAAAGTATTTTTGTTGTAATATATATAATATGCTCGATGTAATTAGAATGATTCAGTACACGATGATTTTGGTGTGCTCGTTGTAATTAGATTCAGTTTAACAGAAGTTTCGATTTGTCATTGTCTCCCGTATGTGAAGTTTTGATCTCGTACCAGTGATACATGGCTTCAGCTGTCTGTTTAGAATTTCAACATTTTCTGTGTTTGGTCAAGAAAAAAAAATCGAAGAATTGTTGCGCTGCAACTTTAAACTGATTATTTTCCTTTATTTTGTGTGCTTGTTTGTTTGTAAGTTTGGTTGGTTAATTTGTTTTTTATTTATTTTTTATTTTTATTTAAAAAAAAAAACTTTTGTGCTTTTTGTCTGTTGCACTTGTCTTGGTCACAATCACTATAATAATTATACAAGTTTTAGTTGTTTTAACAGTCTCTTAATTATGGTGTAGCAGTGGTGACATCAAAGACGGTATCTACCTTAACTTTTATGCCTATTTACGATCCTTTCAATTATAGACGAGCACATTTTTGTACGTTTGACAGGGTTAGGGCTTTACTAGGTGGAGCATCGGCCGTCTGATAAATGTATTTGTGGAGGTGGTAAAATTGGGGATTTAGAATATGTGGGGATGGGGTAAGGGTCAGGGGAGGAAAAGGCGTAGGAGGGGGAATGTGAAGAGGGGTATCTCCCGACTAAGGAAAATAAGGGCACATTAAAGCGACATGATAAATGGTAACCTTGCTGTTAGGGCAGTTCACGGTCAAAAAGCTTACGTCAGCCAGAACAACACGCCACTTCCACAGATTACCGAATTAATGACGGACAGCTGAGCGGCAATGTATCAAAGTAAATTGTCGTTTATTTGATAGGTTCGGTGATATGTTATCTCTTGTATGGCATTTTTATAAAAATTATTCATTGATACTAGGCACTGAAAACGGACAGCAATGAATTTAAACTAAAGGGGGGAAGAGTTAAAATTCTTTCTCGTACTGTACAACGGCCGAAGTTTTTGTGTAAAACTGCGTTTTTGTACCCTATCCTTAGCAAGAAAGAAGGAGGAAGAGAAGAAGATTAAGAACAACGACAGCTACAACATCAACAACAAAAAATTAGAATAGATGTTTCCTGGAACCGAAAGACTAATTGTACTTGGGTATTAGGATAAGGCTAGCCCCACTGGGACACGGCTTTGTCTACAATGTATCAACCTTATCAAGACAAGTTTTGGTCATACAGTATTCAGAGCGCATCGAATATGCTGTGGAAGCCTGGAGTGAGTGGCTATTTAGGTAATACAAGTGTACCACCACCACCACCAATTTCAATTATTAGTTGTTCATCACGATTTACTTCGACCTAAATTTATAGTGAGTTTATCCTTTTATTAGGCTATAATTTATTAATTCTGAAAACAAAAACTATATAATAATGAGTTTTTGACTCGCATGCATAGCAATGCGAGTCAATGTACTCAGCAAAGAAAATGTTTTCTCCAGATTTTCGCAAATCTGTGCGGGATAAGACTTTAATAGTCCAAACATAATATCGAAAAAAAAATGTCTGCCTGCTGTCCGCCGTCTGTGCAAAAACTAAGTTTAATTTAAAGTGGCTAAGTACCAAGAGCCTATTTTAACTATCACAACCAAACTTGGTAAGATTGTGTATACCCAAGAGACCTCAAAAATTATCAGGGAATTATTGACTTTACTTCGAGATCAAGGTCACATGGTCATCAAATATTAGTGAAAAAATGAAAAATTTTCACAAAATTTAATTTTTAGTCTTTAATGCATGCTAGATATTAATGAGGCACACATACTATGCAAATTTTGTCAACCTCACTCCAAGGTCAAGGTCACTGGAGCTGTCCAAAGTCGGGTTATAGAGGTATTTTGAAGTGATCTTGACCCAATACTATGAGAGTTATATTGTCCAAACTTGTATTTAGAGTTGATAGATTGATTTTCATATTCCGTTTTTGCGTTGATCTTAAACGTCAAGGTCATTTTAGGCTGTTACACGGTTATTTATCAATAGTCGATTCAGCCTCGATGCTTGAATCTTAATATGTTTAACTCGAATTCGTTTATCCACGCAGCCTGTTCACTTAGCAACAAGGCAGGAATCGTCTTATAAAGTTTCTCAACTTTATTCAGCAAACATTAACAACTGCATACTTTCCGAAAATCACAATGTCAAAGATCATCCTTACAAGCACACAGTGCCTTTCTGCAATCGAGAAAAAGTTGGAACATTCTAGAATGACGCAATAACACCCAATCAAACTAAAACTCGGCACCAGAACTATGCGCTGCCTTACGTCATATAATGTTTAGATTCGACCAGATTTTACCCTTAAGGTCTAGAAGCTTCGATCGATAATAAACAAGTAATTCTAGAAACTTCTCAACACTATGGACCGACGAGAATTATCAACAGTATACAAAGCTTCTAGCAACAGCGCAAAATAAAATCAAAGGTAAATACACGCTATTATTGCATGTTTTGCAAAACAATCTGATCAGATCTATCGTGTGCGTCTTAATCGTAACATAGAGACCTTGCAAAACATACAAAAGATAGGTCATTGTACTGTTTAACCCATAGTATGCCACAACATTGGATTATTTGATCAGACATGGATGAGAGTACGTAAGGGTCAAGGTCATCCCAAGGTCAAGGTCACTGAAGGTCAAGGTTATCCCGAGGTCACCGTGGGATTTTTGGGACATAGTACCACTTTTGTTGTCAATGTCTTCTCGAGGTCAAGAGCATAAAAATATCAAAGTCGATATTACTTTGCACTTTAATGCCACCATTTCATTTAGTTTTTTTCTGGGAAATCATTTTCCTGTTAAATATTGCGATTTCTATAAGGAGCATGTGAGTCATATGGACTTTGCCCTTCTAGTTATCCCTTATAATGAGTTATCCATTTATGGAGGTCGATAATGTATTACGAGTCATTCGTTTATTTAGGCATGCAATTTATAATGAGTTATCCATGTATTTAGTCCTTTAATTTATACCGAGATATCCGTTTATTGAGGCCTATAATTTATAATGAGTTATCCCTTTATTTAGATAGATGTATAGTTTATCAAGAGTTATCCATTTAGTCAGGTTTATAATTTATAATGAGTTATCTCGGAGAGTGACAGGACTTCGGGGGCCTGACATTTTTGTGAGTGTCTGGGTCATCAGCTTTTATCTGAAGCACGATAAACTTCGCCAACGACAGATAGTGTTAACACGTTGGAGTGGGTGCTATCGCGTAGACGAGTAGCGATATGAAAACCTTTTAAAGCTTTTGGACAGTACTTTTTACTGATGGTGGAAAGGTGCTATGGTAAATATGTGTACAACATCAGTCATTCAGTTTATTGTCATCCATAAAAACCTTTTGATGTTATGATGGATAGTTTGAAGATGGTTGTTGCGTTCTGCTTTGAATGCATTCAGTAACGTTATGGGAAGTCACGTTGACACCACTGTGTAATTCACATCACCACATTCCCTGGAGAAAACTCATACGGAGGGGGGGGGGGGGGGGGGGTTCAGTTATTCAGACAGTCTCCTATAGACCTGTAACAAAGGTTCACGCTTGGCTGTCTTTGTAGCGGAACGCACGTCGTTGCATTTAAAATGTATGCGTGTGATAGCGATCTATCTCTTCCACCCCCTATGAACCGCTACCCCACACTCCCCTACCTGCCTACTTCTATTTGCCCACTCCGCTACTTCCCCTACTCCACTTCCCCACATCCCCCCACCCCAAGCGTCGCATTACCCACGTCCGGCACTCCCTCCACCCCGTCCCGCTACACATCACAACCCGTAAACTCTTTCTTCATATGTGCTACCTGTATACAAATGTGTGAAGAAAATGCATTGGGCACCAAAATAAATGGCAATTTTTGAATCATTAAGAGTCATGCACCTTAGGATTGGACGCTTGAACTTAGCTTTTGGTGCGAATAATGTGCATGCACTTAATAAATTTTAATTTTTTCACTGAATTAAGAAATGACATTGTAAGGCACGAGTAAAAGCAACAGGCCTTTGAAAACAAACAACACGATAGGAGTTATTTGAGTTTATAACATTATATTTGAACCGTTTAAGTCAATTATTTATTTGCTCGTAAACATATTATTTAATTAATTAATGCATTCATTCAACGGTTAACCAATTCATGTATTAAAGGTAATGCATATATTTTGACCTGCCCTGGATGAATGGGTACCTAGATGAATGGGTTACTTATTCACCCAGGGCAGGTCAAGCTATGCATTACCGTAGGGCTGAAAAAAATAACAGCTTGCATTCTGCATAATATGTATAAACCTTTATATATGGTGACGCTCTGAGTGGAAAATAATTGTATATACCTTGGTATATATCGTAGGCTATTTGAGACGAACTAACACCAAATTCTTTTTTACAACCCCCAGACACCATTGTTGTAAAATGTGAATGATCCGGGTATGATTGTATGGGTGGCGGGTAGTGTCAACAGAAGGACGTGCTTACTAGTACAACCAGAACTGCGACTGTCGGAAAGTCTTTGGTGTTCAGTTTGTTGCCGCACGTTGCTTTTGTTGGATTATGCTGCTCCGTACTCGCCTTGAAACGTGCTCGATCGACGCGACTGTAGTATTAAGCATAAAGTGCACATGAAATTCAACGTTACAATGATCTGAATAGCCAGGCAATGTTTTGTGTATGTTCAATGCATGTATTCCACTAACATTCTTAGAAAAATGTGAATAAATGAAGAAAAATACGAATAATATATATATATATATATTTTTTTTTAAAATTTAAACAATAAAACAACCAGGAAAAAGAAAATGATGGTAATAGTGGACTTCGTTTTTAGCAGCAAATATTAACTTTGTTTGGTTTTGTTTATTCTCTCTCTCTCCTTTCCATCCCTCCCTCTCCCTGCCCTCTCCCTCCATCCGCCTTCCCTCCTCCCACACTTCCTCTACTACGCTCCCCTCCTTCCCCCCCCCCTAATGTTTGTTTTCATTCTGTTGAAGACGGCTGTTTTCATTCTGTTGAAGACAGCTGCTTCAGTACACTACTAATGTCTTCTGTGCTCCGTGGCATATATTTATTTAACACAAACAGCAGGGTGGTACTGATTGTGCTATACCCAGGCACACAGCGTCTGGAAATGTTTTACTCACTTGCAGAGCGAAAGGGACGAGTGAAGACTAATTTAAAACATTGTCACTTTTTTTTCTCACGCTGTGGAGTCTGCAGCCTGTAGTCTAGAGGGCAGAGCTCGGAGAGTGGAGGTTGGAAATGAACCAGTCAAGCGTGAAGCGCCTTGCACGTGCAACTGGCAGTTAATTGATAGGAAAATCCAATCAGGGCCAGGCTTCAGAAGATTCACAACACTTGCACGGGTTGTCCAGAAATGGGTCGGAACCGTTGTGGCATTCGCGGAATTCCGGTTCCTTCGGTTCACGAGTAGCTTTTACTGAGTTTTGCCCTTTATATTAGCGGATAGACGTTGTATTGTAAAATCTAGTTGTTCACCTTAATATGGCTTCACTCTCTTTGCACTGGCACTGGCTGCACCTAGCTCTTATAGAGTGGAAAGATTTGCGGTTTATGTGCGAGACCAAGAGTTGTTTTACGAAGATAATTTAATTTTATGTTTGAGCTTGTTTCCTCTTATGGTGTTTTGCAGTTTTTTGTCACGATGCAGAAGATTTTTGGGGGGATTTGTTTGCCTGAAGGGGGCATTGATGAGGCAACGCCAGAGGTGCCCAAGAAATACACACGTTGTATCTTCACAATACGTCCACAGTCTTAAAAGGATACATAGCTCTCAGCCAGAGAGAGAGAGAGAGCGGGAGAGGGAGAAAGGAAGGAAGGGCGAGGGAGAGAGAGCAGAATCCATTGAACGAAGCATACCTAAATTTATGTTTGTGTGTTCAGGCTTGCATTCATACTTATCTATCGCTCAAACATGTGGTGTAAAGGCAGGAAGATCGCTATTAGAAGGCGGAAAGGAAACCGAATTTTTATTTTTGAAATTTGTAGATTGACTGCGTCCAGTACCATTATTGAAGGGAGAGAGGGAACCGGAGTACCCGGAGAAAACCCTCGGTGACCTCAATAGTCTCGTACCTAAGTCACATACGTTCGCCCCTTGCGGGAATCGAACAGGCGACCTTCGGCATAGGAAACAAGCTCACAATGGACTGACCTTTCAGGGACCATGTCTTTGTTCTTTATGTTATTGTCTGTGGATAATAGGCGTGGCCTGATGATACCTGTGACGATTCTCAGACACATGTTTTTTTCTCAGCACCGCTGTCATGCACTACAATGCATCTGGAGACGATCAGAATTTATTCGTATACTACAACATCATTAGCAGCAAAAGCAGCAGTAACATCATCATCATCATAATCATCGTCAGCAGCATCGTCGTCGTCCTCTTCCTCGTTCCCCTCCCTTTTTCTTTTCTTCTTCCTCGTCTTTATCCTCCATCTCCTTATCTGTAATCATCATCATCATCATCATCATCATCATCATCATCATCATCATCATCATCATCATCGTCATCATCGGCAGCAATAACAGCACATCCGAAAATATTTCACATCATCAATTTTTTTTATTAACTCTCATCTTAGGACGTAAAGTTGAGGCTTTGTGGCAGTAAAAGAGAAGAGAAGATAGAAAGCAAATATTGTTATCCTACAAGACTGCCAAGAGCCAAAATTCCTGGCGCCGCTCTACTTTGGGGTCAAGGTCTTTCGTCTTTGATGACTTGCAGATAGACTTACTGTATTGTCAACTATTTGGTGCAAAGCCCTTTTGCTTCTGTTGATCTACGTGCCCAAACAAAACAATCGCCACAATTCTGGATAAATACCCAACAGATGGTGTTGTGGTTCGAGTGACCTCGTCTATTTTTTTCGTTTTGTAGAACGTTGAATTAAAAAAAGCAATAACAGGCAAGGACTCCGTGTGAGTGAAATAAAGTCGTATTGTATTGTATTGTATTGTATTGTATTGTATTGTATTGTATTGTATCGTATCGTATCGTATTGTATTGTATTGTATTGTATTGTATTGTATTGTATTGTATTGTATTGTATTGTATTGACTTGCACGTAGCGCTTTCCCAGCTCCAGGCGCTGGATGAGTACAACCTCTAACTAAAGCCCACGTCGTCAGCTGGCTGCATGATTCGCATCGTGTAACGTCTCAGACAACTGAGCGATCTTGAAACGTCTCAGACAACTGAACAATCCTCAACGACCGTCGTTCTTGTTATTTTTATAATTTTTTTTGTGTATGCCCGTGCTCGTGTATTGATTGTACTATTAAATATTGTTCTATAAAAATGCTAAGTGCTCCAGCTATCGTTGGAATATTCTACTATTTAGAATGCTGGCTGGTGTGCACTTCTGAAAATAACAAATTAGTATATGCTTTAAATTCGTGGGCTATGTGTGTCCCTGGAAATACATTTGAACGACTTGCCATCTTAAACGTGTTTTCTTATTTAACGAATTAACGAATGATTAATGAATAATTTTAACGATAACGATGATTATAATCCGATCCTATTTTATCCTATCCCATCTTTCTCTGTTCTCAACAACCCTCATAGCTTCGTTCAGTGTCAGACCAGTCCATTCTCAAATGTTGTCCTCCCACCTCTTTTTCTGTCTACATCTTCTTCTGCCTCCTTGCACCGTGCCTTGCAGGATGGTTTTTTTTTGCAAGGCCTGATGCTTTGGTGACGTGGCCATACCATCGGAGTTTCAGTTTCTTCACCACTGTGAGCATGTCATCATGTTGTTCAATGGCTTGTGTGATGGTCTGTCGGACTTCGTCGTTGGTGATATGCTGGGTATAGGAAATGCTCAGAAGTCTTCTGTAACACCTCATCATTCTCCTTGCTTTGTATTCTTCGTTGTAGATCTGCTGTGAGGGTTCATGTTCCTCAAGCGTATAGGAAGATGGAGATGACAAGGGAGCGCAGCAGCCTTACCTTGGAATGTAAACTGATGGTCCTGTCTTTCCACATGGGCTTCAACCTTGTCAGGGCAGCAGTTGTTTGTGCGATCCTGGAGAGGACTTCATGTCGGGACCCATTGTCTGATACAATGGCTCCTAAATATTTGAAGCTATGCATTGTGTTGTGGGATTGGCCTTGGACTTCGATGTCCATGTTGATGCCTTTGGTGTTGTTGATCATCATTTTGGTCTTCTATGGACTTATTTCCATTCCATAGACTCTGGTGGTGGTATTATAATAATAATTAACAAATGATTTTGTCGATTTATTTCAAAAAGGAACTTTTGAAAGATTTTATTTTTGGGGTGGGGGGAGGTGAAAGAAGGAGGGTGGAATGGCGGGTTAATCTAATTTTTCCCGATGGGGCAACACTCACTGTAAATTTGAAGGATCTGTGACGCCGCTGAAATACATGTGTGATCCTGGGGCCCTTTAAGCGAGGCAGAGAGAGAGGCGCAATAAAAAATATTGCAGTGGCTTTGATGCGTTTAAAACAAAGGTGGGTTTGTCAGGGTTGGTAGCATGCTGAATATCTTGCAGATCGTGCTGTCTCCTTGGTACACAATTTGTATGTTTTCTATAATCGGCCAGGCTCATGCGGTCTCTTAATATTCCGTCTGGCTGTGGGCACAGAATGCAGCACGAGCAGGGTTGTTTTTTAGCTTTTGTGTACAGGCATGATTGATGATGGTGCGCGTCTTTCCTGTGTGTCAGCAGCCCTTGGTGTCTTGCTGCTGCTCATTGATCTCACGACTTGCACATCGAATTGAAAGCAAAAAAATATTAAAAAAAGAAAGGATGAAAGAGAAGAAAAGGAAGTATAAGAAGAAACAGAAAATAACAGACAACTGCAATTACTGGAGAATATTTCGACATAAAGAAGAAGGAGAAAAAATGAGACGAAAGGAAATTAAAGAAAGAAAGACACAACAGGAATTATTTGAAAATATTGATGAGAAAAAAAAAAGAAGAATTAGAAAAAAGGAGAAGATGAAAGAGAAAGAAAACTTGAATAGAAAAGATTTATGTGTTGAAATGTGTTTAATAAAAAAATGACATCAACGATATTATTTGAATGAAAGAACGGTGGGGGAAGAAAATGACAATTGGGCCAAAGCATGGGAAAGAAGAAAAGAAAATGTAAATTTATTTTATACTCCACTTGGCTTGGCTTGACTGGGAAGATCAAGAGCGGTTTTTTGTTGTTGTTGTTGTTGTTGTTGTTGTTGTTGTTGTTGTTGTTGTTTTTAGCGAAATGCATGAATAGAGAATCTGTTTTGGATTTAATGTGGTGAGTTTTATCCCATCAATCTATTGTCTTCCTGATGAAAAGAAAAACATTGGGGCTGTGCATGTAAATAATTCTAAATCCAAATGGGTTATCAAAGAAATGAATCAATCAGTAACTCAGTAAAGTATTCAATCGACCAATGATAAAGAAAAGAAGATGAAGACAATTGATTTTGAGTTTTGTGCTTAGAAAGAACTTCATTATTGAAAAATCAATGGAAAATCCCGAGACTATTAATTTAAAGAAATAGGATGGGATGGTCGATTTTCATTCATGTTCGGCGCGCCTCTGGAAATCGACATTCAACAAGGAGAATAACATTTAAAAAGAAATAAAATAAATAACAAATATCGATGGCTTACCAGACATTCCATGAGAGTATCAGAGATCGTTAGGCAGTCGTCGATATTCTATTGTGGTATAGTCGTGTGCTCATTGGCCACCGGGCGCCTCAGATGCTCTTTGTGTCGGATGAATGAAATATTCAGCGTATTGATCAACCTTATTCCACAGAGAGGGGACGGATGTCCGTGGCATGCATAAGTATGCTAAACCACGCTCGACACACATTCACTTCAACTCAACCTGCCTCAGCAGGTTTCCTTTATCTGTCTGATACTGGTCATACCCAAATAGTTACTTTAATAAACGTCTACTGTGTGTTGCTCTCTGCTGTGAAGAAAATGAATAAAAAAGAAGCTCGCTTTCTCTCTGCAGTGTTTTTCAAGCATAGAGAGCAGTCCGAATCTTTGGTGTAGACAATAACAGTTGTACCAGTTCAGAACAGCATTGTAAATGATGGGTTTGTCCCAGCCTGGGCTTTGGTTCTAAATTTAGTGTTACCTCTGTGCATCGCAGGACCGAAGTCTTTGCATACAGCGCGGCTGAGATGAGACGAGGCCTTCATTTCCTTACTAGAAAGAGGGAGGAAGGCCTCGTGTAGTCTGTATAGCCTACTATTTTATATATTTAATCACTTTTTATTTTCTGTAGTCTAGCCCAGTCATAGTGGTCTGCCAAACGGTGCACGATGCCATGTCCATTATTCATTTTATCATTATTGCCTATTGGTACAACTGTTAACACAGTGCCGACCATATAGTTTGGTTGAGACTAGACGAGGTCTTCTAATTTGTAAGAGGGAGAAGGTCTCGTTTAGATCTGCTACTTTGTAAAACATTCTTTGTATGTGCCGATTTTTGCATAATCATCCTCACACTCTCATCGTCGGTTATCATCATTCAATAAACATGACTGTCTCATGTTGAAAAGTCCAACCATTGACTACGGTCGTTCGGTAGATTGGATTTTGTCATCTCTCTGAATGATGTACTGTCCATACTTTCTCAACAGTTGTCATCGTAACGTGTTTGTTCTCTGGAGTCTTCGTTATCAGTTCTTTAAGGCGGTAGCTATGGAGCGTGACACGTTCGTTCAAGATAGAGGCGTAATAGTATTGATATCAGTGACCACTCCTAAACTATCACCAGTACTTCGGGACGTGAATAATAACAACAGCAGCAACAACAACAACATGGTTGTCCTCAATATTACAGCGTTATGGATGTACTTCGCAGATTTTATTTATTTATTCCATGATTCCTGAGTGTTTCTTGTTGTTAAAGAAATTAACAGTAACTGAATAAAAAGAACAGCTGTAAAAATTGCGCTGCTCCATGATTGAGCTGGCAGCATGCACCGGTGGGATTGGGGTGGGGTATGGGGTAGGAAAGTTGGTACAGAGCAGGGAAAAACACAGACAGGGAAACGGACAAGCAGACAAACAAACAGATAGACAAACCCACGCACGCAGTCACAGTGTGTGTGCTCTCTCTCTCTCTCTCTCTCTCTCTCTCTCTCTCTCGTTTTCTCTGTCTGTCTGTCTTTGCCCCCCCCTCCCCCCCCTCTCTCTCTCTCTCTCTGTCTCTCTCTCTCTAAATCCTTCGAACGCGCCTTCTAGTTAAATACCAATACACACGCGTACATCATTTGCCAAACAGCATTATTCTTTCGTAGAACATGTTGTCAGCAGGCATGCTACGCACAGCACTGCAGACGCAGCTGGTAGTTCTTACACGTGCACAGGAAAGCACGTGCAGTTGCATCCACGGCTCTTTACTCATACTGAATATCCCAAAATATGTTGAGTCAACTTTTTATAACTGTACGAAGCGTTGGCTGGTGGTTCTGTAATACTCTGTATCTGTCCCCTAGTTTTGCTGTCACGCGATCGTTTCCTGTTATTTTCCATTGTGGTAATTGATTTATTTATATTTTTTCTGTTCTTAAATCTCTCCATCGCGTTAGATTGCATGCTGTTTATTATTTTTCTGTGGGGCTGCTCGCATAATATTTTAAACTTTATTAGACCTTAATTTTGTGTGTATAAACATATAACTAAAAATGCACCGATGTTTTGCGTATACATTTGTTTTTCTATGTAGACTTTGTTTTAAAAATGGGCTTGTATACACTTTTCGTTTGTAATTCATTGAGGACAAATAAATATCTGGGCTGTTAGAGTGTTACTTTATTTTATTTTATTTTATTTTAATAGATTTAAATTTGGGTGTAATTATTACTTTGTCACCTACGATCCGACCACTTTGACTATCTTGTCACCCATAGGGATGGTCTTGGGATCGCCCTCTGAGCGAAAGAATGATGATGCAGTGCCACCCATAACAAAGAAGATTATAACTCGACAACCCCATCTAATTATAGCCTTTATCTGATCAGTGACCAAAATCTTGTGTTAAAAATAAACCGGAGTATAATCAATATTTCACCTCTTGGTCTACAATCAGGGTACATTAGACATTAACAAATAACAATCAAATCACAATTTAGGAATTTTATAACAAAATGGAAGAAAAGGGATTTAAGCAGAGTATTCACATGGCAAATCTTTGACTTTTTCCATCAAGGCTGAGACATTGCATGACTGTACAATGACTTTATTGATCAGGACCAAGGTCTGGATTAACTGTCAATCTCGTTCGGTCATTTGGTTCACTTGTCCGTTCACGCTGTCGGTTTCGCACATTTTGTTCATCTGTCTGCTTTCCCGCTTCATAGTGACTATACGGATGACCAACCTGCTTTCCACAGTCTGACTATACAAGTTACAACCTCTAAAACTCTTCTCTCATCTTCAAATTGTGTCAATAATAAAACGTTTCTTTAAACCAAACTTTGTGACTGCAAGGGTACTGTATGTGTGCGTGCGTGTGTGTGTGTGTGTGTGTACATACATATATTCTGTATAACTATGAAATCATTGGCTCATGACGGCAATGGTTAGTTTGACAATCTATGTGATTGACTAATCCTATACAAAGGAATAAAAACTTGAATGAATGGACATGAAATGTAACGCCTACACTCACCAAAGGCAATATGGCGAACGGGGGTAGCCATCCCAAGGAAGAGGGTTATGGATCTAAACCCACACCAGGGCTTGCCGAATTTTCAAATTTATGTAATTCCCCGGGTAATGTAAATTTGATTTCTGTAATTCCCTCCAAATTTTTACATTACCCATGACTTTCTTTCTAAGTCGCTGGCAAATTCACCGGATGTTTATTGAGTTTACGTTACTATAACAAACTCTTAACTGATCCCCCATTGGCTAAAATATCGACAATGCACCAATGAAATTTTATGAAAGAAAACACGTCGGAAGGTGGCCAGAAGGGAAGTAACTCTTTACTAAAGCAGGCAGACGACACAAAGCAAAACAAACAGTTGTTCGCGGCGATGGAAATCTCGCAGAAATAAATTACTTTTGGTTGATGGTAAAATGCCAGCTCACAGGAAAGCGAAAATAGTGAAGCACTGAAGCTCTATTTTTTTTTACTTTGTGATTTCTGTATTACCCGCGGGAAATGTACTTGATGAATGTGTACTACCCGACGAAATTTTACACTTCCCCGGGTAACGGGAAGTGGGATTTCACAAGCCCTGCACACTCAACCACCAGAACATTCATATTAAGACAGTCAGTGAAAAATGGCCACTTTTATCTTGCCCACCACGAGATTTCAACCTGGGTCACCAGTGTGGCATCAAACGCTCTACCACTGAGCTACGGCGGTTGGCTGAAACTTGATATACTCCTTCACCCTAAAGGCCACTTGTCTTCCAAAACGTCCATCCCCTTTTCTACAGCAGGCGGCACTTAGGTCACATTCCATCGTCATTTGACAAACATTTTCCACAGCAGGCGGCACTTAGGTCACATTTCATCGTCATTTGACAAACATTTTTCATAGCAGGCGGCACTTAGGTAACATTTCATCGTCATTTGACAAATATTTTCAGGTTCATTTTTTGTGATGATGGTTTTACCGGTATTAAGAATGTAATGTTTGTCGCTTTGTTGTTAGAACGTTCGCCTGGGACAGCGATGTACTAGGTTGGAATTCCATGGTGGACAAGATGTTGTCATTGTTCATCTTAGTACTTTGATTACTGTGGACTGCGGTGATTCAGGGTTGATTTAGGACCCCCACCTCTTTCCTTGGGATTGTTTTCCCCGTCTGCCATATCGCAAGTGGATGGGTATGGACGTTAAACTTCAAAGTTCATTTACTTTGTGTGAGGGTTAGGAAGGGGCTAGTGAGAATTCTTAGCGAAAATTGTGGACTACTATTGTCTTTGAGTAAGTCCGGTGTGCAAGTTAAACATCCGGGCTTCTCAGCACTCATAATATTGAATTGCATACTTCTGTCCTATTATTTTCTATTATTAGTAAAATACAGCCTGTAGACCTTATACATTACATTGCCCAAATAAATCAGTAAACGTACTGATTGTGGCTACTAAACTCCAGAAGGAGAAGGAAGAAGAAGTTAAGTTGCAAGTTCGATTCGTCATGCCACGCGCCATTTTTTCTGTACAATTAGCCTCCTCCGAGTTTTCTAAGCCTTTTCCCTGTGGTTCCTTCACTTTCGCTACTTCGGCTTTGTAGTGCAAAGCACAACCTCAACTTCCATCCCCGAAGCATTGATTGGAACCGTAAGCTATTGCCTCAACGCTTGTTGCTCACAGTCTGGAGCGGAATGCACGAAGTAGATATTTGATACAAAGCTCAAGTGACTAACTACTGTCTCATGTTCTAAGTTGGCAAATAATGAACGACATTTGGACAGAGGAAAAGAAACAATAGCGAAGTGACTACAGTTCAGTGGACCAATATTGAGCTACCTTTGGACGGGACATACTCCTATCAGTTCCAACATGATGTAGCAAGCTGCAAAGTCAATTGATTGAATTTAATTTATTTAATTTAACGTATATTCACATTATATTAGACAAACCATTGATTGGAACCGTGCGCTGTTGTCTCAAAGTATCGGACGAAATGGATGAAGCGGAAATATGGTAGTAAACTTTAATCCATGACTGTCGATGAGTTAAGTCACATGTATCTCACAAACTTTTGACGTACTTAGAAGTCTGGGGAAACATGCATGAAGCGGATATATGGTGGAAACTCTTTGTTAACGATTGACCTTGAAATAAAATTGTCACATAATTAAGTAAGCTGTGTAGGTTTCCCTGTGTTTGTGCACTGAGGTCTAGGGCGGTACAGTATGCATGATGCGGATAAATGGTACAAAACTGTAGTCCACAACTAACGACGTTATCATGGTCTTTAATGAATAAATAATTGATCCCAGCCCTGTAGGTTTTTCCACATTCTTGTTACGCAAAGGCCTGGGCAGGAATGCATGAAGCAACCCTCCCACCCCTCCACACCCCACCCCCAAAAGTTTGTTCCTGACTAACGACTATCTCATAAACTTAATTTGCAAGTAATGGGTCAGAACTGTGTAGATTTTCCAGCATGCCTGATGCTCAGATGTGTTTGGAAGAATGCATACAGATTTCGCATGATACACAAATTGCATACATGAGGTAGATACTATTTTTCTTTTTGAAGAAAGGCATGGAAAAAACTGGTTAAATTAAATGAAAAGTTCCAAATCAGTGACTATAAAAGGGTATAATTAGCCTGATTTTGTCGCGAGAAGTAGAAATGATAGCCAAAGTTATTTTCGTAGTGGACGTTAGCAGCAACATAAGGATCGCCTGCTTTGCGACTCTGAGTTCGAGTGCAGGTACGGAAAATGAACAGAAAAGGAGGAAGAAGAAGAAGAGAAAGAAGAAGGAGTAGGAGGAGAAGAAGAAGAAATAATGATGAATCATGATGATGACAATGTTGATGATAATGTTTAACAAAGGAAGAAAAAGATGATGTTTGAATATTTCACAGGAAGCTCTGTTGTGTCCATTTCACATTCAAACATTCGGGTCCTAGTAGAGTAGCTGTGTATTAGAGGATCTCCTGGCGTCGGGAAGACCGACTTTGTACTTACACTACTAGATCAATGGACTTCCAACAGTACACACTTCAGATATCTATAGTGCTTATGATAGCTTTGTAGACAACTAAAAATTATAATGAATGGAACGCATTGAACTTTACTCGTGTTCATCGCTTTAAAATGTCTATTGTCGTCAACTATTGAGCCAGGGATAATTCAGAGTTGTGTATGTAAAAATGTAGCCAGTTACTGGATAATGTAGTTGTTTATTGCTATATAGCGCTTTTCCAGCTCAAGGACTGCTTAAGGCGCTGGTCGATACAGGTTCTAACTCAAACCGCACGAGCCTCAACATGTAGTCATAGTCTAGATCAGCACAATCTGGGTGACTGGGGATAGGAAAAAAGAACGTATTGCTTGACGTGTGTGCTTAACCGTCCATGCAATGCCTTCATTGTTTAACGTTGCTTTCTCCATTCGAAGTTTTCACTATCTTTGTTCCCATAAAGCTATATGAACATATTAAAGATAATGAACCCTGTCGTGAGCCTACCAGTGCTGGAAACAATGAATGTTGAAGATTAAGTTATCAGGTACCCCTACGTGAGCAGAATAGCTGTTTTGGGCTGCCCGTATTGATTTTCTGGCGGAAACCTGTGTGGTACGATTTATCATGGGCATGTCTGTGTTGTGTTACCAAACAGGTTTTGTGCTTTATGGTCTGATTTGCTGCTTTGGACCCCCCTCCCCTTCCCCCGCCCCCTTCACTCCTCCTAACACGCACACACACCCACACACACACACACACACACACACACACACACACACACACACACACCCACCCTCACCCTCCAAACACCACTATTCCATCACTCCCAGCTTACGCCTGATACATTCAGTTTCGTGACTTTTCAAGGCCAACTTGCCATACACCTTTTCCTCCTCATCCATGTCCTCATCATTACTCATTAACATCAGCATCGTCGTCTTTTCTCACCATCTTAGTTATCAGCAGCAGCAGCATCAACATCGTGAACATCTGCATCGTAATAGTCGTCGCCGTCCTCCTCCTCCTCCTCCTCCTCCTCATCATCATCATCATCATCATCATCATCACCACAAACAACAAAGCCGCCGCTGTTGTTATCAATTGCAATAACATTAACAACAACCAACCTATCGGTCCTATAAAATTAAGTCCATTCCGCGAAATCGATTTTTTTTCAGCCTATAGGGATGCCATGAAGTTATTCTCTTGATATAATATATCTCTCTCCCTCTCCCCTACCCCTGATATAAGTACATATTACTATTTTGTATATTATAAAGTGAGCTTTATTTAGACCTATCTGTGGCATGACGCATGGTAAATGTTAATTTCAACTACTGTCCGCTGTAGTTACGTACAGTAAAGGTGCGGTCTGACGGGAAGTGAAACAAAAGCAAAACAGCCAGTAAAACACGAAACATTGTAGTTTAGACTGTTTATCGTGTGACTAGACCTAATAGGCTCCGCACACGAGCGTCAAACGTCATGATGCTCGAGCTTTGCGTCGAATTCGTCAAGGAATTCTGACGCTCAACGTCAGCAACGTGCCGCTTGCATCACACGCTCGGCGTCGAAGCAAAGCCGATGCTTTCAGTGTTAGAGCGTGCTCTAAAATTTTGGCTTGTTTCGCTGAAGCCTTTGATTGCCAGCCAATCAGAAGAGCCGACGTACGAAAACGAGGTTGTTATCATTTCAGCGATCATGTCGGCATCAAAAGCTACTGGTCCATTAGCAAATCCGAAACAAGACGATACGTTTATTCTCCTCGATGTAATTCAAAGTCACGAGGCATTATGGAATGTTAGAAGTCAAAATTGAAGAAACCAAACCCTGAAAAAGGCCTAATGGACTTCGGTGAGGGTCAATCTGACGGAAAGGGAGGTAACTGATTTACAACTTATTGCGCATTGCTTCCACGCAGACTGCTTATGCAAAACTTCTCATCGTGTGACCGCTTCACAAAGCAAAGCATTATAAACGCACTTGCAGCAGATGCTTTGCTTTGCTTACCGCTTTGCTTCTGTTTCACTTCACGTCAGACCGCACCTGAAGTCTTTTTACATAACCCTTGGTGCCTTTCCACCTGGCGTAGTCCTTGGGCATTGCTCCTACATGTTTCATCATCCTAGCTACTGCTCTATAGCAAGCATCGGGCGAAGTCTTCATGTTGACAGGCTTCGCCATAATGGTTGTCTTCTCTATACTTCCATGTCTTCCATATCCTCACTAAAGGTATTCATGTCTTAATCAGACAGAAATTTGTGTACACAAAAATGTTTGTAATCCCCAAAACAAACAAAACATAATATATATATGGCCTGTGAGTATACAGAAGGATTTATGGCTAGAACATAGAAAACACAAAGAATATAGAAAACATGGGACACGAGTAGTACAGGATGCATGAAAATAGGGGACAATACCGTGGACATGCATTTTGTAGAAGACAAGCACTTACTGAAGATTAAACGTTAGGCACATCTTACCCACACCCATCGCTCCCCATTATCTCTGAAAGCACACACACACACACACACACAAACCCACACACCTACACACACACACACTCACACACACACACACATATATATATATACTGTCGTCTTCGAGTAGGCAATTTGTACTTTTTGTTTTTATTATTATGAAGTCAGGTAAAAAAAAGTGAAACGAGATCAAACAGCAGATTAAAAGGTTATGTATATATTTCTCTATACTTGTTCTCGATATACGTGTATTTCTCTATAATTGTTCTTTATATACATGTATTTCTCTATAGTTGATTCTATATACCTGTATTTATCTATAGTAGTGCTTCCCCCCGTGCGGATACCGGGGGTGTCTGTATAAATAGTTTCCCCACTTTCTGAAATTTAGTGCTTTCAATTCCCACTGTCTCTGTCTTTCTCATTTGTTCTTTCTCATTCCTACTCTGTTCTATCAATCTACTGTACTTTTTTCTTCTTCGCTACCTACCTACCTTTTTTTCCTTGAAAACTCTACCGGGACAAAACTCCTCATTTGTGTGTGAGGTCTGTTGTATCAGCTTTGGGATTATTGGACGCTTTTTGCCAAATGGTCACTGGGGTTTCCTATGATATTATTTGGCAATGTAGGCATTTTATATGTATGTGTTTTATTGATATTTTATAATGATGTTTGTATTCTATTTTGTTTTTCTAAACGGGGGTTCGATAATTTAGAGTACAGGGGCGTCGCACACGGGGGGGCAGGGGGGGCACCTGCCCCCCCAATAATTTGGCAAAAAAAAAAAAAAAAAAAAAGAGAGAGAGAGAAAGAAGAAGAAGAAGAAGAAGAAGAAGAAGAAGATTTCAAACGATAGAGGAAGGCAGGAAGAATCAATAATTAAAAAAATCACCATATTTTTAAACCGTAGTGTAAAGGACTAACGTACGAAATAATATTACAATAATCTATTAGCATGTGCCTGTGTTTCACAACAAAATATTTCGTGGAGCTAACGCAATCACCGGGCAGCAGAGCTGGCTTTCGCTGTTTGAAAGAAGTGTCATTTCATCACGCAAAGAGCAAAATTAACAAAACAATGGAATCGTCTGTTTTCCAGGTTTGTTGATATCAATTATTTACTTTAGTCTGTAAAATGAGTAAGGCAAGGGTGAATGTGCAAGTGTCAATAAATAGTTGAGGTGCGCGACATTTTTTAATTTAGATTTAGTTTGTTGATAGGCCTACACGAGCACGTGCTTTGATCGCAAAAGGGGAAAAAAAGGACCCGTTCGCTTTTCTGGGGACAGATAACGTGGGCTTGACTGCTTTGATTATTACACCACCACCCCCACCCCCCACCCCCCATTATAGGTTTCACTTGGTTTGTTTGTTTGTTTGTTTGTTTTGTTTGTTTATGTGTCCGCGAATAGATCTCCGATGTTTGTGGACTGAACTAGCTGAGATTTTGTTCATTGACTACTAGTAAGATCATCTCGATCCTTCCCAAAATCCAAGGTCACAGCTAGGTCAAAAAGGTCAAAACCTGACCTTTGGCTCCTTTTTTGGTCTGTAAAAAGATCTCTGGTGTGTGTAGACCGAATGACGTGAGGTTTTTGTGTAAGGGTTACTAGAACTCGTGGCACCATCCTCACAATAGTTCAAGTTTACAGCTAGGTCCTAAAGGTCAAAACTTAAATTTCAACCTAGATGATCTTGCGGCAGGTAATTAATGTTCGTGTTTCCTGGTTTTAATCATTATCACATATCGCTAATCATGTATTTGTAGTTTCTGGAAATGAATCTTGTATTTTCAGTAAAGAAGAACATAAATAATTAAATGTTTTTACTCTCAGTCTTTCAGTTGGATGAAGGTACGAGGATATATTACAGGGTGCGTCCCGCTTGTCAGCCCCCCCTCCCCCACCTCCTCGTCGACAGGGTTGCCCCCCCAATATTTTGGACCGTGCGACGCCCCTGGAGTATAGACTCAGCGTCCCCTGCGTGGGATACCTTTATTGTACAGTGACCGGCTGGTGGAGTGCCTTCATTGTTACCTCTGGGGTCGTTTCATCAGATCTTTTATGAGGATCAGGGGTGAGTCCCCTTTCAGCCAAGTTGTGGTCTTGATTTTGTGGTCCTGATTCGGCTCTTTGCAGTCCGCTGGACCATGTAAGAAATGAATAACTAACTAACTCTATATTTGTTCTCTATATACATGTAGTTTTTTGTTTGTTATAGATTATTCTCTATATATACATTTATTTCTCTATAGATTATTATCTATATGTTTCTTTAGATTATTTTCTATACATGTATTTCTCTATAGTTGACTCTATATTATGTATTTCTCTATAAATAATTCTCAATATACATGTATTTCTCCATAGATGATTCTCTATACATATATTTTTCTATAGATGATTCTCTTTTATACATTTATTTCTTCTTAGATGATTCTTTGTACATATATTTTTCTTTAGATGATTCTCTGTACATGTTTTTTTCTATAGATGATTCTCTGTACATGTATTTTTCCATAGATGATTCTCTTTGTATTTCTCTATAGATTATCCTCAATACACGTATTTGGTCAGGAGCTACAAGCCAACTCACCTTTTACGATTCTTCCATTGTGTAGTTTGAAATTCTTCACTGTTGTCGCATTCATGCTCTGACATGCCGCTTGGAGTACACGTATTTCGTATTCTTCATTTGAGAGACCAACTGGCGTGGCCGTGTCGTAAAATTGTATCCTATCAGAGCCGTCGTAAGAAGTCAGTGTACTAACTTTCGGATGGTCGATGTGACTGACTGTAAGAGAATATCGATCTTAGCTTTTGTGTGGTTGGTGGTTTAACATTCAGGGCTGTCGTGATCGGAAATTGGAACCGCTGATAATGGCAAGGCTACACACATTCTGCTAGGCTTGCACTTTGAAAAATGTTTTTGATGTGCTCTGTCTGTCTCTGCCGCTGTCTCTCTCCGTGTGTCTCTCTCTGTCTGTTATCTCTCTCTCTCTCTCTCTCTCTCTCTCTCTCTCTCTCTCTCTCTCTCTCTCTCTCTCTTGTGAGCGCCTTTTTTCTATTCATTCCTTTGATTATAATCGTCGTCGTCATCATCATCATCATCATCATCATCATCATCATCATCATCATCATCATCATCATCATCATCATCATCATCATCATCATATTCATTCCTTCGATTATAATCGTCGTCGTCATCATCATCATCATCATCATCATCATCATCATCATCATCATCATCATCCATCAGACTTTCTTCCATCCCCCACCCTTCCCTCTCTCGTCTTCATTATCATCATCATTGTGCTTATCATTTAGCTTTGGCTACTGCGATCCACAGGAAGCTTCAGATTGTCTGTATGTATGTGGAGAGGGGGGTGGAGGATGGACGGATTTATTGGCTGTCTCACAAATTAAGTTAGTCCCGTCACAATGAAAATGGATGGTCGCTCTCCATCAGTCGCCCAGACAAAACGAACTGGCTTTTATATTTTTTCCCTCTTATCTTCTTCTTCTGTTCGGTTTCCATGGACTATAAGTATTGGCCAGCCTGGTCTTTTAAACACACCGCGTAGCTGAAACTAACCCAGGCTTACGTTGGCATCTCCACTAGTAGAAGTACTCGGCCGGTCTGTATGCTTTCAGGACACACCCTTAGCTTCTTGCTCTTAGACTCAGCCCCCTCCCCCCTTATGTGCACACAGCTAGAAAGACAAGGAAAAGTATTGATTTCTTATTGACACGTTTTTAAATGTAAGTAAAATAGGTCTGTGTGTGTCTGCTAGCGTGCCATACTGCATTGCAGAGAGCAGCCGAGGCTTAAGTACACCTCTAACTAGTTGTGAGGTAGCTACTCAGCGAATCTTCGCTACACAGTGTGCTTGCGTGCGTGTGTAAGTATACATTGGAGAGTTTGTAAGGGTGGGTGCAGGGTTGAGGATGATGGGTTGTTGGAATGGTCCAGGTTGTGAAATGTTTACTTTATAATTAATTATAAGCAGGGTTCTATTGTCTAAGACTGATTATTTTGCACAAACTCTGCAACTGTAGTATCACAATGAGATGATGAACGTGGGTAGCAGATCCAATTTCCCCTACATAATTCACTGTACATGTACTGCTGTACTCGAAAAACCTTAATGCACCCACTACATGTAAATTTAAGCCCTGACCTTAGTTGTACATTTGCCTTGAAGTTAAATTGTTCCTTGTCGTTGAACATGAATGTTGTTTTAACCGTTTTCGCCCATTGTCACTTCGTGGCGTTGTACTTGCCGTCCGTATTGTACTAAACGTCGGTGAGTCATTTCCCCTGTTGTACTATGATTTATAGTCCATCTTTTTGTATATAGTTGTTGGTTTTTTTTTCTGCAAAAGCTTGCAACACGTTATTTATGATCGATGTCATTCCATCTCGTTTCAGCGTTTCGTTCGCTTTGGCCATTTATTCTCATACTCTATTCCATGATGATCTATCCTTCCTATCATATCCTATTCCGTAATTCAAAGGTCGTTGGGGCACCACAGATGATCGTTTACCCAGCGTACTACATCTTTCTCTGTTCTCAGCAACCCTCATGGCTTCGCTCAGTGTCAAACCAGTCCATTCTCGAATGTTGTCCTCCCAACTCTTTTTTATCCCCCTCTTCTTCTGTCTCCTTGCACCGTGCCTTGCAGGATGGTTTTTGCAAGGCCTGATGCTCTGGTGACGTGACCATACCATCGAAGTTTCCTTTCTTCACCATTGTGAGCATGTACTATGCCATCGTGTTGCCCAATGGCTTGTGTGATGGTCTGTCGGATTTCGTTGTTGGTGATGTGCTGGGTATAGGAAATCTGGGTATAGGAAATACCTCAAAGTCTTCTGTACTACCTCATTTCTATGCTTTGTATTGTTCGTTGTAGATCTGCTGTTAGGGTCCATGTTTCGCAAGCGTATAGGAAGATGGAGATGACAAGGGAGCGCAGTATCCTTACCTTGGATTGTAGACTGATGGTCCTGTCTTTCCAACTGGAAAGATCCATGATATAAATTGTATTAATTAATCCGTGGTTTTACTGAGGGGAAAAAAAAGGATGCTGTCCTATCCTATCCCGTAACTCAAAGGTCGTTGGGGCGCCAAACAGCGTACTCCATCTTTCTTTGTCCTCAGCAACCCTCATGGTTTCGTTCAGTTTCAAGGCAGTCCATTCTCGAATGTTGTCCTCCCACCTCTTTCTTTGTCTCCATTTTCTTCTACCTTCTTGCACCGTGCTTTGCAGGAAGGCCTTTGCAAGGCCTGATGCTCTGGCGACGTTGCCATACCATAGGAGTTTCAGTTTCTTTACCACTGTAAGCATGTCATCGTGTTGTCCAATGGCTTGTGAAGGTCTTTCGGACTTCGCTGTTGGTGATGTGCCCTGTGTTGAGGGATTGGCCTTGAACTTTGATGTCCATGTTTATGCCATTGGTGTTGTTGGTTACCATTTTGGTCTTCTTTGCACTTATTTCCATTCCATAGGCTCTGGAGGTTGTGTCAAACCTCTGTACCAGCTGTTCAAGTCGTTTTTCCTCTCTAACCAATCCATCAGTGTCATCCGCAAAACGGAGGTTGGAGATTGCTCTGCCCCTATGCTGACTGTGCCTTCGTGATCTGCATGGGGGTACATGCCATGATGCGCTCTAGGAAGATGTTGAAGAGTGTTGGAGAGAGTAAGCATCCTTGACGCACATCCATTGTTGTTCTGAACGAGTTCAGAACAACATTGGGGTGTGTGAAGGATGCCTACTCTCATAATGGTTGCTATACGCGCCTTATTCATAAATCAGACTCTTAAGACTCTACCAGTGTAGACAGCTACCAGTGTAGACAGCTACCAGTGTAGACACGGTCTACCAGTGTAGACACGGGTCTACCAGTGTAGACAGCTACCAGTGTAGACACCTACCAGTTTAGACACCTTCCAGTTTAGACACCTACCAGTGTTGCACACAAACCTTTTTTCTTCCTTAAATGTTATGGCCTAGATTAGAGTTTTAGAAGTACAGTTTTGCGGCTTTGCAATCATTCATGTAGATTTTTTTTTTTTTTACCAAATATGGGAACGATTGTCAAGTTTTTGCGTAAAACAAAATTCTACTTTCTTTCTTCAGTGAAACGCATTATTAGTCGTTAAACGACAGTACTTGTACATTGAAGAATATAATTATGTAGGTAATACGTGCATGGTCGGTGTTGGTTTAATCAAAGTACCTTTGTTGTCTGTTATTGGTGTTGAGGGGGGGGGGGGGGGGAGAGAGAGAGAGAGAGAGAGAGAGAGAGAGAGAGAGAGAGAGAGAATGGATGGTGGTAGTGATGGTGATAATAGAATGGTTGCGGAGCTGGTGTCTATTTACAGGCTGGCAAAGGCAGGTCCAACTGGAAGCTCTTACTTCATACTGCCTAGCTGAGATTCGCCGAGGTGCACATATGAGAGGTACTCGGGTAGTGTCAGCTACTGCAGTTTGTGCGTCGACAAGCATGCTAGTTTTGACAGAGCGGTGACAAAGCCATTCACAGACCGCAAAAATGCCGTTATACCATTGACAAGCCCAATTCCAATTTTTCTCCTTTTTTGGGCAGTTAAAGTGCAGGCCGACCGATTTAATATTCAAGCTCTTTTCTTCTTTGAAGTTAAAAGCAAACCAGTGAAAACGTTGAACTTGCCACCTCCTCTCCTCCCAGTGCACCCCATGAACCCCTTTTCCTTTGTCTTTCAATCCAACCCGTCTCCTCTACCCCCCCCACCCCCGCTTTTCCCCATCTCTCTCCTTTTACACCCGTAGATCCGAATAGGTAAGAGAGAGAGACAGAGACAGACAGACAGACAAACAGACAACTTATAAACATAATAAATTTGTACCATTGAAAGTTGTCTTTTACCTCTAACTCCTCGGTAAACTTTCTTCCTAAAACTGTGCTTACCCAGTGCAACGATGTTTAATGAAGTTTTGTAAAATGATTTGTAATTACCTGTCTAATTAACTCTTAATTCCCTTTTAACTGGATGCATGTTACGCCCACCCATGCAAATTACAGTCAGACAGACATGTGGGTAACGACCTCATCAGACGGGTATCTTACCTTACCTGCAAGGACATTCCTGAGAAATCAGGAATGTTCTTTACCTGGTTGAATACTGAGTATCGTGGAGCTATCTATCAAGTCTTGAAACTAATATTTATTTATTTAATGGTTCCTATATAGCGATTTTCCAGCTTAAGAACTGCTCAAGGCGCTCAGGATGTAAAACAAGCAGCCCTAGGCGCCCACTTGCAGCCTTTTGGCGCATTTTCTGACGCCCAGACAGTTGATCTCAATCGTGGGCGACCGGGTGTGGGGAAGAAGGGACTTCGGGCTTACTAGGTATCTTTGTGTACCAGCCAGTCGCCCTTCTACAACATCAACGTCGTGATCTTTACAATCCGTGAGATGTAATGCGTGCGTGCACAGACTTGACCTTGGATAATATTCTCATCCGAAGAGTAGAAGCGCGGTGTCTCAAGGTCATGTTATGTTTTATTTTGGCACTTCAGGCCGTCTATGGGCTTGTACGGGCTGCAGTTGTATCGCTTAACAATCAATGCTTCAATTGTTCTGCCGTTGCGTACAGAACTGAACCAAATGCGCGCATCAGGCGTATTTCCCGGGAGTCTGTGCTACTCAGCGTGGCCTACCCTCCCTAATAGGGCTTTTTCTCTCGTTTGAAGTAAGCAATGTTTTAAGATAGTTTCGTGCTGCGAAACAAATGAGTTTCTGTCCAGTGCGCTTCCCTCCTGACAGGAGGTTGCCTTCCTCATTACGTCTGGTTTACGTTGTGGCTGATTAGGAGAAAAAGAGGTAGATAGAGCTCAACTCAGCATAAGCTCAGCTCAACCCCAGATATTACTCAGGAAAATACAACGAGAGATAACGAGCTATTACTCAGCAACAGTACTTAAAGAAACTCAAGGGAGAAGGTGTTTCCGTAACCTGCCGGTGGTTGGGGAGAGAGGCGTTTTGGGACCTCTCTTTTTTCTGGGCCTTAATGAGGGCCGTGCTCCTCTCATCACCATCCAAGCTTTAACCTAACTGGTTTCTGCTTAACTTGTCTAAAAAGGAGCGTGTTTCCCGCCCACGTTACTTTTATCCCCCTTTCCCCTCCTTCCTCCTCTTCTAACCCATGTGTTTGCTTGCATTTTGGTAACCAGCTCAATAAACAAAATAGCAAACAACTGCTGCAGTGGGGTGATTAGTAAATTGGCGGAGCGCGTACGCAACGTGGTCGATTTTTCTAGTAAATCACTCCGAAGCCTGGCCGTTTTGTTTTGATTTATGGTCAGAACACCAACGCCACTATAGAAACATGATATGACTGATATGGTCTCTGACTACACCCGATGCAAATACATGCTAATATCGAATATAGGGCATATAGAAAATTGTAAACACAATTTCAGCATGATATGATTTCGTTGGTACCGCGGCGCATGCTGCGGGTGAAATATTTTTATTATCCACCCCATCGCCACTCTGTTTGTCTGTCTGTTTCACTCTTTCTTTCTCGCGCCACTCTCTTTCTGTGTCTGTTTCAATCTTTCTCTCTCGGTCTGTCTCTTCTCCACCTTCCTCTTCCATCTCCATCGTCGTCGTCGTCATCATCATCATCATCATCATCATCATCATCATCATCATCATCATCATCATCATCATCATCAACATCAACATCAACATCCTCGTCGTCGCCGGCACTAGCTACAGTACGATTATTATCATTATTGCCGTCGTTCTTCTTCCTCTTTTTCTTCTTCTTTAATATTCTTCTTCTTCTTCTTTTCTTCGTTTTTTTTTTCTTTCTTTGTTTGTTTCTTTGTTTCTTTCTTTCTCAAGCCGCCAGAGGCGATCACCATAGTCATCACCGTTGACGTCGTCGTCATCATCATCTCCTTTTTAATCTACCTCTTCTTCTTCTTCTTCTTCTTCTTCTTCTTCTTCTTCTTCTTCTTCTTCTTCTTCTTCTTCTTCTTCTTCTTCTTCTTCTTCTTTTTCTTCTTCTTCTTCTTCTTCTTCTTCTTCTAACATAGAAGCCTGATAACCTTTATTCCTGACGTAGAGATGGAAATACCACATCAAGCCTCAAGGAGCAAACTCCTGCTGAAACCTTACTCAGCCATCATCAAACTTTACCCGGAAGCGTTTTAATAATAGGTTACCTAATAATAACCCTACCTCAGTGACTTTTACTTTGCTTAAAGGTCATTGAAATGCCCGCATCGCCTGGGTCGTTGTGTTATAAAATAGAACAGTTCTCCTGTAACTTAAGACATAGAAATATTTAGTCACCAAGTAGCGTGGCATGACAATAAAATACATCATCACTTGCAGGGAATCTCACATCATACATTCAGTGGGCAATCATCCTGTATTGATAGTTAGTTATTTATATAGCGCCTGTACAGCTCTAAGACTCATAGTTATTTAATTATTTATTTAATCATTGTTATATAGCGCCTGTACAGCTCTAAGACTCATAGTTATTTTATTATTTATTTATTTAATCATTGTTATATAGCGCCTGTACAGCTCTAAGACTCGTAGTTATTTTATTATTTATTTATTTAATCATTGTTATATACTGCCTGTATACCTCTAAGACTCGTAGTTATTTTATTATTTATTTATTTAATCATTGTTATATAGCACCTGTACAGCTCTAAGACTCATAGTTATTTAATTATTTATTTATTTAATCATTGTTATATAGCGCCTGTATAGCTGGCTCTAAGACTCACTCAAGGAGCTGGCCGGAATCGCAATCTAGCTCCAGTCACTCTTAGCGCCAACTGGCCACCTTAAGCTCATACAGCGCACATGAGATACGACGAGGTGTTCTTCTTCTCTCAAATTTAAGAAAGGGAGAAGACCTAGTCTAGACTCAGCCGCGCTGTGTATCGTATACATCAAGCTCACTGGCAACGAAGAGGAAGAAGAAAAAGAAGGGGAATAAGTACAGATGAAAGGTGGGGCCGGGTAGCTCAGTTGGTAAGAGCGTCTTGCTAGTAACCGAAAGGTCGCTGGTTCGAATCCCGGATTGGTCAACGTGTGATCATATTATTTTCCCCTTTACCAACAACTGGCCCGCTGGTGTCAGTATAAATCGGTCCAGTAGTCACCTATATGCGAAAGTGTCGTGTGACTATAATCTACAAACAACAACAACAACAGATGAAATAGAGTAATGAGGAGGATGAAGCAGAGGATGAAAAAAAGACGAAGAGAGGATGAAGCTGAAGATAAGAATGAAGAAGAAGATACAGATGAAGTTAAGGATGAACAAGAAGATGAGGATGACGATGAAAAAGAAGATGAAGACGAGGAGAAAATAAACATGAGAATGAAGCTGAAGATGAAAAAAAAAAGATAATAAGGATGAAAATGAAAAAAGAAAATGTTGAAGATGAAAATGAAAAAAAGATGATGAGGATGAAGACGAATACGACAAAGATGATGAAGATGAAGACAAATATGAAAAAGAAGATGAGGACGAGGAGAAGGACAGCGATGGTAATATATTGTTCAGGTCATTGGCATTTTCAATCTTCTTTTATTTTATTGCTGATTTCCGTTTTATATCGAATTACTCTGAGACACGTAAGCAGAGAAAAGTTAGATAAATGTGTGTGTATAGGTGTGTGTGTGTGTATAGGTGTGTGTGTGTGTGTGTGTGTATGTGAGTGTTTGCGTGTGAGTGTGACGATCAATGATGACTTCATTTAGACGTTGTTAAAGTGAAGGGTTATGGTTGTACTGAAGTTGTCGGTGTGTTTGTCACTTTGTGTGTTTCTACCGGTATGTCATTCACCTTTGATTTTCTTTGCACTGGAAAGGAATGAATCCTTGCGGTTTGGTATGGCATTTGTCAATGGCCAGAGTATTGAGAATGTTTGTTTATCTTTTGTGATCATGAGTTTACTTGGGAAATTGTATTGTAGTCACATTGAAAGAATGTTTATGGGAATGCAAACGTTGCTCAACCCACAACTAAGCTTGGACTTTTAAGCGTCTCGTCCATGTTTTGCAAACAAAACAACTGTGTCTACGATACGCACTTTTCTTACCGGTGTCTGCTTTAGAATCAGCCTTGATGGTATTAACCCTTTCACCACCAGCTGTCCTAACATACAGACAGTATTTGCGCTCCTTCACTACCTACAATAGTGCAGTCTGTTTATGGTCCAGCGCCCAAGGCTAGATAATCTGTTCTCTATCATGGGTAGCCTCGTCGCACTTTGGCATTACGGCGCAATTGGTTGTGAATTTATATTGAAACCGTGTCTTTGAGTGAGGTTATTATCTTATTGTTTCTGGTGGCAACACTGACTGTGAATTTTAAAAAAAGTATCTGTGACACCGACACTGGTACATTGAAGTGTGAGAACTGGTTCTTTGAAAACAAACCGTATTTAGTTTTCATTTTCTTCGTTCCCACAGTTAACTGAACGGCATTTCAACCATTACATGTGAGAAAAGGTTGGAGTCTTGGCCGATCCAGCGAGCAATGTAAATATTTGGTCTTCATCGTTGGTTTGTTTTACTTTCCCCTTATTGCTGCTTTCGCTTCTTAGTGTGTCCTTTGCTGTTAATGAAAGTTCTTGGGATTGGCGTAAGTGGAGAGAAAAGGAGAGGGAGACAGAATAGGAAGGAGAGCGCACACATGCTACACACACAGAATAGGAAGGAGAGCGCACACATGCTACACACACAGAATAGGAAGGAGAGCGCACACATGCTACACACACAGAATAGGAAGGAGAGCGCACACATGCTACACACACAGAATAGGAAGGAGAGCGCACACATGCTACACACACAGAATAGGAAGGAGAACGCACACATGCTACACACACAGAATAGGAAGGAGAGCGCACACATGCTACACACACAGAATAGGAAGGAGAACGCACACATGCTACACACACAGAATAGGAAGGAGAGCGCACACATGCTACACACACAGAATAGGAAGGAGAGCGCACACATGCTACACACACAGAATAGGAAGGAGAACGCACACATGCTACACACACAGAATAGGAAGGAGAACGCACACATGCTACACACACAGAATAGGAAGGAGAACGCACACATGCTACACACACAGAATAGGAAGGAGAACGCACACATGCCACACACACAGAATAGGAAGGAGAGCGCACACATGCTACACACACAGAATAGGAAGGAGAGCCAACACACGCTACACACTCAGAATAGGAAGAAGAACGCACACATGCTACACACACAGAAAGAGATATTCAGATTCCATTTGTTATTACCAGAAGGTAACATTTTTACCAATGATTATTATGATAATGATGAGGAGGATGATGATGATAACACACACCCACACACGCACACATACACACACACGGATTCGGATTCAATGAATGAGATGGAATGATGAGAGAGAGAGAGAGAGCGAGAGAGAGAAAAAGGAGAGAGAGTATCTTATACAGTATAAAAGAGGTTGTTGGGGTTGGCGGATGAGGAGTAGGAGGAAGAATTCCGTGTAGGATAAACGTGGCGTGTTAGTCCCCCGCGTTTGTTTTAATTTTTTCGTATTCACTGCCCCTTCTCACCGCAAGACGAAGGCTGCTTTGTCAATTAGCTTGTTTTTGCAAATATTTAGACTTAGCCAATTTAACTTTCCAGCATTTGGCAGCTTATTTATGTACTCTTTTGAGAGATTTTATTCCGTGTGTGGGTGAATAAGAGGGAAAGTGTGTTTGTCTCTCTGTGTGAATGGAGGAAAGAAATAGTGAATTGGAGAGAGAGAGAGAGAGAGAGAGAGAGAGAGAGAGAGAGAGAGAGAGAAAGAGAGAGAGAGAGAGGGAGAGAGAGAAAGATGAAATAAAGTAAAACGAAACGAAATTGTTTTATTCGATTAAGGCCAGGGCGCCCTCTCGAAGGGAGGGGGGGGGAGGGGGTGAGATCAAAATTAATTACAAAGTAAAATGTTTAAATACATCAATGTATTTGTAATACAAAAATGACAACGCACAAAGTGCTCAATACAGAGCAAACCCCCTAGCTTTAAATGCTTGGTAGAAAAAAATGCAAACGATCTTTTTAATACCAAGCAAGAGAAAGTGAATGCATTGGGTTCCTACAATATTTCTGTGCAATGAACTTCTTCCAAAACGTCTATTTCATTTTTAGTTGCAGAATTACATAACCGGCACATTACATCGTTATCTTTGCGATGCCTGTATCTGTAATGATGAGTGGCTAAATCTGATACACCAAAACGAAATTTAGTTAATACATATTTCAAGTGCCTATCAACATTAAAATATAAATATTTAGGAACTGGAAGACACTTTAGTTTATTACAAAACGTTCTGTAAATGTCAAATCGTTCATTGCCTTTCACATGCTCGATTTAGCTTTGCCACCTACAATCAATCCCCCGTGGGGGTGCCGGGCGTTTCAGTATAAATAGTATCCCAACTTTCTGAAAATTTAGTGCTTTAAATTCCCACTGTCGCTGTCTTTCTCCTTTGTTCTTTTTCATTCCTACTCTGTTCTATCAATCTACTACAATATATTCTTCTTCGATAGACCAGTCACCAACATTTTTTCTGGAAAACTCTTCCGGGACAAACCTTTTCATTTGTGTGCATGTGTGAGGTATGTTGGATCAGCTTGGGAATATTGGACACTGGGACTTCCTATGATGTTATTATTTGGCAATGTAGGCATTTTATATGTATGTGTATTGTTGATATTTTATAATGATGTTTGTATTCTATTTTGTTTTGGTAAACGGGGGTTCGATAAATTAGAGTATAGCCTCAACATCACCTGCGTGGGATGTCTTTATTGTAAAGTACGTGGCTGGTGGAGTGCCTTCAGTGTTATCACTAGGGTTGTTTCGGCAGATCTTTTATGCAGATCAGGGGTGAGTCCTCTGTCAGCGAAGTTGTCTTGATTTTGTGGTCCTGATTCGGCTCTTTGCAGTCCGCTGGACCCCGTAAGCAATGGATAACTAACTGACTAACCTCAGTGCCAGCCATTCAAGTTCTTGTTCATCTCCAGCCAGTCCATCAATATCGTCCGCAAAACGGAGGTTGGAGATTGCTCTACCCCATATGTTAACTGTGCCTTCGTGATCTGCAAGGGCACCTGACATGATGCGCTCTAGGAAGATGTTGAGGAGTGTTGGAGAGAGTAGGCATCTTTGGCGCACGCCGATTGTTGTTCAGAACCCGATGGAGCTGATGTGGAGGACTGCACTGGTAGGTAGCCTTGTCATACAGGCTTTTGATGACTTCAATAATGTTAGGATTGATGTTGTACACTCTCATGGTTGCTCGCACAGCTGCATGCCAGACTCGGTCAAACGCTTTCTTGAAGTCTACAAATACATGATATAGATGTTGTTGGTGCTGTAGGTATTTCACGCAGATTATTCTGAGGTTGAAAATCTGTTCAGTGGTACTTTATTCTGCCCTGTTCTTCAGCTATGATTTGTCCAGCTTTGGATTTTGAACCTGTTAAGAATTATTTTCAGGAGTACCTTGCTGGGATGACTGAGGCTGATGGGGCGGCAATTTTCACACTTCTTTTTGGGAAGAGTGATGACCAGACTGAGATAAGACTGCTGCGCTCCCTTGTCATCTCCATCTTCCTATGTGCCTGCGAAACATGGACCCTAACAGCAGATCTACAACGAAGAACACAAAGCATGGAGATGAGGTGCTACAGAAGACTTCTGGGCATTTCCTATACCCAGCACATCACCAACGACGAAGTCCGACAGACCATCACACAAGCCATTGGACAACACGATGACCTGCTCACAGTGGTGAAGAAACGGAAACTCCGATGGTATGGCCACGTCACCAGATCATCAGTTCTTGCAAAGACCATCCTGCAAGGCACAGTGCAAGGAGGTAGAAGAAGAGGGAGACCGAAAAAGAGGTGGGAGGACAACATTCGAGAATGGAATGGTTTGACACTGAGCGAAACCATCAGGGTTGCTGAGGACAGGGAAAGATGGAGTACGTTAGTTAAACAATCGTCTGTGGTGCCCCTACGACCTTCGAGTTACGGGATAGGATGACAAGCGACTGGATCCATGGTGTAGGCCACTCCCCACTCTCCCAGATCTTGTTACAGATAATAGTGAGGGCGTCAATCATCGCTTCTCCTACAGTTTGAAGCAATTCTGCGGGTATGTTGTCCACTTTCACTAACTTCCCCTTGTACAGCAATTGCACTGCTGCATCAACTTCTTCTTGGACAATTGGGAGGATTCCTTATTCTTCTCTGTCGTGGGGACATGCTAGAATTGATGGGTCTCCGTTTTGTGGGAGGTTGTAAAGGTCAGAGCAGTACTTTGTCCATCTTTCCAAGGCTTCTTGTTCTTCTTCTTCTGTAAGGCATATGCCAGAGTTGCTTTAGATCATGGAAACCTTGGGCTGTTTAATACTTGTCAACCGCTTCACAGTGTGGTAAGCCTTCTTACTGTTGTTCTTGTTCAGACTGTTCTCTATTTCCTGACATTGATTTTTCTATCCAGTTGTCCTTTGCAAAAGAAGAGCAAAGGAGAACCATTAGCTCATTTACTTAAAGAAAAAAGCAGTGTCTGACTGCCTCACCTTGTTGTCCATCCTTTCGGGAAATACGTAAGTCTTAGTATCATTATGAAAATATTGAGCAAGTGTGCGGGAATAATTGTTCCCAGTTAACTGTGGACAGGTAGGCTATAGGCGTGGAATGATGCGTAGACTGGATGCTATATGTGCGTGAGAGATGAATGAGAGTTCAATGTAAATTTGTGTTCACCACCACCACCACCCTCATCATCGTCGTCGTTATCATCATCATCATCATCATCATCATCATCATCATCATCATCATCATCATCATCATCATCATCATCATCATCATCATTCTTCATTTAGCATCACTCTTTCAACTAACACTTCCTTCTTACTATCAACTGTCATAGTTCTGTTTCTTCCTTATAATTTTTTTTCTGTAAATTACAAAATCATCTTTCTTGTTTTTGAGTTTTCTGCTTCAGGTGTGATAACTTCTTTGTATAAAAGTATCGGTCATATATCGTGACATATGAAACGACTAGACTGACCCATGTTTTTTTTCATAGGTGCGGGTGCGTGTCTGTGTATGCATTTGCTGTTCGCTTGAAGGAATCTAAACAATGTTTTTTAGTACACCTACATGCATGAATTTATGTAATCGGGATCAAAAGTCGTGGCATAATTAATATCCTGTCAAGTTGAAAGGTTAAGGCTTTTAAGAGGTCACAGTAAAGGGTGTTTAAGGCTGACCCTGTGTTGACGTCACGCAGATATATTACCTCAAATGTTTGGAAGGAAAGAAATCGAGGAAAAGAAGTATGGCTGGGCATAATACGACCTACAACTTAAAAATTACGTGTCATACGATGACTCGCCATATTTATAATGGCAGATTCAAAAACCCACCGTAATGGATTAATTTATGTTAAGAGTGGATGGGAGGGAGAGGGGGTGGAGTGCAGTCCGAGAGGGTTATAAGAAGACTACTAGGCATATTTCATAACGCCACAGTTTATTTAAAGTAAAATATATTTTTCTTGTAAGTGGGGTTATAATGTACCTGCCATAACAGGGCCAGCATTGCCACATGGCACAATAGATTAATTTTATGGATATGGAATTTTAAACTATATGGATAGTCGTGCTGTTATATATAATGTGCATTTAATTACATTAAACATTTTTTAGAAGTTTGTTGTTCTATTTAAGTAAATGTAAGTCGATGCATGTTTATAGTGTAAAGTGTATTATAAGCATGATTGGTGAAATGGTACTGATGAGTAACTAAACAATAAAGGTGCTTGTGAAGGTTTTTGTGCTATACGTTTGACCCGCAGGGCTGGTTGTGGTTATTGCGAGAGAGAGAGAGAGAGAGAGAGAGAGAGAGAGAGAGAGAGGGAGGAAGGGAGAGAGGGAGGTAGAGAGGGAGGGAGGGAGAGAGAGAATATGATCGAATGAATGAATGAATGAATTATAGTACAGTACATCCTCTCTTCTACTACACACACATTCTACTACACATGGATTTATCAGTACAACTTATGTTAATCTGATGAATAAAAATTGATGCAACAACAACACATGGATGTACTCTTCAACACACAAACACACACGAACGCGCGCGCACGCACGCTCTCCCCCCCCCTCCCCCTGCACGCACACACGTACGCACGCACGCATCTTCTCCCCCCCCCCCCCCTCTACATTCTCCCCTCCCATCCTCCCCGACAAAAACACATCCCCACCTAATCTAATGAAAATAGCCAAACTTGTCGTTTACACTCCTCCGCACAAACTGAAGACGGCAATTTTGTAGGTATTGAAAATTCAAGACCATTTCCGAGAATAGAACAAAGCCAGCAGAATCCTTTACTGACCAGAATGAACACGAGATTGATATTGACACAGGCGTAACGATTATTTGTTCAAACCTTTTTTAAAAATATTTTTATTTCAATGTTTTTGACAGTGATACAGATGTAAGGATTATATGTCTGAAACCTTCCTTAATGTTCACTGTTTCTGTCTTCTCCAAAATAGAACGGTTGACAGTTATTATTACAACAATATAATAAAGGTTTTGATATTACTTCCCTTTTTATGTTGGGATTGATGAAAATAAAATAAAAACACGAACAGAATAGTGATACCAACGTAACGATTTTCTGTCAAGGACCTTCTTTTTTATCTTCTTCTTCTTCTTCTTCTTCTTCTTCTTCTTCTTCTTCTTCTTCTTCTTCTTCTTCTTCTTCTTCTGTGGATACACCCGGTACACATTGGTCGAAGGCTACCAGAAGCATGCTTTAGTGGTCGCCTCAACAGGCAATAAAGCATGCTCTCATGCTTCAGAGCACTGCTTCCTATACTCTTCAAGCTCTATAGTGACGGAAAAAGCGCAATTTCACTGTAAATATATAACATTCCGCTCTTTCCGGTGGATAAACGAAGAATAATGTCCACCTTCAAGTTTTTCTGTCCCCTTGAAAATCGTACTGTTGACAAGTCCGAGAATAGAATAAAGCAGTTATGTGACGGTGTTGTGGCGTATTGGGATTGAAGAAATTGAGCAGAAAACAAAATCAATAGACAGTACCGATTTTTGTTTAAGCCCTTCCCTCCTTGGGGCTGTCTTTTAGATGCCCAGTTATTCCTTCTTGAAGTTTAACGTTTAGCCTTATAAAATGTGCCGTTATGGCGTTTGACGAAAGTCTCCCAAATATTTACATCGCCACATTGTTACATTCGATGTTGTTTTTTTATCAGTTGATTTAGCCCCGATGCTTGAAACCTGATAAGGTGTAACTCAGATTCGTTTATCCACGCAGCCTGCTCATTCAGCAACAAGGCAAAGTCGTTGTATGTAGTTTTCCAACTTTATTCAGCGAACATCAACAACTGCATACAATCGTTTTTTCCACTCTTAACTTTTCACTTTCAACACAACAATTCTCTATACTATCAACCCCAACAACTTTCTGAACATTGAATGAACATTGAGGTTTAACGTCTACACCCACTGTCACGCTACGCAGTTTGCAGTCGCGCGCCTATGTATATAGTTTAATCATCAGCCTGTACATAGAGGTTAAAAGTTACGGTAGTCAAGGGGAGAGAATCAGAATAAATTAATTAGGTTTATAATTAATAAAAGTAGCGAATGTTTTGCGCCCGTGCGATACGCACTATGTTAGAAAAAACAGCATAGTTGGCTATTTTGTTATTGAGAAGATTAATTGCTGCCATGCGATATTCTATGTGTGAAATGCGTGCTCTAATCGCGAACGGTGCAGGGAATGAATTATGATTAGAACAAGTATATTCTAGAAGATTCCTAGCTAATCGTATAAAACCCCTTGCACTGTATATTTTGATAGGGAGCAGTAACAGTTGCATATCGCTTTTGTAGCCAGAATCAACGGATCCAAGTTAGGTCAAGGTGCCAGTTAGTGACTTTGTCTGTGGGTCGTACAGATCAGACCGTCAACGAAAAAGAGCCTATTATCGGAAGAGGAGGACTGTTTTGGGAACACTTTGGAAGTGTTTGTTTAACTAAGACTGTTCTAAGCTGTTTAGAATACCTACTGTGTATTCTCGGTGAAATCTGAGTTATCTACGTATAACGTCGGGTGACCTGTGACTCCGTCTAGGACTTCTTATGCCTGTGTAATCACCTTGCCTAACCATCTGTGCCTGTGTGTTTGTCCCGTCGTTTGTGTGTCTTTGTCAACAGGCCGGAGAATCCACTGGTAGCCGTAAGTTTTTTACCTCAATTTCTCAGTTGGCCATAGCGTTCGGGGGTTTGGGTTATGCATGCGGTGTGAATGGTTAGTTAATTACGTTTTCTTAATTCTATTTTTTTGTTTCATATTGGTTGCTGCATAAATACCTAGCAATAGAGAGAGAGAGAGAATTTTCTAAAATGTATCATAAATTAAATAATTATAAATTGATATAAAAGAATTCGCTGTTATATAGCGAAGAGATGACAGAAAGGAGGTGATTGTGAATGTATATGCGCGATGACAGGGAGGATGAGTAAGGATGGTGAAAGGGAGACAACCATTCCGATAGCGGGATGCTTGTGCAGTATATTGTAATATAATTATTAATGGTTGCGTGTTTTTTGTATGTATTGTTGTAGATGTACCAACAAGTTCAAACACCAAAACCCTAGAGCAGATCATTGATGGTGTGCTGAAACCTTGCTGGTGTGAAGCTTGTGTGCCTCGGCCTATTACGCCGTGTTTTCCGTGTGTCAACCTCGGTTGCGAAGGTTGTGGTATTCGCCCAGGGAACTTTATTTCGTTTATAAAGCACACGCACACACACTCCACCACACACAACAAATAACTATAACCAATGATAATCTGTTGTGAGGAACGATAATTGTTTTACATGTGATAAATTATAAATTACAGCACATTGAAATATATTTAATCTGAATTGATTGATAAACGTTGTTGAATAATATTACCTACTAGATTAAGTAACCTTGTGATTGTATAGTTTTGTCTGGGGGAATTATTTCGCCAGATATTAGTTAATTAGTAATTTAGATTAATTTCTTATAAATTCTATTTTGCTTAAAAGATAAATTTTCTTATTCATTTTATATAATATAAAAGACTTGTTGTATCTATCTGAAGTTTAAGTGGAACAAAGTTTGAACATTTATAAAGATTTAAAGCAGTTGCTTACTGCATATTTACTTCGTTGTCAGTAAGCTGTTCCAGACATAATTATTATAAATCTCTTGTACATTTTGTAGTTAGACATTTTTCATTTTTGATTTAATTATCAGTATTATTTCGAGCGAATTGTTTATGTATTAGTTTGGGGTTATATATTGAGGGTTGGTTGGTTGGGAAGTGGGATAAAGGGAGTTAATTTTTAGTGCGAATGAGTGTGTGAAATAAAGAAATTGTCTTGTTACTTCTGGTTTTCTCTTTTAGAGTTTATTTAGGTGTTGGGTTTTTTTCTCGTGTGAAAGAGCACACATGTCGAACCACTGTTGAGGCAGTTGGGACGTGACATTTTGGTGGCAGCGGTGGGATAGATCTAGGATAGGTTAGGGGGGAATAGTTGGGTAGATTTATTGTTATTTGTTTAGATACCAGAAGTCAGTGTTTGTTTCTTTGTCGTCTTGTGTGTCGGATGAGTGGCCAGTGGGTGGTTGGTCGGGAGTGAGGTTGCGCTGCGCAAAAGGGTTCACACCCCGAGCGTGTGTGCACAAACGGGGGGTTGAGGTAAACAACTTTGTCGTCGAGGCCTAGACGATAAGGGACTTCTCCGGCTCCTGTTGCTGTTTACTTGTCATTTGTTCGACTGTTTGTATAGGTGTTAATCGTTATTTGTTTCATTTGTTATTCACCCATTTTTTCACATTTTTCATTCTTAGTCCGCGACTGTATGCTGACGAGGGCTGCGACTCGGAGAGCAGCTGAGCAGGCGCGAGCGATGGACCAGTACACGGAGGCCGACGCAGCCGCTTCGCGTCGGGAACCGATGGACGAGGAAACCACAGTGAGTACGCCTTTCGCTCATAGTACTCGCGTGGCAGCTGATCTTACTCCTACTGCAGTTAAGGCCGGTGCAGGAAAAAGTAGCGTTGGCATGGAGGTATACCTTAGATACAAGGAGCTAGGCGCTAGCATGGGGCTGAAGGGAGCAGGTGTAGCCAGTTTTGTAGTAGACGGGGCGAAGAGAGAGCAAGAAGCTGCTAGATTAGCGGAGGAGTCTGCTAGATTGGCGAGAGAGATGGAATTAGAGCGAAGGGATAGAGCGAAAGAAACAGCTAGGCTCGAGAGGAGGATGGAACGCGAAGAGAAGAAAAGAGCAGAAGAATTGGCCCTAGCAGAGAAGAGAAGAGCAGAGGAGTTAGCCCTGATGGAAAGGAGGCTAGAGCAGGAGCGTAAAGATAAAGCTAGAGAACTAAAGCTCTTAGAAAAGAAAATAGACTCCGAACGGGGAAACGTTGAGTTGCGTCTGCAAGAAGAGCGTGCAGCTAGAGAGCAGGCCCGGGAAGACGACAGAGAAAGGCTTAGGCAACAGTTGGAGCAAGAGAAAGAACTAGAAGCCCAACGTAGGAGGGATAGAGTTCAGCCTGATAGCTACAAGATCAAGGTCCAACCATTTGATGGTAAAGAGGATATTGAGAGCTACCTTCAGCACTTTGAGCAAATAGCTAGAACTCAGAAATGGAGGGAAGAGACGTGGTCGGCTAGGTTGTCACCGTTGTTGTCAGGGGAGGCAAGAGAGACTTATCTGAAGTTAACTCCAGAGCAGATAGTCGATTTCGAAGTGGTCAGGGGGGCTCTTCTGAAACGATTTAGGAGAGATGCTGACTACTACCGCAAGCAGTTCAGGGGGAGTAGGAAAGAAGGCACAGAGACTTTTCCGCAGTACTTGAGTAGAGTACAAGTCTTAGTGAAGAGATGGTTTTCTTTGGCTAAGAAGGATATAGATGATGCGGGCGTAGTGCTTGATGTCTTTCTGACTGAACAGTTGTTGTCAGTGATGAACCCTGAGTTAGAGCTGTTTGTGAGGGAGAGGCAGCCTGTGAACGGCGAGCAAGCAGCTGAGATTGCCCAGTTACATGTAGATGCGAAACGGACAGTGAGTAACAGACCAGTGTTCGGTAGCGTGCCATACAAGGGGGGTAATCGTGCTGTCAGTCAACCTGTAGGGGCAGCGAGGAGTGGTCCTAGTGGCAACAAGGGTGAAGAGGATAAGAGGAGGGAACCTAGTGGGGAGAAACGTCATGTGAAGTGTTTCAGGTGCGGGAAGCTAGGTCACGTAGCGAAGGAGTGCCGTAGTCCGAAACAGTTGCTACGTATCACTGTCAGTCCGGATTCAGGCCCGATTCACTCGGAAATGACTAAGGCTAGCTTTAGTACCATTCAGCCGTACAACCCGTGGAGCATGGGAACAGTCAGGGGTCAGCCTGTGAAGATTCTGAGAGATACTGGTGCCGAGGTGGGGGCAGTAGCAGCCAAGTGGGTGCGTCCTGAGGATATGACCGGTAGGGAGATCGAGGTCATGTTCGCTGATCAGGTCAAGTCAGGGAAGTATCCTACAGCGTACGTAGAAGTAGACTCAGCTTTCGTGAAGGGTACAGTAGAATTGATCGTCATCGAGCAAGTTGTACCTGATGTGATTCTAGGCAACTGGGTTACCTTCAAGGGAGGCTATCGAAGTCCCGTAGCTGTAGATGGGTTAGAGTGTGCGATAGCCGCCGTTCAGACCAGGGCACAGGCCAAGGCAGAAGGGAAGCAGGAGAAAGCACTGCCGATTCCGAAGCCATTCCAACTCGATGTGACGCCCGATCAGTTGGCCGAGTTGCAGGAAGAAGATCCCACTTTAGCTAGAGCTAGAGAGTGCGAGAAGCAAGGGACGAAACTCAAGTCAGGCAAAGCGATGGTTAGCTTCTGCAAAAAGAAGGGTATTTTGTATAGAGTGCACCATCAGGGAGAAGAAGAGCTAACACAGCTAGTCGTGCCTAGCAAGCTCAGAGGAGAGGTGATGCGCCTGGCGCACGACCCTCCGATGGCCGGACATTTGGGTGGAAAGAGGACACGTGAGAGGATATGGGGGGTGTTCTATTGGCCAGGAATGTGCGGGGATGTTAGGCGTTTCTGCGAATCATGTCCCGAATGCCAGAAAACAGTTCCCAGGGGTAGGGTAGCAAAAGTTCCGCTGCAGAAACTACCTCTAGTTGACGAACCGTTTCAGAGAGTTGCAGTCGATATAGTGGGTCCTATAAAACCTTTGCGTCATTCGAAGGTAGAAACTATCAGGACAGAGATTGGGACTATGTTGATCATGGGAGCGATCGAGCGGACAGTTTCACCAGTCAGTTCGCCGATTGTGGCAGTAAAGAAGGAAGTCAAAGCAGTCAGATTTCGATTTGGTGGTAGGAAGCGTTTCAGGCGCAAGCTTGAGTATTTGGGACACATAGTGGGAGAGGGCAAAGTGCAACCAGAACAAGGAAAGATGGACAAGATCCAGAATGCACCACGTCCCACTACCAAGAAACAGGTCAGGTCATTCCTTGGATTAGCAGGGTACTATCGGAAGTTTGTGCCGAATTTTGCTGCGATAGCGGTGCCGCTGACCGACTTAACCAAGGGAGGCAAATCCGGTCCCGTACAGTGGTCCGACGCTTGTGAAGTAGCGTTCCAGACGCTCAAAAACCGCATATGCTCCAAACCTGTATGCTGTATGCCAGACATGGAAAAACCATTAGTGCTACAGACTGACGCATCAGAGATTGGAATAGGGGCGATTCTGTGCCAGGACCAAGGTTTGGGTTTACAACCAATCACATGTGCCAGCAAGAAGCTAAACCAGGCAGAGAGGAACTATTCCACCATAGAGAAGGAATGCTTAGCATTGGTGTGGGGGGTACAAAAGTTCAAGCAGTACCCGTATGATCGGACAGTCATTGTGCAGACCGATCACAGACCTTTGCAATACCTGCAGCAAGCAAAGACTACAAATTGTAGACTCATGAGGTGGGCACTTCAACTCCAACCTTTCGATCTGATAGTGGAGAGTATTCCAGGGAAGGAAAATGTACCAGCTGATTTCTTGAGCAGAACTGAGTAGCGTGGTTGTTAAGAACTAAAACTGTTAGTTTTCGTCTTGGTGGGGTGCTGTGTCACGCTACGCAGTTTGCAGTCGCGCGCCTATGTATATAGTTTAATCATCAGCCTGTACATAGAGGTTAAAAGTTACGGTAGTCAAGGGGAGAGAATCAGAATAAATTAATTAGGTTTATAATTAATAAAAGTAGCGAATGTTTTGCGCCCGTGCGATACGCACTATGTTAGAAAAAACAGCATAGTTGGCTATTTTGTTATTGAGAAGATTAATTGCTGCCATGCGATATTCTATGTGTGAAATGCGTGCTCTAATCGCGAACGGTGCAGGGAATGAATTATGATTAGAACAAGTATATTCTAGAAGATTCCTAGCTAATCGTATAAAACCCCTTGCACTGTATATTTTGATAGGGAGCAGTAACAGTTGCATATCGCTTTTGTAGCCAGAATCAACGGATCCAAGTTAGGTCAAGGTGCCAGTTAGTGACTTTGTCTGTGGGTCGTACAGATCAGACCGTCAACGAAAAAGAGCCTATTATCGGAAGAGGAGGACTGTTTTGGGAACACTTTGGAAGTGTTTGTTTAACTAAGACTGTTCTAAGCTGTTTAGAATACCTACTGTGTATTCTCGGTGAAATCTGAGTTATCTACGTATAACGTCGGGTGACCTGTGACTCCGTCTAGGACTTCTTATGCCTGTGTAATCACCTTGCCTAACCATCTGTGCCTGTGTGTTTGTCCCGTCGTTTGTGTGTCTTTGTCAACAGGCCGGAGAATCCACTGGTAGCCGTAAGTTTTTTACCTCAATTTCTCAGTTGGCCATAGCGTTCGGGGGTTTGGGTTATGCATGCGGTGTGAATGGTTAGTTAATTACGTTTTCTTAATTCTATTTTTTGTTTCATATTGGTTGCTGCATAAATACCTAGCAATAGAGAGAGAGAGAGAATTTTCTAAAATGTATCATAAATTAAATAATTATAAATTGATATAAAAGAATTCGCTGTTATATAGCGAAGAGATGACAGAAAGGAGGTGATTGTGAATGTATATGCGCGATGACAGGGAGGATGAGTAAGGATGGTGAAAGGGAGACAACCATTCCGATAGCGGGATGCTTGTGCAGTATATTGTAATATAATTATTAATGGTTGCGTGTTTTTTGTATGTATTGTTGTAGATGTACCAACAAGTTCAAACACCAAAACCCTAGAGCAGATCATTGATGGTGTGCTGAAACCTTGCTGGTGTGAAGCTTGTGTGCCTCGGCCTATTACGCCGTGTTTTCCGTGTGTCAACCTCGGTTGCGAAGGTTGTGGTATTCGCCCAGGGAACTTTATTTCGTTTATAAAGCACACGCACACACACTCCACCACACACAACAAATAACTATAACCAATGATAATCTGTTGTGAGGAACGATAATTGTTTTACATGTGATAAATTATAAATTACAGCACATTGAAATATATTTAATCTGAATTGATTGATAAACGTTGTTGAATAATATTACCTACTAGATTAAGTAACCTTGTGATTGTATAGTTTTGTCTGGGGGAATTATTTCGCCAGATATTAGTTAATTAGTAATTTAGATTAATTTCTTATAAATTCTATTTTGCTTAAAAGATAAATTTTCTTATTCATTTTATATAATATAAAAGACTTGTTGTATCTATCTGAAGTTTAAGTGGAACAAAGTTTGAACATTTATAAAGATTTAAAGCAGTTGCTTACTGCATATTTACTTCGTTGTCAGTAAGCTGTTCCAGACATAATTATTATAAATCTCTTGTACATTTTGTAGTTAGACATTTTTCATTTTTGATTTAATTATCAGTATTATTTCGAGCGAATTGTTTATGTATTAGTTTGGGGTTATATATTGAGGGTTGGTTGGTTGGGAAGTGGGATAAAGGGAGTTAATTTTTAGTGCGAATGAGTGTGTGAAATAAAGAAATTGTCTTGTTACTTCTGGTTTTGTCTTTTAGAGTTTATTTAGGTGTTGGGTTTTTTTCTCGTGTGAAAGAGCACACATGTCGAACCACTGTTGAGGCAGTTGGGACGTGACACCCACCATTGGCGATATGGCAGACGGGGATAACCATCCCAGGGAAAGAGGGGTAGGGACCTGAATCAACACTGAGCCACCAAAGCAATCATACTGCTAAAATGGACAGTGAAAATGGCCACATTTTATATCGACCACCACGGGATTCGAACCTGGGTCATCGGTGTGCCAGGCGAATGCTCTACCAATTGAGCTACGGCGGTGGGACTAACAACTCTTTGAAACAGTGCGGCACTTATATAGTCTCTATATACTCCAGAACAGACGAGAATACCCCCCGCATGACACACCACAACCAATCAGAAAACATTTCATCATCACTGTCTCACGTCATACAACCTTATTTGGGATGGAAGCTTCTATAGTTACCACTAGAATTATCCATACGCTTCGATCGATAGTAAACAACCAACTCCAGAACATTCTCAAATAATATCGACCAACTAAAATTACCAACGTTATACAAATCTTCTTCTAATAACAACGCAAAATCAAATCTATATATCGTCGGTGTCCATTCAAAACCTCGTATGTCCAAAAATACAGTTTTGAGAAAAATGAAAAAAACTGTTTTAAAAAATCAGGTGTCACCAAAACAAATGGTTTTAGTATAATTTGTATTCAGTATTGAACAGGAAATTTGGCAGTAATAGTGACAAGATTTAGAGCGCATGCTTGTTTGAGAAATAGACAAAAATGTTCACATACGAGGTTTTTACTATTTTGTATGAGCTGGAAGTGGCAACTTACGAGGTTTTGACTGTTTTGCTTGAGCTTGAAGTTGCAAGTTATAAGGATTAGTCACAATAGCAAACAACAAAGGAAACATTAATACAAAATAAAAGACCGAAAAATGCAGTTGAAAACATTGTCAAAGTTGTTTTATTCAAAAATGCAGACACAACCCTTGTCTTTACAAAATTGAAATAGGCTTATAGGCCATTGATAGATTAACACTGTAACACCCAGCAATCAATGAACGCGTTGTTGCATTCATCACTGACATAATAATGTCCTTCTGACCAGTAGGCTACAAGCCCTGTACTTAAAGTAGCACGAAATCCTTTCTCGGAAATTTCCTGTGAAATGAATTATAAGATGTAAGCTAAGTAACACATTACACTTATGTGAAGTTTTTATTACCATAACATAACAGTCCAAATGAACTTTTATTACCATAACATAATAGTCTAAATTAACTTTCATTAACGTAATAGTCTTAATTAACTGTTATTACCGTAACGGTTTAAATGGACTTTTATTATCATAATAAATGAACGTTTACTACCAAAAGTCTAAATGAACATTTATTACCATAATATAAGCCTAAATGAACCACCATCGGCTCATGGAATGTTCGGACCATGTACGAATCAGGAAAGACGGCACAACCTGTGCAGCTGAGATGAGGAATAATGACCTGACCGTGTTAGGCATCAGCGAGACACGATGGACCCAAGCTGGACAAAGGCGACTGATGACAGGAGAACTATTGCTGTACTCCGGGCATGAAGAAAACGATGCACCCCACACGCAGGGAGTAGGCTTTATGTTGTCCAATCAGGCACAGAGGGCACTTATAGGATGGGAGGCCCATGGCCCTAGGATCATCACAGCATTCTTCCGTACCAAGATGATGAAGATCAAGATGAACCTTATCCAGTTCTATGCTCCACCGAACGACAGTGAAGAGGATGTTAAAGACCATTTCTACAGCAGACTACAGAAGATCCTTGAGACCTACACAGACAAGGACATCACCATCCTCATGGGAGATGTCAATGCCAAGATTGGGTCTAACAACACCGGTTACGAACCAGTTATGGGCACCCACGCCTTAGGAGTAGTGAATGAGAATGGAGAGAGATTTTGCGGATCTGTGTGCACTCAACAACCTAGTCATCGGAGGCAGCATCTTTCCTCACAAGCGGATCCACAGGAGTACATGGGTATCTCCAGACAATGCGACAGAGAACCAGATCAACCACATCTGCATTAGCAAGAAATTCCGAAGATCCCTGCAAGACGTTAGAGTGAGAAGAGGAGCAGACGTGGCGTCCGACCATCACGTGGTGGTGGCGAAACTGAAGCTGAAGTTGAAGAGGACATTCGTCAGGCAGAAGAACGAAGTACAACATCAGCCTTCTGAAAGACCCAAAGACAAAAGAACAGTTTATTCTGGCGCTAAGGAACAGGTTCGAAGTGCTTCAGGAATTATTTGAAGAAGAAGAAGACAGTGTACTCAACAGGTGGCAGAAAGTGAAAGAGACATAAGATCGTCATGCCAAGAAGTTGTGGGGCCAAAGAAACATCAACAGAAAGAGGGGATCACAGCAGAGACCTTGGTCAAGATAGAAGAAAGAAAGAAGAGGAAGGCAACAGTCAACAACAGCAGAACCAGAGCAGCTAAGGCCAAGGCCCAAGAAGACTACACAGGAGCCCATAGAGAAGTGAAAAGAAGCATCAAAAAAGATAAGAAGGCCTACGTGGATGGACTGGCGGCTGAAGCGGAACAGGCAGCGTACAGCGGCAATATGAAACAGTTGTACGACACCACTAAGCGACTCTCTGGAAAGTTCAGCAAACCAGAAAGACCTGTTAGGGACAAGCAGGGAAACACCATGAACAGTATAGACAAGCAGTTGAACAGATGGGCTGAACACTTTGATGAACTTCTGAATAGACCAGCACCAACGAATTCCCCAGTCATTGAACCAGCCAATGTGGATCTTCCAATCAACTGTGAGAAACCGACAAAGGAAGAGATCAAGAAGGCCATCGCCCTGATGAAGAACGGAAAGGCCGCTGGACCAGACGACATCCCAGCAGAGGCTCTAAACGCGGACTTGGAAGCATCAGTGGAGATGCTGTACCCACTCTTTGAGAGGATCTGGGAGGATGAAGATGTTCCGGCAGACTGGAAGGAAGGTTACCTGATCAAGCTTCCCAAGAAAGATGACCTTAGCAATTAACAACTACAGGGGCATCACACTTCTATCTGTGCCTGGGAAGGTCTTCAACCGGGTCCTTTTGGAAAGGATGAAGGATACTGTCGACCCACAGTTACGAGACGAGCAGGCAGGCTTCCGACAGAATAGATCCTGCACAGACCAGATAGCAACGCTCCGCATCATCGTGGAGCAGTCCCTGGAATGGAACTCTCCATTGTATATCAACTTCGTCGATTATGAGAAGGCGTTTGACAGCGTGGATCCAGATACCCTCTGGAAGCTCCTTCGACACTACAGCATCCCGACCAAGATGGTCAATCTGATCAGGAACTCCTATGACGGCATGTCCTGCAGAGTTATCCATTGCGGACAGCTCACAGACAACTTCCAGGTGAAAACCGGAGTCCGACAAGGGTGCTTGTTGTCACCTTTCCCCTTCCTCATCGCCATAGATTGGGCTATGAAGATGTCCACCAGGGAAAGTAGGAACGGAATCCAATGGACTGTGGAACCAGCTCGAGGACCTGGACTTCGCTGACGACCTTGCTCTTCTTTCCCATAGCCAACAGCAGATGCTAGAGAAGACAAATGCAGTGGCGGCCACATCGTCGGAGGTCGGCCTCAACATCCACAAGGACAAGAGCAAGATCCTGAAGATCAACTCCATCAGTACCGAACCAGTCATCGTGGAAGAAGTGCAGTCCTTCACCTACCTGGGTAGCATTGATCAGCAGGGCGGCACAGATGCGGATGTGAAGGCTAGGATCGACAAAGCAAGAGCTGTCTTCATTCAGCTCAAGAACATCTGGACCTCCAGAGAGCTGTCTTTGGCCACCAAGATACGGGTATTCAACTCCAATGTGAAGTCAGTCTTACTGTATGGAGCAGAGACATGGAGGACAACCAAGACCACCATCAAAAAAGTCCAGTCCTTCATCAACAGTTGCCGCAGAAGGATTCCCCAGATCCGCTGGCCCGACACCATCAGCAACGCCAACCTATGAAAAGGACCCGCCAACTCCCTGCTGAAGATGAAATCAGGAAAAGGAGATGGGGCTGGATAGGGCGTACCCTACGCAAACCAGCGACGAACGTCACCCGGCAAGCGCTGAAGTGGAACCCCCATGGAAAGCAACAGAGAGGACGTCCAAGGAACACCTGACGACGCGACCTCGAGGCCGACACCACCAAGATGGGCTACACCTGGAGTCAGTTAGAAAGAATGGCATAGGACAGAGGACTCTGGAGAGCTGTTGTTGGCGGCCCATACCCTGGCAGGGGTGACGGGCATTAAACTAAAAACACACAATATTATTCTGTATTCTTTTGTAAATTATTTAGAATTATGCCACAGTATGCCTTTGACAGCACTCATTCAGTGTCAGATTTAGTCACAGAGTGTGATATAACGTGCCTGTTCATTTATTCCTGAAGAGTAATATGGAGAAGATCTGGACGATATCAATCTAGAAGAAATCATGATTGAATAAAAGGACACCATGTATCATCAGTACTCACCAAAATGTAGAAAAATGACCAGAAGCAGCTGACATTTCCACGATGACAATAACAAAAACCGCGTAAGTGACGTCAACTAAACTTCTTAGCGCGTCATTTATTTGAATGAAACCTCGTAAGTTGAGTTACAAGGTTTTAGAAATTTATTCCAAATGATAAAAACCTCGTAAGTGAGATACGAGATTTTGATACAAATCGTTTGACCTGTTGGGACATACGAGGTTTTGATATTTTGTATTACTGATGCTTTCTAACTGAGCTATGAATTCCGAGCTTGTGATAAAAAAAGCGCAAAAATTCAAGGGACATAACCATGAAAAGACTGCAAAAACTACTTTTTTGGAGTTACGAGGTTTTGAATGGACACCGACGATATATAAATTGCTTAGCCGGAAGTCCTTCTGCTGCCTCTACTGTAAAGTTTGTCCGATATGGACGCTGATCTGGGCAGGTGCTGGGCGCTGCGGATCGGCCTGCTGTGCGCTCAAAACCCGAGAAATCGTTATAGCCGACATTTCCTTACCGAACGTTTAACCGTTTCTGAGATAAATAAATAAACAAAATGTCCACAAACTGCAATAGCCTCATTCCGCGCGCTTCCGATTCAACCCGTGTCAAGAACGTGCCGTTCCGTAATACCGCAAATTTTGTTTTATTTCCATTCAAAACACTTTTGCACTCATATCACCAATCTTACAGCTGAAGGTTACCTGTTCACTTTCTTTTTCATCCATACTTATATGCGCACAAAAATTCATTCGCAAACAATCTTGCAAGAATCCCATTCAAGCGTAAAATATTGCAATTATTTCAGTGTATTGCTATTGGTCAATTCTCACCTTTATATGTGCTGCACTAAAACTGTCCAACTCACCAAAGTTAGAGGGAGAGGATGCCTTTGTACACTGGCAGTACATTACGATTAATTTCAGTGCATTGCATGCTCATGTAACCAAGCCCACCCCTTCAAACGACCAATCCCATGAAGCTTATTCATATGTGCATTGTACTTTTTTTAAATTCCTATGTGCAGCGCTTAGGCCAAAGAAAAAAATTTGTCCGTTTCCGGTCACCTGACCGACCCTGTACATTTGGAACCAACCCAAATTTTTTTTCTCCAAAAACATAAAAATAAAATAATAAATGAAGATACTTTTAGAAGCCAAGGCAAAATCGTCCAAATGAAACTCGCAGACAACAGTTGTCTCTCTGTCTACATTTTAAACAGCAACCACTAGTCAAGGATAAATACACTCTGTTATTGCATGCTTAGCAAAACAAAACGGTCGCATCTATCGTGCGCGTCACACACAAACTATCGTGCGCGTTTCAACGTAACACACATAAACAGGCAGACTTGTACGCAAGGAGCTGGGCGTCGGTACGCTCGCTGTCAACACAGAAACAGACACATAGAGTGCCCAGACCTTATACAATTTCCCAACCTTTGCACATTTATCTCACTTTATTCTAAAAGTCGCATCGCGATAGACTCGCAAATATTTCCTTATATTTATTAAAAACAAAAATCTTATGCAGCGCTTTCCACCTCAAGAACTGCTGGAAGCGCTGGCCGATACTGGATCTAGCTCCAGTCGCCTGTTATTTCTATTCCATCGCGAATAGCCCACACCTTATGGGAACTCCATCATATATAAATAGATTGACTATATAAGATAAGATCGATAGTCACTGCTCAAAGACCCCGTCAGAACGAAAATGCTGAATAATAAGGAAAAACGCACACAGCGTCGCAGGTGAGAGTGGCCGAGTACCTTTCACAAGAGAGAGGCCAACCTATACCTCGGACAGTAACAGTAACTCAGTGTGGGTCAAACCTGTATTGATTGTTATTCCTTTTGTTTTGCATGGCAAGAAGTAACTGTTCCACTGTTAGTTTTTGGACGAATAACATCTCCTGTTTTATGACACATATCTGATGTCTTTTACTGGGTTCTCTTAGGAAATAATAAAACTATGAACAACTATAAATACACTGATAGAAGAAAAGTTGATCTGTTTCTCATAAAATAAAATACATTATAGTCTACCTACTTCCACTTTCAGCGTTGCTTTGCGTCCTCAGTGGCGGAATGGCAATGAACACAACTGTGTTGAATGAAGGACGAATTTGCTGTAGTGATGCGGACCGTGTGGTAGTGGGTTGTTTAGAACCATAAAATAGCATTGACTAGCAGTTATTAGGTTTCCGATGTAGCTGTTCCCTTCCTTAGTCGTCTTTGTTGGGCCTCCCCTTGCTCAGACGAAGAAGGACGATTGGTGGGGGAATAAGAACTATTGGAGGAGAAGCACAAAGGCGAGCAGGGAGAGGGGTGAGGAGGAGGGGGGAGGAGGAGGAAGAAGCATACGAAAGAGGTTGAAGGAGAAGAAGCAGAAGGAGGAAGAGGAATAAGATGTAGAAGATGATGACGCAGAAACAGCAGAAGAAGGAGGAGGAGGTTGAGAAAGAAGATAAGAGAGCAATTTTATTTAAAAAGGGTAAAAGATTAACCACTGGATGTGCTTTTTTACATCTTGCCCTTGGGGCTGGTAAAAATAACAATTAGTTTTAACAAAATAACTTTATAACAATAATATCATAATGTAACAATACAATAAGATCTGTGCACACATAAACATACACATGTACACATACGCACGCAAAGCGTATTTAAAACAAGCTAATGAATGTTTTCCTAGAAAGATATGGAGAGTGCATTACCAGAAAGGATCTTGTGCATTAAAATTCCTTATGACATTTTAATTTTTTGGCAAGAGGTAATACGTTGATCTTTTCGTAAGCATTCGGAGAGAATTTGTTTGTTAGAATAACCATTTTAATTTCACATCTATGAATCCTAACTAAAGGCTTCATTGCCGATGTCGCTGGCAGTATCCCAAATAGGTGAAGAATAATCAATAAATGGCTGAATATGTCCCGAATAGAATAGTTTACGAGAATGCGAATTAAAAAAAAATCTTTGCTAATTGGTAAGTCCTTCTAGAAATAGTTTTACTAACATTTAAAATACGTTTCAACCAAGACAAATTATTATCTAATGTCACGCCAAAAAGTTTATGAAATTGTACTTTTTCAACTATTTTCTTGCAAAGTTTTAAGGGAGGGAGTTTTGTCTTGTTGTAATTAGCATAGATTTTGTTTTTGTCAGGATTCAGTTTGATGTGATTAAATTCAATCCATTCCTGTAGTTCATTTGCCCCATTTTGCAAAGAGGAGGCTAAATTACGCAGTTATGTGCTTTTGGAGTGTAATGTGGTGTCATCAGCAAATAGTCGGAAGAAGTAGAAATATTAAGGGGTGGATCATTTATATAGACAGAAAATAATAAAGACCCTAAAATTGATCCTTGAGGGCACTCCTGCAGTAACAGCTTCAAACTGTGATTTTTGGTTATTTATAAAAACGCACTGCTGTCTGTCAGGAATGAAAGATTTTTAAAGATTTAGGGATTCAAAGCTAATACTATATAATTATAATTTACATAAAAGAAGGTCATGGTCAATTACATCAAAAGCTTTTGCAACGTCAACGAATAATGCTTCGGAAAAGTTGTGCTCGTTAATGTTATTATTAAGCCATTGTTCTATCATGGATGTAAGAGCGGTATGACAAGAATGAAGCCAGATTGATTTTCATGTAACAGGTTGCTTTTTGTGAAATGATCTAGAATATGGTTGTTAATGTGTTTTTCAAGCGGCTTGCATAGGTTAGGCATTATTGAAATGGGTCTATAATTTGATGGGTCAGAACTGTCACCGGACTTAAAATGCGGAATAACTAGCTTGTTTAAACATGACAGGAAAAAGTTATTTGTTAATGCATAAATTGTATATATAGGTAAAAAAAAATTTTTAAGCGGAGCAGACAGTTTTCATATTTTTTCCATCCAGTTCATCAACTCCTCTTGAATTTGTTTGCTAAAGGTTTATTGGTGTTTTAAACAAATTTAGCTGACAAAAAGAGGAATATAGTTTTGTTTTTGATGTTTTTAGACTGACAAAATTCAGCTAATTTATGAAGATTATTTTCTTTGGATTTGTCAGCAGTTATAATTCTATCAGAAGTGTTGCTAAAATATATATTCTGTGTATCAGGGGAAATAGTTTTAATTGCTTTAGATGTGGGTGATTTGTTTGTTAAATGATTACTTGATTTCCAAATCGTTTTAGAACTGTTTTTGGAGGATATAAAATTTTTAATATATGTTTTCATTTTCTTTCTCTTAAGTGAAGTAAATTTAAGTTACTGCATTTCTTTGTTTTTTATATTAACTTTCATTACCATGTTTCTTTAAATAGTCTCTAAGATTAATGGCTTGTTGTTATTCAGTGTCCAGCCATTTCGGTTTAGAATACTCGTTTTGTATGATTAGAAGCATGTCTTTTGTATGTCGTTATAAAAATGTTATACCAATATGATAGAGTATCATCTGGGTTAGTAAAATTATATACATTTGAGAGGTTACTATTATGGTGGTCTAATAGAAAATCATCTTCATTAAATTTAGAAAAGGATCGATATGTTATTATTTTATGACATTGTTTAGGTATGTTTCCTCCCTTTTTATACTATGTTAGACATACTGGATAACGGTCACGGCAACCATATACTTGTACACACACTTCTGTAACATGAATTTCGTTACTTGCGTAAATGTGATTTATGAGTGTACTAGAATCGGCGGTTACTCTTGTTGGTGTTGTTATTAATTGTTCAGTATTACAAAGTTGAATAATATTTGTCCAGTGTTTGTTTGATTTATTCAGATCAATATTAAAATCACCCAATATAAAAAAAAATAATTTGGATTCTAATAACACGGCATTAATAATAGAACTTAAGTGATTAAACCAGTCTACATGTTCAGTTGGATGTCTATATAAAAATCCAAGGATAATTAGAGCTGCATGTTTTATGTCAATTTGAAGCCAAATAGATTCTACATGATGCTGTTCAAGATGAAGACGCTTATATTTCATTGATTCGCATATATAAACTAGTAACCCGTTTTGTTTTTCTTTTTCTCTATGCCTATGGCGTTGTAATAAAGAATAGCCACCTGTCAGATAACCATGATTCAGAGAAGCCAAAAACATGAAATGGTGTGTTGTGATTATTAAGAATGGATGATATTTGGTGTGTTTTGTTGATTGCGTGGCATATATTCAAATGACCAATTGAACAGCTGGTACAGAGATTTGACACCACCTCCTATGGAATGGAAGTAAATACAGAGAAGACCAAAATGATGACCAACAACACTTATGGCATCAACATGGACATCAAAGTCCAAGGCCAATTCCTCAACACAGAGCATAGCTTCAAATATTTAGTAGCCATTGTATCAGACAATGGGTCCCGACAGGAAGTCATCATCAGGATCGCACAAACAGCTGCTGCCCTGACAAGGTTGAAGCCCATTTGGGAATACAGAACCATCAGTCTACACTCCAAGGTAAGGCTGCTGCGCTCCCTTGTCATCTCCCTCTTCGTATATGATTGTGAAACATGGACCCTCACAGCAGACCTACAACGAGGAATACAAAGTATGGAGATGAGGTGCTACAGAAGACTTCTGGGCTTTTCCTATACCCAGCAAATCACCAACGACGAAGTACAAAGTCCGACAGACCATCACACAAACCATTGGACACCACGATGACATGTTCACAGTGGGGAAGAAACGGAAAATCCGATGGTATGGCCACCTTCACCAAAGCATAAGGCTTTGCAAAAACCATCCTGCAAGGCACGGTGCAAGGAGGCAGAAGAAGAGGGAGACCGAAAAATAGGTGGGAGGACAACATTCAGGAATGGACTGGTTTGACACTGAGCGAAGCTATGAGTGTTGCTGAGGACATAACAAGATGGTGTATGCTGGTTAAAAGATCATCTGTGGTGCCCCAACGACTTTCGAGTTAGGATAGGATAGGATAGGACCAATTCGAAGTCCGTCTTTAGATGACATTGTATATTACTATACAACAAAACAAAAGATAAAACAACACAAATGACACAACAATACAAATAACACAACAACACAAATGACAGTGTTTTCAACAACCCTCGCTAGAGCTCAAGATGTTAACTAGGCGTAGTCTATGCTTCAGATGCTGTTGAAAGTAATTACAAGAAATTTGAAAAGATTAATAACAAAATATATAACAAGGTAGCGTCCGTAACAGCATAAGGTGTGCTTTATGTGAAAAAATGCTAAATATTCAAAAGGTTATTTTGTCAACAAATAAGTCACCTTCAGATCTGAGCTGCAAAACACAAAATGTGCTCTCTACTTTCAGTCAAATATTAGTTTCACGAAGTAGTACTCGTGCACCAATAAATGTTGAGCCATATGAATGCACCGCACTTAACTGAATAATACAGTATCAGAATATCATAAAAGAAAAAAAAAATTTCTAACAAAGTTTGCAGGCAACACTGGGAAGATTAGCTCATTATTTTCTTACAAGAAGGCGAGAAAGGAAGCTAAACACAACTTTTATGCTTGGTCATTTAAGGGTGCACATTGACTCTGGCTAGGTTGCATGTCTGAGTGTGGCTGCTGTTGCTGACGACCAATGTGACTGTTGTGTGCAGAAGATACAGAAGAAGGAGGAGGAAGATGCAGAATAAGGAGAGGGTTGAGGAAGAAGAAGGAGGAGGAAGATGCAGAATAAGGAGAGGGTTGAGGAAGAAGAAGGAGGAGGAAAATGCAGAATAAGGAGAGGGTTGAGGAAGAAGAAGGAGGAGGAAGATGCAGAATAAGGAGAGGGTTGAGGAAGAAGAAGGAGGAGGAAAATGCAGAGACAGACAGATAGACAGACGAACGGACTGACGGATGAAGAGAATAAGAAAACGACGGTTGAAGAACGGAGGGAGGAAAAAAAGACTCAAATTTATGAAAGTATAACCATTGTGGCACGTAGGGTTTAGACTATGGGTCTATGCCGAGAACTGGTGCGGGCACGTTGTTGGAGAGAGGGAGGGGGGAGTTGGAGTTTGGGGTGTTCAGTCTAATAGCATTCCAGAGCACACTGAGGAAAAAGAGCAACTATAAGTATTAGCGCACATCCACCAACAGCTAGAAGCAAAGTGAGAAATCTATATTCAGAGATGATAGAAGAGTAGGCATTTAGAGAGAGAGAGAGAGAGAGAGAGAGAGAGAGAGAGAGAGAGAGAGAGAGAGAGAGAGAGAGAGAGAGAGAGAGAGAGAGAGAGAGAGAGAGAGAGAGAGAGAGGAGAAGAGACAGAGAGAGACAGAGAGAGAGAAAGAGGAAGAGAGAGAGAGAGAGAGAGAGAGAGAGAGAGAGAGAGAGAGAGAGAGAGAGGAGAAGAGACAGAGAGAGAGACAGAGAGAGAAGAGAAGAGAAGAGAGAGAGAAAGAGGAAGAGAGAGAGAGAGAGGAAGAGAGAAAAGACAGACAGAGAGATTGAGAAAAGACCCCGAAGAAAGGATTATTTTAAAATGTTGCTTTCGACACGGCGTGATCCAGTTACAAGTGATTAAAGGAAACATGATTGACTTTATCTGAATATTCCTTAATAACAGACGGCCTTAATATTGGATATAATGACATACAGTTAAGGTCACCCGTGGAATAAATTGGAATCTTAAGGCAACGCATTTAAAGAAATCGTTTTCTGACGATCGTTGCCGACCCAGTTGTTAAACAGTCGTTGCCGCGAAGATAAAATGCAAATGCAAGGAGTAGCTTTTGAAATAATGAGAGTATAAACCGAGGTCTAGGCTGGAAAAGGAATAAAAAAGGAAAGAAAAAATAAAACTAACACTACCAAACATAAAAGATTTAGGTCTACACGTTTCGTTGTCATGATAAGGCGTCTGTTGAAGATTTTTTTTCCGCGTTTTACTGACTGTATATAACGGCGAGTTAGATAATCAGTTTGCAGATTATAAATGCGACGTGTGCTTCCCAAAGACGAACACGTGACATGTTGTAGCTTGTAAATGAACTTTGTATAGGGGCGGGAGGTGGGGGTTAGTAGCTGCATACTTACAGCAGGGGATTTGTGGAATGTAGGAATTCTCTGCTATTCTTTGGGGTGGCTCTGCTTTGAGCCGCTTTTGTTTAAGAAGGCGAGTTTATCTCAATGTCTTTGAACCTCTACTAATAATTATGATCCATTAAACCTAAACCCTTGTTGGTAATTAACCCACTGATAAAACACATCTCTTTTGCTTCAGATGAAATTCTAAAATCCTTGTTACTTTAAGATTAAGCCCAACCTATGGCACGTAATAGATCGTTATCGAACCGGTAAGCTGTGTTTCCTTTGGTTCAGTTCGATGTTCAGATCAAATTGGAATTTAAAGCGAGCTAAGATCACAGCGAACTGGCCATCTGTATCTAAGACACAAATCCACAATGCCAACCATCGGCAGCAGAGAAGGGAGCTAGAACTTTCCTATCATTCTCTCAGTCCCCGGAGGACAGCATGTAATCAGGATTATATCCAAGAAGCTGTCATTATAGAAACTCCAGTCCCACCTCTGGAGGCGAGACACACTCTACTTGTGGTCTACACAAACGTGTTGTTTCACAAAGGATTTTCTTGTACCCCCCTAACTCTTGCAGATAGTAAACTAACTGATAAGCCCTGTCTTTTTGTGGGCCTTCCAATAAAACTGAAGCGGAGTCTTCCTTGCCTTCAAATAAAATCGGTATTTGTTGTTGGGATGTGATAAGGTGTTAACTGTACAGTTCGCTGCGTCTTGGAAGATTGGATAGCTGCTAAACAAAGGTGTTCGGTGTGTCTCCGGTGATGGTTTTGACATGGACGTTGGTTATTGTAGAGTGTAGGTTGTGATCTGACCTTGGCACTTGTGATTAGTTATACATTGGTTGTGTTTTAAGTTTATTTGGGTTAATTTTGTTTTTATTTATGGACAATCTATGCTGACTTGTGTCTATATGTATAACAAACCTTACCATTTTTTGCGATATGTTTAGTATGCTATGCTTGGTTTAACGGACACGTTCAGCTGTATTTACTCTGTCAAATCAAGCCTGTTGCAGCCAGTGTAAAGATTGATTGATTGATTGATTGATTTATTGTTGCTTTAGGTCCAGCGGACTCTTCCGAGCCAAATCAGGACCGGACAACCCCCGATCCGCATAAAAGATCTGCCGAAACAACCCCAGTGGGAAAATTGAATGCCCTCCACCGGCCAGTCACTTTACAATAAAGACATCCCACGCGGGGGACGGCTGAGGGTTGGACCTCAACTACGCGAACACCCCGGTTACAAAAACAAAATAGAATACAAACATCATTATAAATCATCAACCAAACACATACATATAAAATGCCTATAGTGCTAAATAGTACAATCATAGGAAGCCCTAGTGACCACCCGGCAGAAAGCGTCCAACACTCCCAAGCTGATCCAACAGACCTCATACACAAACAAGGAGTCTTGTCCAGGAAGAGTTTTCAAGAAAAAAGGTAGGTCATTGATCTAGCGAAGAAGAAGATAGTATAGCAGAGTGAAGGACAGAGCAGGAATAGGAAAGAGTAAATGAGGAAGACAGCGACAGTGGGAATTTAAAGCACTAAATTTCCATAAAGTGGGGATACTATTTATACTGAAAACCCCCGGCACTCCAACGGGGGTACTGTTGCCGCAGTGAAGCGTCTTGCCTATAAAGGAAAGACAGGTTTTCAACTGTGGCTTTCACTGTTCCCTTTATAGGTTTGAACAATCTACAGTGGCAAGATTGCTCATGACCCCAAGGGGTAGTGTAAAGATAATAAAATTAGAAACATCTTTCATCGTTGTAATAATGTGTATGTTTTAAACTAATTATGCTGTATTTTTAAGGCTGGTTGCTATATATTGTATAATATCACGTTCTTGTGAATAGACAACCATTGAATTGGTTAAATACAGTGAACAGTGTATGGATGTTTGTGGGTGGGTTGGTCTCGGGTAGAGGAGGAGGGAATGTAGGAGGGAGGTGTTTCGGTGTTTCAGTGTTGCTATTGCTAGAAGGAGCTAATGATTAATGCATTTTCCTTGAATGTATGTCTTGATAAAACTTTCTCAGACGGCAGTCCTTTGTAGTGCTAAAGCAGCGTTTTGTTTGTGTTTGTTCCATGTGCTGCTGTTGCTGGTCAACTTGGCATCTATAGGTGAGTAACATATCCTTCGTAAAATACTGTCTTCGTTATAGTTCTTCTGTGGATTGTTTGATTCAAACACAGTTCCTTATTCCTGTCCTGAATCCATACATATATTCTTTTATTCTCATCGTCATCGTCATCGTCATCATCATCATCGTCATTACCGTCGTCATCAACATCGTCTTCTTTGATCTCCGTGCTTCTCCAGCAGAACTCAATCTCACTATCTGACAGTCCTATTTCTCTGTTAGGCTTTGTTTTGGTGTTCGTCTCTATACCAGTGGCTGTGGGGCTTGTGTCGTGTTTCATCCACTGATTTCTCTCTTAGCGCTCTTGCTTTCCCTTTCCCTTTCCCAACCTCTCATCTCAGCACTGTCCAGGGGAAATATACAGATCCTTCACACAGAACTAGAAGCTTCTGAATTTCCCCAGGGACAGCGGGAAACCTTGTCAAGTTGGTCTATCTGGGAAAGGAGGTGGGTTTGCGCTGTCGGCTCTCCAGTGCACACACCTCAGTGCACACACCACATAATTATTTCAATGGTTTTTCTTTTGGGTAGTGGAGTTGATTTTTTTCGACTTTTCAATTGTTCGGTGAACAGGGCAGTGTTGCGTGAAGAACCAGCCAGTCTTCTTTGGGTAAAGGGTAGTCTTGCTATGTAATTTAAATTAGGATACAGAAGTGCTCATCGTGTATATATTTATGCAAGGTTTGATAGAACGTTCAGTTCGTCCGTAACGTTCATACAACATGAAGTTATACCTTGGTCTTCATGTATCTATGTGTCTCGTTTGAAACAAATTGTACAGATGATTGTAGTTTGCTGTTTATAATTATTGTGGTACTTTTATAAAAACTAAAATAATATACACAACTAGTGCTTTTTACTTACTATCCTATCCTATTCTATCCCATAAGTCTGAGGTCGTTGGGGCACCACAGATGATCCTTTAACCAGCATACTCCATCTGTCTCTGTCCTCAGCAACCCTGATGGCTTCGCTCAGTGTCAAGGCAGTCCATTCTCAAATGTTGTCCTCCCACCTCTTTTTCGGTCTCCCTCGTCTTCTTCTTACTTGCACTGTGCCTTGCACTATGGTCTTTGCAAGGCCTGATGATCTGTTGACGTGGCCATACCATCGGAGTTTCCGTTTCTTCAACACTTTGAGCATGTCATTGTGTTGTCCAAGGGCTTGTGTGATGGTCTGCGGACCTCGCCTCCAGTGATGCGCTGGGTATAGCAAATGCCCAGAAGTCCTCTGCAGCACCTTATCCCCATTCTTTGCACTCTTCGCTGCAGCGAGGGTCCATGTTTCGCAAGCGTATAGGAAGATGGAGATGGCAAGGGAGCGCAGCAGCCCTACCTTGGAATGTAGACTGATGGTCTTGTCTTTCCAAATAGGCTTCAACCTTGCCAGGGCAGCAGTTGTCTGTGCGATCCTGGAAAGGACCTCCCGTCGGGACGTACCGACTGATACAATGGCTCCCAAACATTTGAAGCCATGCACTGTGCCGAGGGATTGGCCTTTGACTTTGATGTCCGTGTCGATGCCACCGGTGTTGCTGGTCATCACCTTGGTCCCCTCTGCACTTACTTCCACTCCATAGGCTCTATAGATGGTGTCAAGACTCTGCACCAGCTGTCCAAGTTCCCGTTCCTCTCCAGCCAATCCATCAACGTCATCCGCAAAACGAAGGTTGAAGATTGCTCCACCCCATATGCCGACCGTACTCTCGTGATCTTCTGCAAGGGAATCTGACATGATGCGCTCCAGGAAGATGTTGAAGTTCAATCCTCTTTCAATCTTTTTACTTACTCCAGGTACAAAACATTCTTGTCTTAAATATATTACGGTATTGCCTTAAATATCAGGGAAAAAAACCATCATAATATATCATAATATGTGTGTTATTTACGATGAACACTTAACCCCACGCCGGTTATCTCCCTCTCTCCCGCCTCTCTCCCGCCTCTCTCCCGCCTCTCCCCCCTCCCTTTCTCCAAATACATCTACCATCCTCTTCCTGTGCGAAACTTAAAACTTTGAAAAGGGTCTCTGGTCACCGCACGCTTATCTCGGCCAATGCGACAGGCGGCTGTCAGCGGTTAATTCCCTCAATGCACTGCCGACCTTTTCACTATGCTGAGGTGGATGGGTATTTGTGTTTTTTTGTCTGAGCCCAGACTGCGTGACAAGCCGTATCAGAGTAGGGAAACCAATGAAATGAAGCAGTAATTCCATAGAGACCCGTATTCCTCTGCTGTGAAGTAGTCTAGTATGAAGTCACTTTTTTCTATGCCAGAACACACCTCATATGATCTTGAAAACATCAAGTCGTACATCTCCACTCTCTCCTCCTGTCCTGGGGTGCGCAACGCCGTTCTGCGACTGCCGGGCTTTTGCTGAGAAGGCAACGACGCGAATTTCTCCCTCATGGGTGATAAATATTATCTAATGTTCCACAAAATTCCAAACTCCAATGACCATGAGTGTCATCTAAGTATCACTTGTCTTCTCAAGCGGATTGGAATTCAGTCTGAATGGCACACTGACACCATGTTTCTATCGGATTGCTAGTGCTAGAGGAGAAAAAAAGGGATGAGTCTGCGACTTTAGCGGTAAGCCAAGCGAGATGTGAAGCAGTCTCGATTGCTTGCCCAGGGAAAAGGGAACCTGCTGCCCATGAAAACTGATTGCTACGAGCCAACACCCGAGTTCGGGAGCGAGCTTTCCTGATTAGGTGATTTTGTCTGCAGGGAATTCCTTGTTGTTCCTACCGACGGTGATCCACGATCTTGTTGACACCTAGTGACATTATTTTATTATTTTATTACACTCCGTCAGTTTGTGTACGTCAGTGTCATGTTCGTCGACGTCATTGTCAACATTGTCATCGTTGTCAGTCATCATCTTCTAACAATTTCTCCAGAATTAGCGGTGGTGGTATTTTGTTAATGATGATGACGGCAAGGGCGATGTTGATGATGATGACGTCGATGATAAGGACAATGTTTTTGTTAATACGGTGAATTGAAAGAAGATACCACAGTATGATGACGCAGTAGAAGAACTATTATCAATAGCAACAGCAACAAATTCATCGTCGTCATCGTCATCATCATCTCATCATCATAATCATCATCATCACCATCATCATACCGTTGGATAAGGATTATAAAATTATCTAGAAGTGTAAGTTGATCGCTTCCGACGGTTCAAAGTAATCAGTTTGATTTAAGTAAATATCCCATATTAGTTTACGAAGGGATTTTTGAACAAGTGTACAACGTTACAATATACTATCAAAGATACTAGAACAGTAAAGATAGGTCAGTAGGCGTGATCCCTTCTATTTTCATTCAGGACGGCCTGCAGCAAGCGCTCCAAGCGGTAAAATTGATCACACAACCAAGGGAGGTAATTTTGAAATAGAGCGAGAGTAGTTTTTATAGGCCTACAAGTGACATCCGAGCGGGTTGTTGATCACACAGTAGACCTCTGACGTTTATTATAGGCTTACACATCAAACAAATCGTTAGATCAAGCCAAAAAGAAATTAAATACAAATATAATTTAAAAAAATAATCTCTCATCACAACATATAGGCCTTTCTTTTTCTTTTTAACCGGGTTAGTTGTTTATGTGCTTTGTAAATCATTTGTGTACAAGTGTTTGTGTAAACAATGTTTTTCAGTGTATGCATGTATTATTATTACATGTATTATTTATTTATTTAATAGGGGTCAGAATGATGTGGAGGAGCAAGCGCACAAAGATATTGCATTGCTCAGTGTATGTTAGTTTATTATTATTATAGTATGACTTTATGTGCATGCTATTACTATTAAAAAATGTATATAATTTTTTTTAAAATTATTTTTGTTTTTAACTACTGCGATTTGTGCTTGTAGCCTATTTTACACCTGGCAAGCTTACGATATTAAAAAGTTATTATTATTATTATTATTATTATGTATGATTTCCTCTGATTGTTTTGTGTACTAGCCACATTAACATACATACAATTATTAGCCCTAAACAACTGGCACATTGTGATGTATTCAATGAATGCAAAGTGTAAAATAATATGGGCATTCAGAGCATGCTTGTGCTAAAGATAATATTGTTGTTTATTTTATTTTTATTTGTGTGAGTCTTTGGTATGGGTGTAAGGAGAAGAAAAAAATAACACACACACACACACGCACAAACATACAAACCCAATAACTCCAGACTTTGAGCTTCGTTATAATTCTTAATCGCAAGCATTTTTATTTAAATAGTAAGCATTAGTTCGCACACGTTCTAACTCTACAAAGTTGCCTAAGTAATTGTATTTAAGTCTCGCGCCAGACACACTAAACACATTGTTTATAGATAAAATGCAACTAAATGTTAACATGAAACACACCAACAAATGACAATATTTTGGTGTTATAGGCCACAGGCCATAATCGCAATGTGCATCGAACAGACGAGCAAAGTAAAAAAAAATGATGATTAATAATATATTATACATGTATACATAAACATAAGGAAAAGAGAAGGAACATTATTTTAAGTAGAAAAAAAAAACAATAATAATAATTATTTTTTTAAAAACATAATAATAACAATCATCATCATTATCCTTTCCATTGACGTTGCAACCATCATAAATTAATAATAGTAACAATAATAATCATCATCACCACTGTGAACATCACAATGTTGAAACAGGTGCCCAAGCACATTTACAAAACAGAATTAAACATGTCTAGATTTGTTGTTGTTTGTTTTTTTACAAAAAAGCAATAACACTGAACCTATGCAAGCACTTACCTGCATATTACAAAAACTGAAAACTAAATGCAATGAATGTATACATATGGCTTACTGATTGTCTAGCTGAGTTGTGTTTAACACTCACTTCTTTTTTTTTTCTTTTTTTTTTGTTTGTGGCTTACTCTGATAGGAATCATTAGTGAGCAATAAAATAAGCTTTACAATTACGCCTATCGACACACAGTTTTTGACTGTACATTTTATAATCATCAAAATGTTATCTTAATAATGCCTAAAATAAACATACATGTCCTAGATATATTGATATTATACTAATCGTACATTTTCAGGCATTTAAAAAAATTAATAAATATAAAATAATAGTGTTCAACAATATTATTAATCACAATAACAGCAACCATCAACAATCATCAACATCATCATTATAACAAAACAAGCGGACACAGATTAACTTTAGAACCTTATCTCCAGAGCTCTGTTACCTACAATGAATATATATAACATAGCAATTAATTATTTAATTAGGTTAGTGAAGGGTATATGTAAAACAGCAGTGGTGAGTAGTTGGAAGAAAACTGACGACCACTGTTTTCTGTTCACTTGCTGCATGCCTGTCAATGGTAGTATCCTATGAACACATGTATACACTATTCCTGTCTATCGCAGTAACCTTTGAATAAATCTATCACTATTCCTGTCAGTAACCTTTAAACAGATCTATCACTATTCCTGTCAATGACAGTAACCTATGAAGAGATCTAGAGACATTATCAGTGTGGTATGTAAACCAATGAATTATACCACAAAATGGTATTCCTTTACACCAACCATTAAATTATGTATAAACCATTGTTGTAAGTATTCACATGTGCAACATTGTTTCCTTATTTCCTTATTAGGAATAAAAGAAACACATTCTGTAACAAGCAATAGATCAATGCAAATATATTTAGGCCTATATGTACAATGTTGAAACCAAAAACATATTTTTGCATAAAGACTACAAATTACACTTACTTTAGCCCTACACTGCAATAAACATGCTCACACAAAACACACCTGACACTTTGGGTTTCTTAGCAGCTGAAAGGTGTAGATCTGGTGCCACAGCCCTCTTTGCAGGTGGTCGCCTGGTTGAAGTGACAGTTGGTGGTGGATTTGGCACATTGAAGATTGAAGGCACAGCACACCATATCAGCTTATTTCTCTCTGTGGCGTTCATAAACTGGGAGTCTTCAAAATGGTCACTGCACATGTAGTAGCCAGACTTGTACAGTAGTTTAGCATCTTTCTGCAGCAGATCTCTCCTCACCCTCTGCACCCAGTCTTTGCATCTGACTGTAACAACACAACAAAAATAGGTCAGGGTGATGAAATTATAATTACTTAACATTACTTAACACACAGTCCAAGCTTTAAACACATTACATCCACTATTTTGAAATTCTGAAAAGTGGTGTGGAACAAAAATAAAATTAACAAGACAGCTATAATAATTGCTGCACAGTTCGATTTTCACATTCCTGCTTCATATTGTTTTCGGTGGTAGGGGACAAAACATGTAGATTGCTTCGCAAGGCTTTAAAGTACAAAACGATGTTTGTGCATCACACAGCATGTTTGATGCTTTAACCCAAGTTAAAAAATGTTTGAATAAAAGCTGATCAGATGCGGACAAGTTTACTATGCAGGAGACGAAATGTAATGTTGACGACCGGTCTAGTTCAATTCAGAATCGATTAATATATTTGCAAACAAAGATAGCCAAAAGAATACTTGTTCTTACCTCGCCTCGTCTTTTGGGAATCGGAAGAAAGATTTTCCAGGGCATTTCAATCGGGAGTTGGTACAGTTTATTGCACTGCAAGACGCACCACCGCGACGCTTCGTCGAGTTGTTATTCGACGCCATGATCACCAACGCCGCTAGGGGGCGCTCACTCCACCCATCATCACAACAAAGCGCTAATGACGTATCTTTATTTATAACTATCTTTGATACTATACCGACTGGAGCACCGACTGACACTTTGTAACAGTAACAAGCAGAAGATGGAGCGCTGAATTACCGTGACGTCCCTTTACACCTTACATACCACAGTCTAATGGCATTCACAGACAACGGCATGCCACACACGCTGTTCTATTTATTGGGAACGTAGGATAAGGGCTCGCTTGCCTTCGTCTTTCAACACACTGCTAACGATGCCATTTTCCTACAGTGTATGGTTTGTTATCAGTATATAAGTCAGTGCATTTAAGAAGGGAGGGGAATAAAGGGACATAATAATAATAATAATAATAATAATAATAATAATAATAATAATAATAATAATAATAATAATAATAATAATAATCCATCATCATCATCATCATCTTACAGGATGATAAAAAATATGCTCTTCTTCGTCAGTCAAGCTTCATGGGCGGCAATCTATGGTAATAATAATAATAATAATAATAATAATAATAATAATAATAATAATAATAATAATAATAATAATAGTCGTCATCATCATCATCATCATCATCATCATCATCATCATCATCATCATCATCATCATCATCATCATCATCATCATCATCACAGAATGAAAAAAAGCTCTTCGTCAGTCAAGCTCCATGGGCGGCGATCTATGTTTCTGTTTGAGTTTCAGTACAACGAAATGTTTTAAACTTTAAACTTTTGTTTTTTTAAATTGTATTTATTTATTAGGGATTAAGATTTTAGACTAATTAGATAATCTAATCTTCCAATCTGCCCCTAACAAATTAACATAATACAGAACTAACTTTTAACATTAAATTGGAAATCATACCACACACTTACAATCGCACAAACACAATCACACACACACACACACACACACACACCCATGTCACACACACACACACACATACACACAATCACACAGTCACCACTTAGTTTTTCAATATTTTATTTCCACTCTTAACAATATAAATCACGATGTACATTGCGATACATAAATAAAATATCGTTGGTACAAACAAGGTATGCCTTCCGTAGATTTTATGATAAAGTTACAATGTGACAGACAAGATTGTTCCCCTGCCCTGTGCATAATGGACGTGATTTGTTTCGCCTTTGTGTTTTATTTTATCCCGCTGTTACACAGCGCGATGTCTCTCTCCCCCCACCCCCACTCCCCACACACACCCTGTTTTACATCTACGCTTGGTTGTCTTTATGCGTGTTGCGATTTTATTGACTTGTTTTTATCGCAAACTGTTTTAAGTTTGCTTGCTAGTCTCCGTTTTTACAGCGTGGGAAAGGATCGAAATACTTTGGCTTTTGCTTCTAGCACAGCTGTCAAATTTCATTCTAGAAAGGACACGTTAGTTTAGGTTACTACTTCCCCTCCTCTAGCTTTCACATTCATTTCTGGTCCTGATTTGGCTCGGAAGAGTCCGCTGGACCTAAAGCAATAACCATGTAATGTCACATTCATTTCATTTTAGTAGTGGTACTTCAGTTCAGATTTTTTCCTCCACCCCCACAGGCGTCTCCATTTCACAAGTGTGGTTTTCTGTCTATCTGTTGATGTGGGCTGTGCGTCTGAAATAAACTTTTTTTTTTAAAAGATTATTAATTATCCATTGTTGTGAGTGCACGCGCATGTGTGTGTGTTTGTGTGTGTGTGAAAGTAAATGGGGGAGGGAGGAAGGAAGGGAGGGACACAGACAGATAATATAATAACTTGTGCGTTTTAATGAATTACAGTTTATACAACCTTTTTGGCTTGTCACGTACAGGCATTTTAATTCCTTCTAATGAGAGTATAAACTGAGGTCTAGTCTATCCAATCACGCGTTCCATCGCATGGACTTTGAAGATCCTGACGCTCTTGTCTAGCTAGACGGGTGACTTCCGGCTACACACTAGGTTCCTTCTCCCCATCCCTGGTCGCCCAGGATTGTGCTCAGTCGTTTTGGGCGTCAGACTATGCGCCCAAAGGTTGCATGTAGGCGTCTAGAGTTAGATCTTGTGTCGACCAGCGCCTTGAGCAGCTCTTGAGCTGGAAAGGCACCATATAAAAGTAATGAAATAAATAGATAAGTAATAAATACATTTTTTCATAGGCTTTTGTCGCAGAGAATCATACCAAGGGTTTGCCAGCACTAAAGTCAAACTAAATAGCGCAGTGTTAGCGGCAGCGAACGACAACCTTGTGCTGGTAGTTCCAGAGCCGTGAGTCATAGTGCAGACACCTGAGAGGGGGCACAGGCTTCGCTCTTCTCCCTGTCTGCATGTCTCAGCAATAACTCTCACCGTAGTAGTCTCTGCACGTCTTGCCACTAGCGTTGGTTGATATTTTGCCCTGCGCTTCAACTTCGCTCACGGCCACAACTAATTGCGGATTCTATTTATTTATTTATTTTTTATTTAATTTAATTAATTTATTTATTTATTTAAACTAGGTTAGCTAGTCCGAAGTAACCCTTCTACAACTGGCGTTGATGTTTTTACTCCCCTTCCCACCCACCCCATGCTTTTCAACTTTCACTGAGGTTGTATAGAGTTTCTTGGTTCACAAAGATGTACACAAGGCAAGTCACAATGATCATCTGTGAAAACCAGTGGCCAGCGGAATACTAACAGAAAATGGCAATTGTTAACTTTTTCATATCACCTTAACTTTTTGATATTCGTTTTTGTTCAAAACATCTTAATACAAGTTTCGTCTTCGTACTGTACATGATATCAAACATTTTCTTCGAAGTAAGGCTTCCAGATTCCAGACTGTGATCTTTCCACTGCTGTTTGCACTCTTTCTTGAGATAGTGCCAGCTAGTCTATTTTGGACCTATTTATGATAATAGATGTTTTGCCTGATTTACCCTGTCACATTTTCTAACAGTCTATTCCGTTTACATTGTCTTCACTCTGACACCTGTTACAGAACAACCAAAGATCTGGCGCATTGAAAGGTCCTAAAGACATTGTCCGAGACAATAACAGGTGTGTTCCTTACCCCTCCCCAATTCAGAACGTTTTGATAGTGTGACCTAGACTTGTAGTTGTGTAAGTCTATGCATCGCTATTCAAGGGCTCGAAATCGATAGGTCTGATTGCACGGAGCAGTTATAAACACATTGACCGTGATTATTTTGTTGTTGTAATTTTTTTACATTATATTGTCCCTTTTTATCAGGAAATTTTGAGCCGCCTACCTTGGGGAAGGCGTAGTCGCAGCCTGTGGCGCGCCCAAATCCAACCTACCTAATATTAGTTGTAGGAGTACCCGGAGAAAACCCCCGAGATGTTGCCAGAGTCGAAAGTAAATAATATTCGGAGAAACATAACGCCCAGAGGCAGAGTCGATCCCACCTGTCAGACGCCATTGGTTTCTAGCCTGTGGACAAGACAAGGCAAGTTAGTCCCGCCTTAGACCACGCGGCCACAACGCTCGTCCATAGACGTAGTCAATAACAGTTGTTATAGTTTAATGCGAGTTGCTATGAGATGGGCTTGCCTCAGACTTTGTGTTTGTCTCAGTGCATGCACCAACAGTTTTCCCAATTCTTTATTAGACGTTGTCTGTCTACTCCCCTTCACGCACTTTAAGATCTTCTGCTGACACTCGCACACTCAAGGTTCCCGTCACCCGCACTAAGACATACGGCCAACGTGCATTCGCTTACTCCGCACCTAAGCAGTGGAATTCCCTTCCCGCCCATATCCGCAACATACAATCAACACAAGCATTCAAAAAGGCCCTCAAAACCCACCTCTTCAAACTGCATTATTCAGATTGATTTGTATCCCGCTGCCATTCTCTCATATTTTGTCTATGTCTGATCCGTAAGTGTATAAACGGCTGTAAATATTTATACTGTTTTTCTTCCTGGGCCTAACCGGGCATATAAATAGCTGTGAATAGGTTTTTGCTATTCTATTTTCTGTCTTTTTTGTCACTTGTGTACATAGTTGTAAATAGTATATTTTTGTCTTTTTTGTAATTTATGTACATAGTTGTAAATAATTTGTACCTTTACTGTCCCGTCTTTTGGTGTATTGTAGCAAAAGCGACGTTTTATCGAGTGCATGTATTTATATGTAATGACTATGTAAAGCGTGGTTAGTCTGGTCATAGGCTGGAGTACCCGCTATATAAAAATCCGTTATTATTATTATCGTCCTTGTGTAACGCTTTTCCAGCTCCATAGCTGTTTAAGGCTTGTTGGTTGGTTAAAAGGATCTAATTCAAGGCGCACGAGGCGCGAATTTGCTTCATTGGGCGCATCATCTGACGCCCCCTACAAACTGAGCACAATCCGGGGCGACCGGTGATTATGGGTAAAGGACCTAGTGCTTGCTGGGTGTATTGTGTAGCTGGCACTCACCCGTCTAGGACATGAGCGTCAGGATCTTTACATTCCATGCGATGGAATGCGTGCTTACACAGACTAAACCTCGGTTTATACTCTCACCTGAATGATTAAGCGATGGTTGTGTCCGAGTTTTTTAGTCTTAGACTTGTTATCGCCTCAGCATACTGTTATGCCTGGGATAGAAGACGATGGAGTGAGTGTTGTGGCCGTGTTCAAGATAAAGTGTTCCACAGTTCGGAATTGTTCTGGCTGCCAACCAAAACGCCGTCTGTATATTTCATGCCTAAACCCATTTGACATGTTTTTACCTGGTATTTATCCTTTCTTTCATTCTGCCATTCTCCTGTTGTTGTTGCTATTCCTCCACCTCCTCTTCCTCGGCGTTGTCTTCCTCAGCTATTCCTCCACCTCCTCTTCCTCGGCGTTGTCATCCTCATCCTTCTTATGTTGTTACCGTCAGTCAATCTTTTATGAAATGTCTGTTCACATATTTAGGTCATATTAGACCCGCCTTCACCCCCACCCCACACACACACACAAAGAACTTTTAAAACATTTAACTATTTAAAACATAATTTTAAACTGTCTATGAAAGTCTATACCAACAGGAAATTTAGCAATAACTTTCACAACTTCTGTAACATTTGGATGATACAGAACCATGTCTACACAATGTCCATATTCAGTTATGATAATTTACTTTAAATATGTGTTTTAAAACTGAGCATTTAAATAAAAGGTGACTTGTATGACATACACATTAAACATCTGCGGAGTATTTAGTATGCCATGCGTTTTTAACGACGTTGTAGTCGTTGCTGTTTGTTTGTCTTCTTCGTCTTCTTCTTCTTCTTCTTCTTCTTCTTCTTCTTCTTCTTCTTCTTCTTCTTCTTCTTCTTCTTCTTCTTCTTCTTCTTCTTCTTCTTCTTCTTCTTCTTCTTCTGCTCCTCCGTTTCACTCTTTTTCTTGTAATTCTCCCTCCTCCTCTTTCCCTCCCTCCCTCTCACTTTCTTTCTCTTTTCTTCCTTTCACTTACGTTTATCCTCATCTCCTTGATGTGACTGTGAAACCTTACGTCGTCCCTGGCACCAGCTGTGATGGATTTCTTGGCACTGTTTGACTTCAGTAAGCCTTCCCCTTCCACTCTTCCCCTCCGTACACTCCTAAGTAATCATCAGAGCTAGAAAACAAAGACACGCAGCCGTCAGTGTTGAGGATTCAATGCAGACTGCTTTTATTTAATTAATCAAACATCGTTGAATAAATCAAAGTGGACACCGAAAGAAAGTAATATTTATACCAATTACTCCACCATTTGCCACTTCCGAGGGTTTTCCGAAACATGCTTTATTTCAATTGCAAAAAAAATTAAAAAATCCTAATTGTGTATCATGCATGAGGACTATAAATCATGAATTCGTAAGTCACATTCAGGCTCTGGGCGTGCCCAATCATTGGTCTAATTGGTCTGAGCAAATACAGTCCCGACACGCTTCTAGCCGGAATGACTTTGTGCCAGCATCCTTAATATGGTTGATAGATGGTCAGCGCGTCTGCTGACCTCGTCAAATGGAATGCCGGGTGTGCCGGTGGAACATTGTAATTAGGAAGAGGTACAGCTCCAGCATCTCAACCAGCGTACATCTTTATTAGATATTCTGATGACATGGGTTTAAATTCTGTTGATGACTGGCTTAATTGAGTTGCTTCATTTACTTGAATTATAATATAATGGTAATCAAATTGTAGAGGTATTTCTTCGTTCTGGCTGAGTATCTAGAAGAAGAAGAAGCAAAAGAAGGAATCATGTTTTTACTACGTAGTATATAATATGTATTCCTTACTTTTATTATTATGAAGTTATGTGACTATGACTAATGTTGATTTCTTGTTATTAGTTTAGGTTTCTTCTTATAACTCATTTTACGTGTCAGTTGGTCGGAGACTGTAGAAGGCGCGGTAAGCCCAAAATTCTCCCCACCCCCATGAAAATCGCATTTTTGTTTGTTTGTTTGTTATTCCTCTCCCTCTCCCTTCCCCTTCTCTTTCTCACACTTCCCCGCCCTTCCCCGCCCCTCCCACTCCGCTATGTTTATCGCCTCTATACTCTCCACCATAAATTACAGTATAGCCTCAGCGTCCCCTGCGTGGGATGTCTTTATTGTAAAGTGACCGGCTGGTGGAGTGCGTTCAGTGTTACCACCAGGGTTGTTTCGGCAGATCTTTTATGCGGATCAGGGGTGAGTCCTCTTTCAGCGAAGTTGTGGTCTCGAATTTTTGGTCCTGATTTGGCTCGGAAGAGTCCGCTGGACCTAAAGCAATAACCATGTAATGTAATGCAAGACAGTAAGGTCCGCCAGAGACTTTTGATAAAACAACACGAGGTAATAAGCTCTGTTCAATGTTTGTGATGCTGTCGTAACTAAGCTTTAAGAAAGATGACAGGCAATGTACGGAACAATGGAAGAGACTACAGCCTATTAACAGAAATGGAGTTGGAGATTGTTCCCCTAAGCTCAACGCTTTGCTACATCAACAAACTATACCTGTCTAAAGGACTATGGCTTATAGAGACAGGTAACTAACGCAGGCTGAACGTTGTTTTTCCTGCAGGTAGTACACACAGCTGACTCCTGGAAATATGCTAAAAAAAAGTATAAATGTTATTTTGCCGCAGTTAAACACAGTCTTCGGGAAGTATGCTGGCACTCAGAGACCCTGTAGAAAATATTTATTTGTTTATTTATTTTTAGATTTAATTTTATTTATTTATTTTTTGGGAGGGGGAGTCATGTAAAAACAAACTCCGGCCGTTCAGGTAAGCAAAGGCTCGGGAGTATTCCTACTCGCAGGTAGAAAGTTATTTGGCCCCAAGTAAGCACATGCTTCGTGTTTTCAGATAAGCACAGGCTCGGAAATATTCCTACTCGCAGGTACAAAGATTTAGTTTTTGGCCATTTGTAAGCACAGACTCCGGGCTCTCCGCTAAGCGCAGGCTGGGAAGTATTTTCTGCTGGCAGGCAGAAAGTTATTTTACCCAAGGTTAGCAAAGAGCAAAGAACAGTTCATTATCTAGGTAAATGAGAAAAGGATTGATGTTCTTCAAGGTCGGAGCGGAACGAAACCAGCGTCTCGCTGTTTGCTAACTCTGTAACATAACAAAAGAAGAGTTGAAGGACGTTCTGAGAATAGTGTACAAGGCTTGGAAGCAGAATTTAGCTACGCTAACAAGAGGATGATGGTAGATAGGGTAGGGTAGGTAAAGGTGAGTAAGGTGAAGTAGGTAGAGAAGATAGGTAGAGTAAAATAAATAAACACGTGCTCTCTCTCTCTCTCTCTCTCTCTCTCTCTCTCTCTCTCTCTCTCTCTCTCATGACGTCACCATGATGACGTCACACGATGACGTCAGTCAATATATACCATAGTTTCGTTTAAGGCTCAAGGCACCCGTACACTCTAATTACAATTGAAGTTTAAAAAAAAAAAATCAAAATTTTGTTATAAAAAAAATTACGTCATGATGATTACATCACTTGATTTGCATAAGTTTAGTTTTACCTTGGTAAATTCTATGTACATGCCAAATTTGATCCAAATCCCTTCAGTAGTTTGGGAGAAAATAGTATATATTAAAACAACAACAACAACAACAAATTATGACCTCGCCATGATGACTAATTTTGGGTCATCTGATAGGGTTCATTATTTCCTAACTAAATACCAAGTTTCACAGAAATCCATCCATTAGCTTCAGAGAAAAGTGCGCAAACGTCACATCCGGACGCCGGACTGATTGATTGATTGATTGATTGTTGCTTTAGGTCCAGCGGACTCTTCCGAGCCAAATCAGGACCGGAACGCCGGACGCCCAAAACCAAAAACGGTAGTTTCAGAGCTTTACAGCTCGAGAACTATTAATTAAATAACATTCATTTAAAAAAAATCGTGTTGAATATGTTAATGTATCAGGGCAGCATTGTTGTAATGAATATGTTAATAAGTACACCTCTGTGTGTGTGTGTGTGTGTGTGTGTGTGTGTGTGTGAGAGAGAGAGAGAGAGAGAGAGAGAGAGAGAGAGAGAGAGAGAGCGAAAATGGCAGCACAATGAAACAGAAGAGTAGCGCACGTGCAATGAAAGTGATGTATGGCAGTGTATAGTGCACTGTTGCCGTGATTGTATCACAAAGAAGACAAAATCCATACGCAGGCAATGTAGCTAAGACACTCGAAGACTTACTCCCTGATTACAGGAAATAGTAGGCCTGATGAGTCTCAGAAACGCTGTATAAATTCACAGGCTGACGAACAGTAGCAGCTGTGTTTGCATAACCTGTTCAGTGCTGGTTGTCAGTAGCAGTCCTGAGCTAGAGACAAGGTAGACGTATGTGAATGCGGTAACAGCGCTCATATAACTATGACATACATGGAAGTTCACCGAGTCATAATCATCGATCGGAAGAGTCAAACCACCCTCTCGATCAACCTGTTTTCATCTCCCACTATCGAAATTGCAGCACAAATAGTAGTTGTAGTAGTTGTTGTGGTTCCCGAAACATGAGCTGTCGGGAACTATTGTTTTTGGCATGATCCGTGCGTCCGGCCCTCATTGTTGCGCACTTTTCTATGAAAATAATGGACAGATGTTTTTTGACACTTGGTTTGTAGTTGGAACGTAATGATCCCTACCAGCTGGCAAAAATGCATGTTGTTGTTGGTGGTGTTAATTAATTATTTAATTAATAAATGTTATTGTTCTTATATAGTGCTTTTCCTGAAGGTTACCAAAAAAAGGTAACCTTCAGGAGTGTGAAAATTACCGAACCATCAGCCTCATCAGCCACCCCAGCAAGGTCCTCCTGAAAATAATACTCAACAGGTTGAAACCCCAAGCTGAACAAATCACAGCTGAAGAACAAGCAGGATTCATGGCAGGGCGAAGTATCACTGAGCAGATTTTCAACCTCAGAATAATCTGTGAGAAATACCTACAGCACCAACAACATCTATATCATGTGTTCATAGACTTCAAGAAGGCGTTTGACCGAGTCTGGCATGCAGCACTATGGGCAACAATGAAAGTGTACAACATCAGCCCTAAAATTATTGAAGTCATCAAAAGCCTGTATGACAATGATGACCAACAACACCAATGGCATCAACACGGACATCAAAGTCCAAGGCCAATCCCTCAACACAGTGCACAGCTTCAAATATTTAGGAGCCATTGTATCAGACAATGGGTCCCGACAGGAAGTCCTCCAGGATCGCACAAACAACTGCTGCCCTGACAAGGTTGAAGCCCATTTGGAAAGACAGGACCATCAGTCTACATTCCAAAGTAAGACTGCTGCGCTCCCTTGTCATCTCCATCTTCCTATATGCATGCGAAGCATGGACCCTCACAGCAGATCTACAACGAAGAATACAAAGCATGGAGATGAGGTGCTACAGAAGACTTCTGGGCATTTCCTATACCCAACACATCACCAACGACGAAGTCCGACAGACTATCACACAAGCCATTGGACAACACGATGACCTGCTCACAGTGGTGAAAAAACGGAAACTCCGATGGTATGGCCACGTCACCAGATCATCAGGCCTTGCAAAGACTATTCTGCAAGGCACAGTGCAAGGAGGTAGAAGAAGATGGAGACCGAAAAAGAGGTGGGAGGACAACATTCGAGAATGGACTGGTTTACACTGAACGAAGCCATCATGGCTGCTGAGGACAGAGAAAGATGGAGTATGCTGGTTAAACGATCATCTGTGGTGCCCCTACGACCTCCGGGTTACGGGACAGGATAGGATAGGATAGGATAGTGCTTTTCCAGGTTAGGTGCTGCTCAAAGCGCTGACAGATACACAATCTAACTCAATACGCCCGAGGTGCCCACTTGTAGACCAAGGCGCATCATCTAAATCCCCAGACAACTGAGTTTATTAGTGTTATAAGCGCAATCCTGGGCGAGAAGAGACCTAGTATTTGCTAGCGATGATGATGATGATGATGATGATGATGATGATGATGATGATGATGATGATGATGATGATGATTGTGATGATGGTGATGATGTACTAAGGCGTACAACAAACTATATTAAAGTTTTATTGAAGACGAATCAGAAGATGTTTAACGCTGTTCACATCAGACCACCACTTCATCTTTGGTGTACAGAGAATCGATAGCCGTGTGTGATCTAACTATTATGTTAGTAGTAGTAGTAGTAGTAGTAGTAGTAGTAGTAGTAGTAGTAGTAGTAGTAGAAATCTATGGTGTATTGTAGTTTTGCTGACGGTTGTGATGATAATACACTCCTTATCCACAATCACAAATCATCCTTTGCCTCGTCTCTCCCCACTTCTCTTTAAGTAGGCTGCTCTGACATACAGTTCTCTCCCTCTGCTAGGAATCTTGGCTACATTCTCTCCGATGACATGTCCCTCAACAATCACATCTTTCACCTCTGTCGCTCTGCTTACACCGCCATTCGTCAGATCAGCTCCATCCGCCATTACCTCACTGTTATTGCTACAAAAACATTAGTCTGTGCCATCGTTCTCTCTCGTCTAGACTATTGGAACTCTCTTTTGTCAGGTTCACCTAAACACTTTATCGAGAAACTGCAAAATATCCAAAACTGCACCTAGGTTAGTTCTTAAGGAAAAAAAGCGCGATCACATCACTCCACTTCTCCACTCTCTTCATTGGCTCCCTTTTCAAGCCCGCATCGACTACAAACTGTCCACTCTCTGCCACAACTTCTTCTTTGACTCCTGCCCTGCCTATCTTACTGATCTTCTGTCTACTCACCCTCTCGACAGCTTAGCTCCTCTGCAGATGTGCGCATTCTTTCTGTTCCCAAGACACGCACTAAGACATATATGGTGAACGATCTTTCTCTTTTTTCGCTCCCAAACAATGGAATTCTCTCCCATCACACATCCGCAACATACCGACCACCCAGGCCTTCAAAAACGCACTGAAGACCCATGTCTTCAAACTGTATTATCCTGATTGACTCTTAGTCTTACCCTCCGACCGACGACAAATGCCAGTGGGGTGCCGTCCGTGGCTTGACATGTAAATAGTCTGTACATTTAGATCTGACTATCTAATTATTTTAACATAATTATTTTTGCATTAGTTTCTACATTATGTTACTGATAATATTTTATTTCTGCAACAGTGAAGAGCCGGGTCTTGTCTTTTTAATCCGATCATTGCATTAATTAACCATTGTTAGATGTAACAAATTTTTTAGTAACATTTTAAATTTGTATTGTGAATCTTACTATAATCTAATATGCCATTGTATTAATACTTTGTTTTTATTATGCTTGTGAAGTGTATTGTATATGTTGTCGTTCCCTTGTATGCCTTTGCGAGTACGGTTGGTTTGAATGATTGCATACCTTGTTTTATTGTTTATGTTTGTTTTAAAGATACATCCTATGTTAAGAGCGGTGAGCCCAGCCCTGAGCTGGGGTATCGCGCTATATAAGCCTACTTTACTATTATTATTATCAGTAGTAGTATTGTTTAGCTAGTGACTCCAGGCTTGTTGAACAAGGGAGACCACAAAAGTGTGGGTAGAGCACACGTAGTTAAGAGTTATCTGGCTTAAAGAGAAGGGATTAGAGTGTATTGATAGCATGTTGGATACAATCCTTATTGGATGCTGTCCTCCGGGGAATGATGGAATGATTTATCTTCTCTTTTCTGCTGCCAATGGTTAGCATTTGTGGATTTGTGCCCTAGATACAGGTGGCCCTATCGCTGTGTTCCTCAGCTCGTCTGTTTATGAACTGCTGGGCAGTTCAAAATCAAGGAACTGATTTTACAAAGCATAAGAAGACGCATGAATGAAGTCCTAAGGAAAAAAGAACAAAACATTTTGATGCGAAACTAGTACCCACAATTTGTTTGTGATCATACTATGAGGACAACATTCGAGAATGGACTGGTTTGACACTGAGCGAAGCCATCAGGGCTGCTGAGGACAGAGAAAGATGGAGTATGCTGGTTAAACGATCATCTGTGGTGCCCCTACGACCTTCGGGTTACGGGACAGAATAGGGGATAGGATACTATGAGACATCGCAGTCTTCTAATACAGCGTAGCTGAGACTAGCAGAAGGGTCTTCTCCCTCTCTCCACTTAGGAGAGGAAATAGGGCGATCTCAACTTTAAGAAGACGTAAGACTAGGTATCAGGTAACGGGCCATTATGGGGCTGTTCTCGTCATTGTGAGATCAAACCAGAGACCGGCAGTTACAATTGTAGCACTGTCAGGATCGCACTATATTTTGTGTCGTGCAAATGCAGTATTCACCAAAGTTATGAGCAATTCCCAATAGGGATTTACTTTCCAACCACCCTATAGATGTGTCATGACTTTTGAATTAGCCCCGCTATCACATTGTTCCCAATCTTAAGTAAAAGTTTTGTTTGTTTGTTTGTTTGTTTGTTTTTTTCCTCGACCGATTGGTCTCTGCCCTTAGGCATCCCCGGCTTCGCCGGTTTTTATCGACGGTAGTCCCACATGCGTTATCGGTGGGACTCCCTCTTTTATCTTTATACATTTCTTATTTCGATTTTAATACGATGGTTGCCCACTTATTATTTGTTGTGGGTTTCTTTTGTCTTTTCATTTTTGCCTGTACAGTTTGGTATAACTATTTGTAACCTCATAATTTTTAAATATAAAATATAAAATTTGTTTCATCATCCAAATCATGGTGTGTGGCTGCTGTTGCCCTTCCCTCCCCCGATTTGTCGACGTAGTTCGTACATATTTTATATTTCTGATTATTTACTCGTGGTCCTGAAATGTTAATTGTAATTCTTAATTCCCCTTCCCTAGGGTCCCTAGTTTGCATTCTTAATCTCTGGCCCCTATACGCTTAATGTTTCCGGGGACCTTAATTTTACTCTATATTAGTCGCGTTTTGGAACTTTCATGGCTGTTTAGAAGAACCGTCTGGAATAGCTTGAGCTCGATACATAAATCAATAAATAAATGCACAAAGGAAAAAAAACCAAACATTTACCCAAAGCTAGAATGAGAAAGAGAATAAATCTAGAAATAGAATAGTAGATTAGAGATCAAACAATTGTAGAAAACGCAGTAATTTTTGTCTCGCCTACACAAATGATACTGGAGTTAAACAATCAGCATCTTCGCCTAGAACAGTGGAACTAGAAATCGATTTTCCTGTACCGCTGTAGCCTTACAAATAGCGACATTAACAGAAAAAAAAACGAACAATAGCATTTGAGTAATTTAATTTAATTGTAATCATGTGAAGGCAAACGGGCTGGAAATTTGACCGAGGAGAAACGTGGGCGAGACGACGTCAAAGAGTTTATTATTTTAACTAAACTCTTTGACGACGTCTAGCGAGGTAATAACCAACGTTTAAAATGTGTGGGCTTTGAAACTGCCCTCAGTTTACCCGTTGTTGATCTTCACAGAGCTGTGTAGATCTCTCTCTCTCTCTCTCTCTCTCTCTCTCTCTCTCTCTCTCTCTCTCTGTCTGTCTGCCTCTCTGTCTCTCTCTCTCTGTCTCTCTCTCTCTGTCTCTCTCTCTGTCTCTCTCTTTCTCTCTCTCTCTTTCTCTCTCTCTCTCTCATTAACAAAAAGCATCCATAAATCAAATGAAATTGATCAAATCTGATGTACAAATTACACTAATATTAACTGTGTTGATTATTTTAGCCGCCATTAGATGTATTCCCAAATTTTTTGTTACGAATCATCTTTTTATAAACCAGCAAGCTTTGAACAAAAATTATTTGCTTTTTTCTGATAATACCTGTGTGTAGGAGTATTTTTTTAAGGGAGTTTGTGTGTAGGAGTATCTTCTATTTAAGGAGTTTGTGTGTAGGAGAATCTTCTTGTTACGGGAATTTGTGTAGGAGTATTTTCTTGTTACGGGAATTTGTGTGTAGGGTATATTCTTGTTACGGGAGTTTGTGTGTAGGAGTATCTTCTTGTTACGGGAGTTTCTGTGTAGGAATATCTTGTTACGGAAGTTTGTGTGTAGGAGTATTCTTCTTACGGGAGTTTGTGTGTAGGAGTATCTCCTTGTTACGGGAGTTTGTGCGTAGGAGTATCTTCTTGTTACGGGAGTTTGAGTGTAGGAGTATCTGCTTGTTACGGAAGTTTGTGTGTAGGAGTAACTTCTTTCGGTAGTTTGTGTGTAGGGGTATCTTCTTCTTACGGGAGTTTGTGTGTAGGAGTATCTTCTTTTTAGGGAGTTTGTGTGCAGGAGTATCTTGTAACGGAAGTTTGTGTGTAGAAGTATCGTCTTATTACGGAAGTTTGTGTGTAGAAGTATCGTCTTATTACGGGAGTTTGTGTGTAGGAGTATCTTCCTGTTACGGGTTTGTGTGTAGGAGTATCTTCTTGTTACGGGAGTGTGTAGGAGTATATTCTTTTTAGGGAGTTTGTGTGTAGGAGTAGCTTTTTTTAGGGTGTTTGTGTGTAGGAGTACCTTCTTGTTACGGGTTTGTGTGTAGGAGTATCTTCTTGTTACGGGAGTGTGTAGGGGTATCTTCTTTTTAGGGAGTTTGTGTGTAGGAGTATTTTTTTGTTAGGGAGTTTGTGTGTAGGAGTATGTTTTTGAAACGCGAATTTGTGTGTAGGAGTATCTTTTTACGGGAGTTTGTGAGTAGGAATATCTTTTTGTTACGGGAGCTTTTGTGTAGAAGTATCTTCTTGTTACGGGATTTTGTGTGTAGGAGTTACTGGTTTCTTTTTTGTGTGGGTGTAGTATTGGAAAATTCAATATCCTTGTTTGGGAATGTCGTAAACAGCTGTAGTTAATGAAGATTGAGTATTGGAAAAAAACCAATATCCTTGTTTGGGAATGTGGTAAACAGCAGTAGTTAATGAAGATTGAGTCTGATCACACACTTTGTCCTGACCTTTTTCCCAGCTGGCATTCGATTACCATCTTTTTTGTTTTCAATTCCATTTTCAGCTCCATTTTGTCCATTTTTAGCTTTTTGAATGGAACATCAACAAGGTAATTCGGTCCTAGAACCTAGTCTTAGATGACCCACCGCAATCCCTAACCCGTCTCCACCCCAGGCAATAGTGCTAGTGGTAGGCACCGTAGTGTCTGTGTATTTAAGTAATTTAACCTTGAGCGTTGTGTTCTTATAGTCCAATGCAGATGATTGCTGTCTCGTACAACTGTTTTGCCATACTCTTTTCTACTGCATAACATTATCATAGATCTCCTTTCCACTCATCCATTGCTACCCCCTCCAGGCCTCTTCCGCCATTTCCCTCCAGCTTCAGTTCGATTGCATAACTGCCATAAATTGGAGTAGAAGTCTGGTTCTGATATCATTAGGCCTAGGTAGCATTGTTTGCTATTGCGTGTTGTAACTAGCGCTTTCAAAAATAAGAGAAAAAAAAAGGGTCAAATCCGTTCAGTAGTTATTGAGCTGGGGCGCGCGACGGTCCGACAGACCGACCGACCTACACACAGAGCTATATTTGGTTCTATTCTGATTCCCGACTATTTGAAACCATTTCCAAAGATGTTATTTGGATATCTAGATCTGTCGATTCTCTTTTTGTATGTTACTCCCAAGATGGCGCACTTATGGTGTATGAAATGTGTTTGTGTTTGTGATTTTGTATTCTCCGAGCAAAATCCTAACAGTGTCCTTCTCATTAAAATTACATTTCTTTCACTGGCAACGGTGTGGGTAAAGCTGTTAATAGTCGTTGTGGGTAAAGCTGTTAATAGTCGTTGTGGGTAAAGCTGTTAATAGTCGTTGTCCTGTTTCAACTTTAAACAGCAGCTGCAGATGGTTTCTATAAACTTTTGTTTTTCTGCTCCTGTTGACAGATTTTTGGAAGTATTGTGATCACTTTTGTTCTTCTACTTAGCCTGCTTCTTCTTCTTCTTCTTCTTCTTCTTCTTCTTCTTCTTCTTCTTCTTCTACTTCTTCTTCTTCTTCTTCTTCTTCTTCTTCTTCTTCTTCTTCTTCTTCTTCTTCTTCTTCTTCTCCTTCTTCTCCTTCTTCTTCTTCTTCTTCTTCTTCTTCTTCTTCTTCTTCTTCTTCTTCTTCTTCTTCTTCTTCTTCTTCTTCTTCTTCTTCTTCTTCTTCTTCTTCTTCTTCTTCTTTCAAGTTTTATATTTTCCATTCTATGTTTCATTTTGGTTTCTTATGATAAAACTGATTGACAACATCGCCAAGAAAATTAACACTTTTTGACAATGCTAATTTTCAACTATAATTGTGTGAGTGTCCGGAAATATATTTCAATGGCTTGCCATTTTGTTACTACATAAACATTATTCTCTACAATTACCTTGGCCACTCCGTCCTCTAGCGACTTCTTTCATTGTAGTTTGTATCGTCTATTTTGATAGCTGTTGTCTTCTAGTGTTCAGCCAGGTACGAAACGGAATGCCCTTGCAGATCTGATCACGAAGGCACAGTCAGCATAGGGGGAAGAGCAATCTCCAACCTTCGTTTTGCGGATGGCATTGATGGATTGGCTGGAGAGGAACAAGTACTTGAGCATCTGGCACAGAGGCTTGACACAACCTCCAGAGCCTATGGAATGGAAATAAGTGCAAAGACCGAAATGATGACCACCAATGGCATCAACACGGACATCAAAGTTCAAGGCCAATCCCTCAACACAGTGCATAGCTTCAAATATTTAGGAGTCATTTTTATACACAATGGGTCTTGACAGGAAGTCCTCTCCAGTATCGCACAAACAACTGCTGCCCTGGCGAGGTTCAAGCCAATTTGGAAAGACAGGACCATCAGGCTACATTCCAAGGTAAGACTGCTGCGCTCCCTTGTCATCGCCATCTTCCTATACGTTGCGAAACATGGACCCTCACAGCAGATCTACAACGAAGAAAACAAAGCATAGAGATGAGGTGCTGCTACAGAAGACTTCTGGGCATTTCCTATACCCAGGACATCACCAACGAAGAAGTCCGACAGACCATCACACAAGCCATTGGACAACGCGATGACCTGCTCACAGTGGTGAAAAAAGGGAAACTCCGATAGTATGGCCACGTCACCAGATCATCAGGTCTTGCATCCGACAAGGCACTGTGCAAGGAGGTAGAAGGTTAAAGAGCCATAAGTTGGAACATTGCAGCGAAACAATCCGTTTTCAAATTCACAATAAGTGTTGCGCCAAACGGAAAAAAATTGATTAAGCCAACAAAATAAACCCTTTCATAAGTACTGCTGTGATTCAACGAGTTAATTTGTTTATGCGCCTGTTAATAACATCAAGGGTGTTTATATAAATAAAAATATCACACACTGCCAAAGTGAGTATAGTAGACACAGTTCTTTGTTTACATAGCAAGAAAGATACATTTAAAAGTTAAAGCTTAGCCGTTGGTTTGACCAACGATTTTCCATGATCTTTTAATGTGACAATGTAATTTCCCAAGTCAATTCATTGCCACAAGAAATAAACTAACTTTCCTAGACTCCGCGAGCCTTAAAAACTTTTCATTCAAAAGGAGAACAGGAGGTTTTAAAGTTTGACATAAAGCTGTCAGAGTGAGCTATAGGAAAGACCTAAACTTGGACAAAACGAAAGGTACTGCCGAAAGTAATAGCCAGCGCAGAAGAGTATATTATATATATAATGGAGGACAGCTGTCGCGCTTTGTGAACTAAACATCAACATCGGAAATAGTACCCGAATGTCCGGATGTAGGTTATACTATTTGTGGTGCGGAAAATTAGTATTGTCCTCTTAATAATAATATTATATTATCTTGCGCTTTTTCCTAATGGCATCAGTTCAAAGCGCAGTTCTCACGCACTCGCAAGCCAACGCCAACATCAAAATATGCACGAAAAGAAGTGAAACAAATACAAGACACCAACAAACCATGCAAAGACGTAATGCAAAGATAAAAAAGAACACTCACAAGCAAAACACAAAAGACGTAGGAAGTGGGAAGACGAGAGCAGCCAAGTAGTGAGGGGGATGGGGGCCTGAGCTTTGACGGCGGCGGTCTGAATCGAAAAAAAAAAGGAGCGATGACGGCGATGGGAGACGAGGTCAGACATCCGTAAGGAAGAGAGGAGCCCTGAAGCCGGATCCGAAAGTGGCCATGGCCGGAGAGCCGCGAAGAGAACCCCAAGCCGAAGGACCGAGGACCGACAGCCCGCAGTGGTGAGCCCGTAGCAGGGTACCTGCAGCATGGTGGGGTGGGGTGGGAGGTGGGGGGGGGGTAGAGTAGAGGGGAAGGGGGGCGTCAGAGGAAGAACGAAGATCTCCAGATGGCCTGTAGAAGTGAATGTTCTGGATGAGGCAGGAAGGGCCATCCCACGGACGCACTTGTACAAGAAAGTACAGACTCCGTAGTCAATCCTCTGAGACACAGGAAGCCAGCGGAGAGAATGCAGGAGGGGTGCGACACTCTTTATTCTTATAATTATGATTATACTGCTAACTCAGTTTTCTTCTCTCTTTATCTCTCTCTCTCTCTCTCTCTCTCTCTCTCTCTCTCTCTCTCTTACTCTCTCTCTGTCTCTGGCTCATTCCAAAACGATGAAGAGACGAACGATGACGACGAAAAAGAAGAGAAAAAGAAGAGACGAATACGATGATAATAGTGAACACGACGACGTGAAGGAGGGAGAAAAATAAGAAAAATATTAAGAAGAACAAAAGAAGACGGTGATGATGACGGCGATGAAGAAAAAGAGGAAGACGAAGCAGAATGACCGAGAAGATGAAGGTCATGCAGACGAAGATGGCAGCACTAAGTGGGCGATGTGGTTATGCAGATACGGCAAATTCCGTTTCTGTTTCTGGCAAGACAAATGTACAAGCCGCATACACGTCAGAGGCATACAGCGTGTCTAAACCTGCCTAGCCATACTCACGATACAACAATGTACAGACTCAACAGACTCAGACACCCTGTATGCAACGAACGTGGACATCAGCTGGGAAGAAATGATGCTGAATTTGTTCCCCCGGGCCAGAAGGACAAATTTGCATTTCTCCAACATAAATCTGGCACAGGATATAACAAGAACAACCAACCGCTTCGATCGATAGTTCCCTCCTTTAGCAAAAGTTAAGCACTAGTGGTAGTGCGCTGGACTCCATAAAATTGATGCGGAGACGATCCTAACCCAAAGCGAAATTTATAATAATATTCTCAGTAAACGCAGGCCAGAATCGCCATCTTTATTGTTCCCATAAGAGTAGGCTTACAAGGTCATTTGCGTTCGGCCTCAATATTATCAATTGCACAAAAACACATTTGAAAAACTCTTGAGATATAAAAATAACATAATTACTCTTGTGTAGCGCTTTGCCAGCTCAAGAGCTACTCAAGGCGCTGGCGGACACAGGATCTAACTCAAGGCACAATCTTGATGCGCATCGTCAAACATCTCGGACAACAGAGCAAGAGGACGACCGAGAGGAAGAATGGAGGTCTGAGTGTGTTGATGTTACTGGTAATAACTCGTCTTACACATGAGCGTCAGGATCTGTAAAGCCCGTGCAATGGAATGTACGCGTGCACAACTAAACCTCAGTTTATCCTATCCTATTCCTATCCTATCCCGTAACTCGAAGGTCGTTGGGGCACCACATATAATCGTTTAACCAGCGCATTCCATCTTCCTCTGTCCTCAGCAACCCTCATGGCTTCGCTCAGTGTTAAGCCAGTCCATTCTCGAATGTTATCCTCCCACCTCTTTTTCGGTCTCCTTCTTCTTCTGCCTCCTTGCACCGTACCTTGCAGGGTGGTCTTTGCAAGGCCCGATGCTCTGGTGATGTGGCCATATCATCGGAGTTTCCGTTTCTTCACTACTATAAACATGTCATCGTGTTGTCCAGTGGCTTGTGTGATGGTCTGTCGGACTTCGTTGTGGGTGATGTGCTGAGTATAGGAAATGCCCCGAAGTCTTCTGTAGCACCTCATCTCTATGCTTTGTATTCTACGTTGTAGATCTGCTGTGATGGGCCATTTTTCGCAAGCGTATAGGAAGATGAAGATGATAATGGAGCGCAGCACCCTAACCTTGGAATGTAGACTGATGATCCCGTCTTTCTAAATGGACTTCCACCTTGTCAGGGCAGCAGTTGTTTGTGCGATCCTGGAGAGGACTTCCTGTCGGGACCCATTGTCTGATACAATGGCTCCTAAATATTTGAAGCTATGCACTGTATTGAGGGATTGACCTTGGACTTTGATGTCCATGTTGATGCCGTTGGTGTTGTTGGTCATCGTTTTGGTCTTCTCTGCACTTATTTCCATTTTGTAGGCTCTGGCTTCTGTACCAGCTGTTCAAGTTCTTGTTCTTCTCCAGCCCATCCATCGATGTCATCCGCAAAACGGAGGTTGGAGATTGCTCTACCCCCTATGCTAACTGTGCCTTCGTGATCTGCAAGGGCATCTGACATGATGCGCTCTAGGGAGATGTTAAAGAGCGTTGAAGAGAGTAGGCATGCTTGACTCAACACCGATTGTTGTTCTGAACCAGTTTCTAATGGCGCTGTTGTGGAGGACTGCACTGGTAGCCTTGTCATAAAGGCTTTTGATGTCTTCAATAATGTTAGGGCTGATGTTGTACACTCTTATGGTTGCCCACAGAGCTTCATGCCAGACTCGTCAGACGCTTTCTTGAAGTCTACAAACACATGATATAGATGTCGTTGGTTCTGTGGGTATTTCTCGCAGATTATTCTGAGATTGAAAATCTGTTCAGTGGTACTTCGAAGTACCACTCAATTTATTGTACTCTGCATATAGTCATAACGGTAAATAACATCTTGCGCCGATTGAGGTGAAACAGCATTTTTATGTATTAGTAGCATCGTGCGCCTGTGGACAAGTGTGAAATGGCTTGTCAATTACGAATGACTTTATTCGACTTAACGTTGAAGCAGAGTCGTGGGGACTGGAAGTGAGAAAGATTATAATATGAAAATAGGATTCCAAAGTGGGAAGCTGCGGGAAGATCATTAGCTCTCTCTGCACGAAGTTCAAAGTCTCATTCCCTGCAATTGCTTCTTACAATAAAATTATCTGATATCACAGAAGATTGTACACGCACGCATGTACGATACGCTCTCTCTCAGGACCTCCAGTAAATTTGCTGGCATCGCTCCTCACAAAGAGTTTTATATAGGAAGAAGTAGAAAGAGCAGAAGGAAATGAATGCTGATAATGACCGAAGAAGAACAAGAACAAGAAGAACAAGATGTAGTAGGCGGAGTAGGGAGAGTAAGAAGAAAAAGAAGAAGCAGTCGAAGATGAACAAAAAACAATAGAAGAAGAAGGATGATGACGACGATGATGATTATGACTTTCCCTTATAATCAAATGCTCTTTTCTTTTTCCACTTGTTATTTCCCCCCCATTTTCCAATCGTGTGACTGGAAACTGCCCGAAGCCAAAGAAGATCGATAGAGAAATGTCACTTGGGGCTACAGAACCAGATCACTAAGGACACTGCTGCACTTGCTTTTCTCAAGAAGGAGAGAAAAGAAAAAAGACGAAGAAAGAAAATAAATAGAAGAAAGAGTAAAGTGGGAGCGTCCTGCGGCTTGAGTCAGATCCTTTGTGGCTCGGCGCCTTCAGCAGCTGTTAAGTTGGAAAAGCGCGCTATACAAACTATGAATGTAAATAAAGAAATAAAATAAATTTTAAAATCTTAGAAATTTTGGATTACACAATAAGAAGGAAATAACGTGGACAATGCATCATTGAGCTTGCATTGTTTCTTCAATCTCAACATGAAACTCTAAAAAGTGTGAGGTTACAAAGTGTGTGTGTATGCTGGCGGACTAGAAGATTTACTAAGAACGAGCAAGATTGAACCAAAGAAAAATCTGACGAACGCTTTGGTCGCTTCAGAGTAGCGCCTCCTACAAAAACAAAAATTAGAAGATGGAGACTGATAACGGATCAGTGTGGGCTTGAAAGTTGTGCAATCTCAGACTAGAACTAGAAGAAATGTCGGGCTAGAGAGTGTTTCCATGAGTGCTAGTGGGCTGGAAGATTTACCAGGAAGGTAGAAGGTGAAGTGAAGAAAATCGTGGACGTCGCATCAGCGCGATTGCATTTTGTTGTTGTTGTTGTTGTTGTAATCTCATCATAGAAAACCAATCGAAATGTTAACACCCAAGTTCTGAGAGGGGATGCTTGGTTAGGCGATTTATAAAAAAACGGACGGAGAATTATTGAAGGAAAAAAATGAGATTGAGAAAGACAACGAAATCATTGTGGACATTTGCATCACTGCACTTTTTTGTTTTCCTTTTTCTTTTGACTTTTTTTCCCTCCTTTTTTTTCTCCAATGTCGGCATAGAAAAGTTTGAATTTTAAATTTCAAGTTATGACTGGGAGTGATTTCCCCTTTTTAACGGTACTGTCACGAGAGGCTAGTTCAACCCAGCACTAAGGCTTCAAGCCTCCAACAGTCAGTCTGCTTTGACCTATGTAACTTAAGTCGCTGACTAGCAGACGACCGAAGTTAGGTTGTTCTCAGCATGTGTAGGCTACAGTTTCTTTAAGACAAGCCGTGACCCCATCCAGCTGACCAATCACCCGCAACCCCCACTAGGTGGCGTTACTATTCTCGTAGTCTCGCACGATAGCAGACCCCAGCGGGAGGATAGTTAGTGTTTGTCGGAACAGCACGGTAGAAGGACGCACGTTGTAAATTCTCTCTCGGAAAGACTAAAGCAGGTGACGGGTGAAAATCACTCATCACAGTATAGCCAGAGCCTAATATTGTCAAGAAGGTAAATGGCGTAGGACAAATTTAACGAAGACCTAAAGGCAATACGTGTCGCGCGACGAACCATTATTATAGGCTGTTCTGGTCACCGTGAGATGAAATTTGAGCACAGCAATTATATTCTACCACTATAGGGATGACAATACATTAGTTTCATGTAGTACTATGTTGCAAAGGCTATGAGCTGCTTTCAATAAGAACCACCCTTTTAGATTTACAATGCAGGAGAGCTCGATTGCAGAAATGACAGATTGAGGAGAAAACGAGATAACTATCGACAACGCTAAATAAACATTTTCCCCAGCCTAACAATAATGTGGGTTAAGATGCTGTCACGTGTCACGTTCTACGGTGTCGATTGTGATGCTACGGGTTATTAGACGATTTTGCACAGAATGACGCTGAATTTTCTTCTGACCTCCAGAGGCTTATTTATGTTGATAATATTACAATTCCGCGGTTATGTGCAGTGTAGATTTCTTCTCCTCCGTCCTTCTCCTTTTCATTCCGTCCTTCTCCTTTTCATCATCATCATCATCATCATCATCATCATCATCATCATCATCATCATCATCATCATCATCATCGTCATCATCATCGTCATCGTCATCATTCTCCTACTCATTATTATCATCCTTCTTCTAGCATCATTCATCGTCTTCATCATGATCATCATAATCATCATCATCTTCATCATCATCCCCGTTGGGGTGTTGGGGTTTTCTGTATAAATAGTATCTGTCACGTGGGGTTTATGGGCTCTGCACAATGGAATTATGGACCCTCACGTTTATTCGGTGGGAACTGCTAGTAAGTCACCCTATGAATTACTTTAATAAATTTATTTGTTTAGCTCGTTCTGTGTTAAGGTTGGGGTACAGAGATAGATAGAAAAATGGTAAAAGATTACTGTCACACTAGCTTTCACACGGCTATGAATCATATGTAGTCCAGCCACTTGATAACAGTTAAAATCACACATTTATTTCTTCTACTCTATACAAGATTCTCTAAGTACTAATCTAACTTAAAAAGTCTCTTTCAATGCTAATAGTTCGATCGCTGATAGTCTAGGCAGCTGTTTTATCTTCCTCGGGCACTTGCTATTATATTTCATGTAGATTTGGACTACTGTGGTCCGTTTTACAGTTTCTGAAGAGTTGGACTACTGTGGTCCTGTTATGATCAGTTTAAGTGCACCTTGGCGTGTTCACTTAACTGCTAGATGGAGCGTGCGAAGTCCTTCTGTGAGGTAGCTTCTGGTCCACCTGGGTGGTTGTGTAGTTGGGTTCCCTTGCCACGCTGTGGGGTCTTGTAGGGGTTTTTTCCGGGTAGCTCTTTCCGTCTGGTGCGGTAGAGGATACTCCGCCAACTTGTTTCTGTGGAGTGGGGTTCACAGGATAGCTCGGGATAGCTCGGGATAGCTCGCCTGCTCGTCTGTAATATAAGAGACGAAATTCTGCACAACCCTGAATAATCGGTTTGTGCAGAGCGTCTCACTGAAAGCCAAAGTAGCCCTCAGTGATAGCTCCACATCTCTATACATAAGCGACGAACATTCTGCTACTTCCGGGGTCCACTGGAATCTCAACTCTAAATTCCTATACATACATAATTATCAATCGTGGCTAACTATACACATACAGAATTAATACTATTATAAACATTCAGTGGTACAGCCACTGGTCTGCAAACATACATATAAGTTAAACAACAGTGGTTCCGTACGGCATACAACATGGCGGCGCAACCGGTCGTGTTTCGCCTCGTGCTCGGCTCTTCCACGTGGTACGGCAAATTCGGATTAACAATTCACATTTATGCATAGCAAATTCTTCAAACATAATTTCAACAATAATATAAATATATCACGATGAAACAGAAGGGTGTTCATTTACCTGTTTGACAAGTTCAGGCCCGTTGTGGCTTGATAGAATTCTAAGATTCTAAGTCCTGCTTCCTGGTCTAAGTGTGGAGAGATTTCTCTGCCAGCTTCTAGCTGTTAACACTTCGGTGTATTCCTCCCAACTGACCAAAGCTGTGTTAGGCTTGGACCCAGTCAAACTGGCTCGAACCGCTTTGCCTAAGCTCTCATTGGGTAAAAGATATACGACTCTCGCACACAGTGCTGATTAACTACGCAGCGCGGGTCGGGCTCGCGGTGTGTACTTTTATTGCTGCTGTGTTATATACTGACTCTCTACTGTTACAAACACTACACAAGGCTAAATAGTCACTGGGCAGGGTAAAACTAGCCAATTCATGACAGTATCCTCACTTTGTGGGAATTTAGTGCTTTCAAATAACACTGTTTCAGTCATTCTCATTTGTTCTTTCTCGTTGCTAATCGGTTCTATAAAACTACTATCTTCCTCGCTAGACCACTCACATACCTTTGTTTAAAAACTCAAAAAGCTCCTCATTGACATTTGTATGAAGGTCTGTTGGTTCAGTTTGGGGATTTTGGACGCTTTCTGCCAAATGGTAAATAGGGCTTTCTATGGTACTATTATTTAGCAATGTAGGAATTTTAAAGGTACGTGTTTTGTTAGTATTTTATAATGATGTTTATATTCTATTTTGTTTTTGTATACGGGAGTTCTGTCACAATAGGCTAGTTTAGACCTTGCACTAAGACTCGCCTTAAAACTTCATCTTGCTTTGGCCGTTGTATCTTAAAGTCGATGCCTAGAAGACGACACAAGTCATGACTGTTCTAAGCATAGGTAGGGAAAACTCTTCGCTAAGGTAGGCCGAGTCATAATCCAGCTGACTTATACCATGTACGAGGGCGCTAGGGCTCACGGTATTTCGCGTGCTTTAGCTGCCACAGCGTTAAGGTACGTCATTCTTTGTCTAACTCTCAACCGAGAAGGACGCACACGCTGAAAGCTCTCTCAGAAGACTAAGCAGGTGACGGGTGAAATTCATTCATCGCAGCATAGCCATAGCCTGACATTGTCAGAAAAGGTAAATGATCAATCTTTTGTTTCATTGGCATTTATGATACTATTATTGGATTGTGTTTGTGAAGTCTTGCCATGTTTTATAATTGTGAATGTTAGTAAAACTTTGCTTGACCACGTGGCTGCCACACGCGACTGGTTTTGACACCATGAGGTAGCCCCTAACGACCCACTGTTGTTTTTCACATTGAAATTCTTGCAGACTAGTGGCTGTACTGGAGAAGGTGTATATTATTAATTACTTCTCCCTGTCTTTATTTTAGCCATGATGTATATGTATAGGAATCATGTTGGAGATTCCAGTGAACCACGGACTTAAAAGATTGTTCGTCGCTTATCTGTCTGTATAAGTGGACGCGATCACTGAGGGATGTTTCTGCCAACAGTGAGACGCTCTGCACACCATTTGTAAACAAGGCATTGCAGAAACTCGTCTTATGTTTTGCAGGCTTGGTCCGAGGCAGGAGATAGACCACTGAGAGTCAACCCTGACATTCGGCCTGCATGCTCTTGAACATCGAGCACTGCGCTACGATGGCTCAGTAGTCAACAATCGAGACCAGGCGACAACAGCCCCGCACCTCAACGATCAAGTTAAGTGACGCAGAAGAAGTGCACAAACACTGATCTATAAGGACTGTGCGATAGTCCACTCTTCCTGACAAAGAACATTAGGCAAAACAAGAACAAAGCCCAGTGATGAGACAGTAGCAAATATCGAGAACAGTAGCAGAATAGATCCATCTAAGATCTACCCATTCTACGAACCACTCGAAAGGGACTTTGGACTGCTAAGTTAATCCTAGCTGTATTAAGTTTTCGACATTTAAGTTAATATAGTGATTAGAGAATTAGATATAGAGTAGAGGAAATAAATGTGTGATATTTATTGTTAACAAGTGGCTGGACTACCTATGTTTCATAGACGTGCGATAGCTAGTGTGTCAGTGAATCATTTACACGTTTCTACTTATCTCTGTAACCCTGTCCACACACAGTCCGGGCCAAACATATAAATGTATTAAGATTAGTCATAGGGTGATTTAACTAGCCGATTCCCGCAGACAAAAGACAAATGGGTAATAGCATTCCATTGTGCAGAGCCCAGCTACAATAGACCCACCGTCACAGGTTCGATAAATTAAGAGTACAGCCTCTGCGTCCTCTGCGTGGAATTTCTTTATTGCAAAGTGACCGGCTGATGGAGAGCCTTCATTGTTCCCGCAAGGGGCGAACGTATGTGACTTAGGTACGAGACTATTGAGGTCACTGAGGGTTTTCTCCGGGCACTCCGGTTTCCTCCCTCCCTTCAAAGTAATATTGGATGCAGTCAAATTAATCTTTAAAAAATACAAAACTATTTCACTTTCAGTTTCCTAATAGCGATCTCCCTGCACCACGTGTATGCCTTGTATACTGTTGTCCTTGTTGTGTGTCTGTAATATATTTGTTGCACGTGAGCGTGTATGTTGGTATAGGTCGTCGCGCTTTGAGTTTGAAATCATTCGAAGTAAAGCGCGTATTAGCATCCCGTATTATTATTATTACCATAAGGGTTGTTAAAACAGATCTTTTGTGCGGATCAAGGGTGAGCCTTCTTTCAACCAAGTTGTGGTCCTCATTCGGCGCTTTGCGGTCCGCTGGACCCTTTTAACAGTGACTAACTCATCATCATCATCATCATCATCATCATCATCATCATCATCATCATCATCATCATCATCATCATCATCATCGTCCTCTTCTTTCTCTTCTTCCTCTACATCCTCATCATTTGTTTGTGTGTCTAGGACAAGGTTAAAAAAAAACCTCAATCATATCTGTGTATTCTCTTTTAGAGAGTGATATTGCTAATGTTATTATCTTATTTCGCCTTTTGCCCAATTTATTTTATTCGTCCTGTTCTTCTTGTCCGTTCCATTCTCTTGCAATAACGCTAATGGCTAGGAGCGGCGTGTTGGAAAACAGGGATGATTTATCGAGCATTGATGTGGTCCGTGAATGATGACAATGAAGTGTTTGCGTGTGTGTTTAATCGATTAGAACGCACGAACATGTCTCCAATATTAGCAAAAGCTCAGGGATATCATGCTTGGAGCGGTCGGTGATGAACCAGTACTCCTGGACAATTTTAGGCAATAAAAACGCAGGGCTAATGCTTTCTCAGCTTTCTCTCTCTGTTAAGGTAAGGAGCAGATTTTCTCTAGTCTCCGTTATGCTGTATGCAGTAGTAGTTATCTCCATTTAAAAAGCGCATAATCTTAACCCCTGTTTTGAGGAACTAAGATTTGTTGACGTTACGTGACAAATCTTAGACAATAGTCCTATATGCCCTAGTTGAATCGTTGTAAACGATAGTTTTCTCCCAGACTTCTTGTTTTCCCCGTCTATGCGTCGTAGTGCTGATGGAACAGGAACGCTGCATGCAGGTTAAGGCTTATCAGAAGGTATTTCAAAAATAAAATCTTGGTCTAGCCCGCGGGCAGCAGTGTGGATCTATGTATTCACCCAAAATAAAATATTTCCAGATTTTCTCTGCGCGAGATGAGTTCTGAATATTCCAAAAATTATATTTAAACAAAATGTTTATATATTTTTATTCATCAGATTATAACGTAAGTTGTGCTGATTGTAAATGGTTTTATTCATCATGCAGTGTGTCTTGGGCAAGAAAGACCTGGCAGGGCCCAAACCTCTCCAGGCTGTTGGCCACAGCCGATATCCACGAATACAGTGTGGCTCGCCTTGGCCCCGAGCACGTGGTCGTTGAACCTGTAGTAACATGAGGTTCCTCCGTCCTGGCCAGTGACCTCTGTGTAGAAGACTTTCGCCCAGTGATGCCGTGCTGACATCACCCCTGTTAGTCGCCTCTTACGACACGTCGGGAAACGTTGGGGCTATTCTAATCAGTGCCCGAACCCACAGGGCACTGAACTGAAAACAAGGTGTCCGCCCCCCGTCTCTAGGCTCTGGCCGCAGGCATGCCAAAAGATCACCAAGCCACCCTGAACACACCCTTGCTGCAAGCTTGCGCATTGTGCAACGACACGGACCACTGTGCCACGCCAAAAGGCTAACGGTAATCTAATGGGGGGATCGGTTGGGTTTTAACAATGAATGTCCCTGTTGGTGGTGGTGAAGATTAAGATGGATGTTGTTTTAAATTATAGAAACATGAACCTTCTTAATTATAAACCTTTCTTCCCTGACATTGAAAAATGGCGTGTAAGATATATTATGCCTAAACGTCGGCTATTTTCAGTGATAGATATAAATCATTTAGGTTTGTTTTTGTTGGTCTGGATAATAGAGATAGACTTTTGCAGTTATTTCCACCAATTTGGCAAATAATTAAATCTCCCGTAATGCTGTTATTAGTGGAATGCGAAAACCAAGTTTCCTTTTTATAAATGGCCTTTAGTTTATGTGTTAAAAGGGAAACGGCTTATGCGAGGAGCTCTAGATGTATAGAGGTGGGAGGGGAAATTAAAGAAGTGTTGAAGGGAGCGAGTGCGCGCGGGAGTGCATGTGCGTGTGTGTGTTTGAGAGAGAGGGAGAGAGAGAGAGAGAGTTCTCTCGTCGCCCATCTTCTTTAAATGAGTTTCATTATCTGTTTTGAACCCAAAATAGTGTTTTTATCAGAGAATTCCCTATACTTCTATCTCTTTCGTTCAGCGCCTAGTTCTTCTGTTCTTATTCCCTTCCTTTCTTCTTCTTCTTCGTCTTCTTCCTCCTCCTTACCCACCACCTATGTATATATATGTGTTATCCTTCGTTCGACGTCTTCTTTGTATAAAGAGTAAGTCATTAACTTAGGTAGGAGACTTACAATTACAATGATATTGGATGCAGTGAATAAAAAAATTTAAATTATATTAAAAATTCGTCTTGTAATAGCGATTTGCCGTTACATCACATGCTTTGAGTGATGAATGTGGGTTTGTTGTGTTATTAGAAGTGTCTTTAACATGTGACCATGTCTGTTGGTTACAGATCGGCGCTCTTTGAGTCTAGATTGATTGATTGATTGATTGTTGCTTTAGGTCCAGCGGACTTTTAGTCTAGAAATAAGGCGCCTATAGCATTCATTATGATGATGATGATGATGATGATGATGATGATGATGATGATGATGATGATGATGAGGATGAGGATGATGATGATGATGATGATGATGATTATTATTATTATTATTATTATCTATGTTATTGAGGTTTTTCTCTGGGTTCTCGGTTATCTTCATCCTCTGCGTCGTCCTTATTCTGTTTGTTTTCATTATCATCATCGTCGTCGTCGTCGTCGCCACCGTCATCAATATTGATGTTCTCCTTCTTCTATTCTTTCTCATCGCATTCATCATCAAACTATCATCCTTATCTTCTCCATCTGTCCGTCCCCATGGCCTGTTCGCGACCTTGGCAAGTATTTGCACTCAAAGCTTAGAACAGACGGATTACTAATATAAATGTTTGGATCTGACCTCTCTTTTTTTCTGGTTTATTACTTTGTTTTGACCTAAAGCAGACGCCTACTTTTTGCTTCTTAGCGGTATGATTTTTATGTCAATGGATATTGCTTCCTTGCCCGAAAACTATAGGCTACCTTCATAGTCATTGACTTATCGTCTCATATGTGCGAAATCCCAATTTAAATACCGAATAAGCAAATAGACCGTTACATATATTGTGAAGATGATGGTCTGGCGAGAGTGCGAAGGTGTTCTCCATTTATGTATACCTCAGTGATAGGACTAGGAGGAGAAGGATTCCTGGAGAATTTCAATCTGGAGATAAGGGACAGCAGCGGTGTGCTTCAAAGCGATTTTATTCGGTCAGAGAACTAAGGAACCTCACAGCTTCTTGTTTCTCTTGGCGATAAATGTAGGATAAGCCCCTTCTCTACGGTACGAGATGAAATGGCTTGCTCGCCACCTCTGTTACTGACCAAAGAGAGCTGTAAATATCATTTTTCTTCCTAATTTTGTTGACTTACCACCCTCAGCCGCAGCATTGGCAGAAACAGAAACATCATGATATCATCAGCAGCAGTAAGGACATCGTCATCATCGTCGTTGTCGTTGTCATCATCATCGTAGTAATCATCATCATCATCATCATCATCAGCAGCAGCAGCAGCGTTGTGACCGCGTGGTCTAAGGCGGGACTAACTTGCCTTGAAACCTGAATCCTGCTTGTTCTTCAGCTATGATTTGTTCAGCTTGGGGTTTCAACCTGTTAAGTATTATTTTCAGGAGGATTTTGCTGGGATGGCTGATGGTGCGGTAATTTTCACATTCCTGAAGGTTACCTTTTTTGGGAACAGTGATGATAAGAGACTGGGTCCATGGTGTAGGCCACTCCCCACTCTGCCAGATCTTGTTACAGATAATGGTGAGTGCGTCAATCATCGCATCTCCTCCTGCTTGAAGCAGTTCCGCGGGTATGTTGTCCACTCCCACTGACTACCTTTCTTCAGCGATTGCACTGCTGCCTCAACTTCTTCTCGGAGAATTGGGAGGAGTTCTTCTTCTTCTCTGTTCTCTGGACATGCTAGAACTGATGGGTCTCCGTTTGTTGTGGGGTTGTAAAGGTCAGAGCAGTACTCTGTCCATCTGTCCAAGACGTCTTATTCTTCTGTAAGGCATATGGCAGACTTGCTTAGGATCGTGGAGACCGCTTCACAGTCTGGTACGCCTTCTTGCTGTTGTTCTTGTTCAGACTGTTCTCTATTTCCTGGCATTGATCTTTCTGTCCAGTTTTCCTTTGCTGTGCGCATGCCTTTTCGGATTTCATTGTTGATTTTTCGGTAGGCATCAGCTCCCTGTGAGGTGTTCTTTTTGGTTCAGAACAACAATCGGTGTGTGTCAGGGATGCTTACTCTCTCCAACACTCTTCAACATTTTCCTAGAGCGCATTATGTCAGATGCCCTTGCAGATCACGAAGACACAGTCAGCATAGGGGGAAGAGCAATCTCGAACTTAGGTTTTGCGGATGACATTGATGGATTGGCTGGAGAGAAACAAGAACTTGAACAGCTGATACAGAGGTTTGACACCACCTCCAGCGCCTATGGAATGGAAATAAGTGCTGAGAAGACCAAAATGATGACCAACAACACCAATGGCATCAACACGGACATCAAAGTCCAAGACCAATCCCTCAACACAGTGCATAGCTTTAAATATTTAGGAGCCATTGTATCAGACAATGGGTCTCGATAGGAAGTCCTCTCCAGGATCGCACAAACAACTGCTGCCCTGGCGAGGTTGAAGCCAATTTGGAAAGACAGGACCATCAGTCTACATTCCAAGGTAAGACTGCTGCGCTCCCTTGACATCTCCTTAACATCTTCCTATGTGCTTGCGAAACATGGACCCTCACAGCAGATCTCCAACGAAGAATACAAAGCATGGAGATGAGGTGCTACAGAAGACTTCTGGGCATTTCCTGTACCCAGCACATCACCAACGACGAAGTCCGATAGACCATCACACAAGCCATTGGACAACACCATGACCTGCTCACAGTGGTGAAAAAACGGAAACTCCGATGGTATGGCCACGTCACCAGATCATCAGGTCTTGCAAAGACCATCCTGCAAGGCGCAGTGCAAGGAGGTAGAAGAAGAGGGAGACCGAAAAAGAGGTGGGAGGACCGGTTTTACACTGAGCGAAACAATCAGGGTTGCTGAGGACAGGGAAAGATGGAGTACGCTGGTTAAACGATCATCTGTGGTGCCCCTACGACCTCCGAGTTACGGGATAGGATAGGATAGGAATAACAGAAGTACTGGTACTGAAAAGACGACGACCCTGCACTATATGTCCTTCTGTAATGTAAAATATGGGGGTCAGATAACGCGAGAAAGAATGTTGTCAGCGAAGACGGAACAAATGAACAAGAAAGAAAGACTGAAAGTGGCTGTGAGGTGTTGATTTGTGTTCTTTTTCTTTTTCGTACTGAAAGACGTTTTGCTGACAGTGACAGTGTACGCGGCTATTATCGTAGCGAGAGAAAGATCAGACTGAGCAGGTGAGAGAGACAGAGACAGACAGACAGACAAAGAGGGACAAAGAGAGGGAGAAAAAGAAAGCATATTATAGTGCACAGCACTTAAGGAAAAAAAAGCGATATGCATAACATTAACAGGGGGCAAAAGAAAGTGTTCAGCAGCTCACCTGTGCCCACCTGTGGGGGAGCTCTTGATAGTTTGTCAGCTATCTTTCCACACTAAAGCTGCAGAGAGGAAGTTCGGATCCCCAGGTGATGATGAGTCACGTTCTGGGATTATAAATAGCGCCGTTCTCTAACGGAAATCAAAACAAGCCGTAAGGTTGTATGCATTGGGTTAATGCTAAGCAATTAAGTTCTCATTTTGGGATTAATAAAGATTTCTTTATTCTGTATAATAAGATTCTTACGGAGTGCAACAGCAGGTCGGTAGCCTTCTTTCTCCATCGCGCAGATTTCTAACTTTTCACCAATATTGTCTGCCCACCTAAAAAGCTCACCTTGTTGTCCCCCATAAGCATTCGGGGACATTTAATCTAACGAATGAATGAATGAAGCTCACCCTTCATTTTTCTTCTTTCCCGACCACCGTAGCTCGGTCATAGTAGAGCTTATGCCTAGCACACCGATGACCCAGGTTAACACACACACACACACGCGCGCGCGCACTCACACCTACATAAACACACACACACACACACTCTCTCTCTCTCTCTCTCACGCGCGTACACACACACAATCATACTCTTTTACGTCTGCGCTCTCTCTCTCTCTCTCTCTCTCTCTCTCTCTCTCTCTCTCTCTCTCTCTCTCTCTCTCTCTCTCTCTCTCTCATATATATATATATATATATACACACTTTCGCCCCCTCCCCTCACACACACACATCCTCCTTTTTTCCGTCTTCCCACACAGTAGCCCTGCACCTTACGTGCTCTGTAGCTTCTGTCCTTCGTAGTGTGTTTGCTTTGATCTCGGTGCAGCTTGCTGGCTAGAAAATCATTTACTCCTCAGTCTTCTCAGTCATGATCGAACGTGACTAATCTGGTCTGGATCTACAACTGGGCTGGTCCTTCTCCCATACCGCGTGGCTGAGACTTAAAGGCGTTTCCCTCTCTCAACCTGAGTGGGAGAGACAATGCCTGTCTAGTGTCAGCTACACTATGTGTCCTTCCTTCTCCGTGTTTAGTCCCTGAACCCATTGTGTTAGACATCAGCAGACTTGTTTTTTCTCCAGTGCCCTGAACCCACACTCGGTGTCTTCTGCATTAAAGCTCGCCACTCCCTTTCGCTGTCCGGTAAGACTGAAGATGTTCGGGCCAATATTTGCTGGGTCTCTCCAGACTGCTCTCGAGAGCACAAACAGTACGGCGCTGCATAAACTTGAGACTACAGTAAGTCTTGGACTAAACCCCGAGACAGAACCATCGCTTTCAACTAGTTTTAAACTGGAACAGTTCCCCCTAAACAAGGTACATTGAAGCTGGCTGAGCATCAGATATGTATGTAGCCTAGGCTGTGTGTAGACGTATGCCCATCCACAGCCTCCGACGCTCAAATCGGGGTTGGAGTGGCCTCCATCATCGCTGATGGTTCTGCGGATGCCTGTACTTCCGAAGGTCATGTGTCGGAATCTATCTATCTATCTATCTATCTATCTATCTATCTATCTATCTATCTATCTATCTATCTATCTATCTATCTATCTATCTATCTATCTATCTATCTATCTATCTATCTATCTATCTATCTATCTATCTATCTATCTATCTATCTATCTATCTATCTATCTATCTATCTATCTATCTAGATTAGTCATCATATTCCATAATCCGCCATATTGTAACAGGCTCAAAATAAGCATGGATTGTGTTAAATTAAAATGAGGAAATTATTGCCTGGGTTTCGTTCCTTATGCTTGCCAAAATGCTTGGGGGCTAAAGGCCTACTGTGCATTGGGTATAAGTGCATGCTTGTTTATTGTACTGGGAACATTTTACGCTAACTGGGCAATCTTGGATGCCTCACGCATCGTACTTTGTTGTCCCTTCTTTTTTTCCAGTCATGCGCAGAACTTGGCAGAAATGACATCCGGAAGTTTACGCAAGCGCAGAATCATCGGCGATGATTTATATTTGGCGATGCCACCTCGGTTTGGGACTGGTGGACTATATAACCTAAATGAAAGCCCGAACGGTAAAAGGTCTTCTGGGGCTGTCTAGGATAATTTGTTTCATGACCTGTCCATGTATCATCACATCATCATCATCATCGTCATCGTCGTCATCATTATCTTCATCATCATCATGGAATATCCGAGATGATCTGAAGCATGAATGTAGACCAAATGGACAGTTCTCTGCGGGTTGCTGATAGTGAGACAGTTCCTGCCTGGTTGAAGAAAAAGAGTCACTACTGATGCAACTAATCAGAGTATCCAGAGGCCGTTTACACCTGTTGGGGAGAAGTCACGCTGAGTATTAACAAATGCTGAAGCATTGATGCTGCTCAATCGAGTCTTCAACACTCTTTAGACCTGATACGGGGACGCGAGCTACTCTTCTCACAGAGCAAATTGAACGCAATAATCATACTTCTACTACAATTATACATGTAATTGATGATCCCTGATTTAATCTCAAAGTGACGAGTCCAGTCCATAATGTTACAATAAGCATGGTCTTAGTCTCCTACATGTTAACAGAGCTCGCTCACGCTATGTCAGGTGACAGGCCATTGTAAGCTGCTGTTGTCACTGTGAGATGAAAGCACAGATCAGCAATGTCATTGTAAGGGAAGACAAGTAGAAGAAGGTTTGAAGGAGGTAAAACCTACCAGACGTTCTCTTTGGCTAAAATGCTTGGTCAGGAGTTACAAGCCAACACTGTAAGGATCAGAATACAAGTTGTTGAAAGCAGCTGACACTAGGGAGTTACTTTCCAACCACTCTTTTGGGAGAGCTAGCGAGCTGGAAGTCTGTATTCATTGAACAGTATTCGTGAGGTTATGCGCTGGGCGCGGAACACGCTGTAGGCTATGAGCCCGTGATGATCATCAGTATGGTGGGTATCGTATCAGAAGCTATTTGTCCGCTCCGGGAGGTTGTATCTATCTCATCATCGTCGTCCGGAAAACACTTTCCGTCCCTGATCTGTAGTCATTCGTCACTGGCCGTAGATAAAGCGTCGGCAGCCACTTTAGCGCAGATGCATTCCTGCACTGATTTTTGTATTTTTAAAAAAATCAACCGTTCAGTCTGTCTGTCGGTATGACTTTAGCTGTGTGTGTCTTGTTGGTCTTGTTCTCTCCTCTGTCACCATCACTATCATCATCACCATCATCATCATCACCTCTATCACCACCACCACCACCACCATCATCATCATCGTCATCGTCGTCGTAGGGTAACAATGTTATTGTTGTTGTTGTTCTTCTTCTCAAAATCCCACCTAAATCCCACCCAATAAGGGAATGACGGATCGTGAAGTTCATTGCAAGAGTAATCTCATTGTAGTTATCATCATCAGCAGCAGCAGCAGCAACTCTGCCCATTGACCATGTAGTCTCTGATAAGTGTGTTACTTAAGAAGAAAATATGGCCTGTATCCGAGTAGAGCAGATAAAAATTGATTGAACTTCTTGTTAAAGCCTGAAATAGACGCCATTTCATTACTGTAGACCCTGTTTGACATTCTTCATAGGAATGACCATCTTTGTTCTGCTCTTACCTGATCTTGATGCTAATCGTATGCGTCTGCACGTGTGGGCGTGTGTGTGTGAAAAAGAGAGAGCGTGCATGAGTGAGTCACTGAGTGTGTGTGTGTGTGTGTGTGTGTGTGTGTGTGTGTGTGTGTGTGTGTGTGAAAGAGAGAGAGCCTGCGTGAGTGAGTGAGTCACTGAGTGAGTGTGTGTGTGTGAAAGAGAGAGAGCCTGCGTGAGTGAGTGAGTCACTGAGTGAGTGTGTGTGTGTGTGAAAGAGAGAGAGCCTGCGTGAGTGAGTGAGTCACTGAGTGAGTGTGTGTGTGTGTGAAAGAGAGAGAGCCTGCGTGAGTGAGTGCAGGTGTATTTATGTCAAAGTGGTAGCCCGACCTTGTTTTTTTAGTCATAAATGGGGTCTTTTGCTGGGACCCCACTTTTTTCTAGGGCCCCACTTTTTTCTAAGTGCGCGGGAGTGCTCTTTTAGTGCATGGGAGTGCAGTTGTAGTGCATGAGAGTGTTTTAAGTTCAAGGGAGTGCTCTCTCCGGGACGGAGAAAATCCAGTCCCTTTTCGGAAAAATTTTGAAGAAAGTTCGACCTATTTCGTCGCCTATAGGAGACGACCTAGGTCAACTTTTTAGACGGTAAGGGCCAATTTTGCATCAGAATCTTACATTTTTAGATGAAGTTTGCATTCTTTCCGTCAAAAAATCAATTTCCGTTTCATACAGTCTAAAGAAACTCTGGTTTTGATCGTATTCATGTGTGTGTGTGCGTGTGTGAGAGAAATAGAGTGAGTGAGTAAGATTGTATGTATTTCTTCTTCTTACCATCTTTGGGCACCAGTTCTTAATGTAAACCTCAGACCATCGTCGTCGTCGTCATAATAATAATAATAATAATAATAATAATAATAATAATAATAATAATAATGAACATAACATAACTTTTAAGATAAGACATCTATCTGTATGACCTTTTTAAATATATTTTGAGAATTTATTATTTAAAATGTGTTATTTTGATAAGAAATGCATCGATCCTAAAAGTGAAAGTTTGTTTGAGAGTTTTTAAAAGAGGTGACATAAAAACGAATAAACCTTTTCAGTGAAGCTGAGAAATTGCTACTTCTACATTATTACCGAAACGTTCTAAAACAGGTTGGCGTGGTTATAGAATCTTGCTCAGTTCTTGCCGAGTCATCTAGAATTTGAGATGGCCTAAATCCATGCCAGCGACCAAGTCTTTGGACAGCGTGCTTGGTGTATTGACCGAATTTGAAGGTCATCGGCCACATGGTCGATAGCGCCTTAAATTGAAAGAGCAGAAACAGCAGCTCTGTGACAGTCGCTGCCAGGAATGGCCAGCTCTCCATTCCACCCTCTAACACGCCTCCACTACTAGTTGTTCTCCATCCCTCCCGACCAAGTCTGCCCCGCCATCCCACTCCCCCTCCCTCTTCCATCGTCATCTCCCCATCTCTGCGCCATCTCTACCCTCCCTCTTCCCTCGTCATCTCCCCATATCTCTGCGCCATCTCTACCCTCTCTCTTCCCTTGTCATCTCCCCATCTCTGCGCCATCTCTACCCTCTCTCTTCCCTTGTCATCTCCCCATCTCTGCGCCATCTCTACCCTCCCTCTTCCCTTGTCATCTCCCCATATCTCTGCGCCATCTCTACCCTCTCTCTTCCCTTGTCATCTCCCCATCTCTGCGCCATCTCTACCCTCCCTCTTCCCTTGTCATCTCCCCATCTCTGCGCCATCTCTACCCTCTCTCTTCCCTTGTCATCTCCCCATCTCTGCGCCATCTCTACCCTCCCTCTTCCCTCGTCATCTCCCCATATCTCTGCGCCATCTCTACCCTCTCTCTTCCCTTGTCATCTCCCCATCTCTGCGCCATCTCTACCCTCCCTCTTCCCTCGTCATCTCCCCATATCTCTGCGCCATCTCTACCCTCCCTCTTCCCTCGTCATCTCCCCATCTCTGCGCCATCTCTACCCTCTCTCCCTCCCTCTACCCTCGTCATCTCCCCATCTCTGCGCCATCTCTACCCTCCCTCTTTCCTCGTCATCTCCCCATATCTCTGCGCCATCTCTACCCTCTCTCCCTCCCTCTTCCCTCATCTCCCCATCTCTGCGCCATCTCTATCCTCCCTCTTTCCTCGTCATCTCCCCATATCTCTGCGCCATCTCTACCTTCTTTCCCTCCCTCCTTCCCTCCCTCCCACCCCCTCTCCCCCAATCCTGCTCTCTCCTCACCGCTGTTAGTCTCTTTTTATAATCTTTCATTTTCAGTGCTTTTTAGTATCCTTTTTTTAAATCGCCGATTTTCGTGTTCATAACAACATTTTAAAAAATAAATGCAAAGACGCAATAACAAAGAAATCATCATCATATCATCATCATCATCATCATCATCATCATCATCATCATCATCATCATCATCATCATCATCATCATCACCGCCATCATCATCACTGCTGCCACATTTCCTATAATGTGTTTTACCCTCTGTGTGTTGGCAGATATGCCAGCTGCTGGTGGATCAAGGGGCCAAAGTGAACGAGGTGGACAATGATGGCCGACACCCGTTGATCCAGGCCTCTCAGGAGGGTCATCTGACCGTCGTCCAGTATTTGCTGGAAAAGGGCGCTAGACTGGACCACAGAAGCCACGACGGAAAGACAGCATTTAGGTCAGTGGAGTGGGTACAATAATTATGAATCTACACTGTTGACTTTTAGCCATTATTAACTCATCTGGAGAGCTACTTTTAACTATGAGCTTTGGGTGTGAACTCCAAAATTGTGCAAGTTTTTTTTCGAACAGTAGGAGAATCTACAATATCCTGAAGAAGAAGGATAATCTACAATATCCTGAAGAAGAAGGATAATCTACAATATCCTGGATAATCTACAATATCCTGAAGAAGAAGGATAATCTACAATATCCTGAAGAAGAAGGAGAATCTACAATATCCTGAAGAAGAAGGATAATCTACAATATCCTGAAGAAGAAGGATAATATACAATATCCTAAAGAAGAAGGATAATATGAAGAAGAAGGATAATCTACAATATCATGAAGAAGAAGGATAATCTACAATATCCTGAAGAAGAAGGATAATCTACAATATCCTAAAGAAGAAGGATAATCTTCAATATCCTGAAGAAGAAGGAGGATCTACAATATCCTGAAAAAGAAGGAGAATCTACAATATCCTGAAGAAGAAGGAGAATCTACAATATCCTGAAGAAGAAGGAGAATGGTATGAAGGGATTGTTGCAAAAGACGGGAAATATCTACCATTACTCCATCAAAATGGGGTGTGTGGTGGTTGAAGGAAGTTGAGACAGAGTGAGCCTCCTGTTTTTAAAATCTATTTATAGTCTGTTTAGATCTGGAAACGAAACTGCAAAAAAGATCTTTAAAAAAAATGACAAAAAGAAGCAACCCAATGGCGCCAGACAATTGTTGATGGTGACTGTAATGATGATGATGATGGTGGTGGTGATAACTACGATGATGTTGATGAGGGTGATGATGGTGGTGGTGGTTTTGGTTGTGATGATGATGTAACGGATATCATTAAGTTGCAAGCTGCTCATTCGTGGCCTTTACACATGCTGTATTGAAAGCTTGGCAATCAAGCTTAGAACATTACATAACCTATGATATAGACCTTGTTTTCTATTGCGTGGCGCAGCAGTGTGGTGCTCTGGGCACACGCTAGCAATGTTTCATGTTCAGCAACGTCGGGAGGGGTTAGTACTTGGATAGATGACCATACTTGGAAGTCAACCACCAAACGACACAAAAGGATTCAAACAAGCGCTCGTCACACTCCAGTCCACCCAGCTGTGAATGGGTAGCTGGATCTGTTTGGAACCGAGAAAGGTAAAGCAGCGAGGGGGAGTAGACAGGCACCGCCCTCATTAAGCTGTCCTAGAGAAAAGAGAGGTCCCCAAGCGCTTCCCTCTCCAACGACCGAAAAACGATTACGGTAACAACTTCATTTTATTTATTAAAAAATTGGTCTGCTGTTTTGTGCATACACAGGGTGTCATGCACCGAGTCGCACCGGGACGTAGCCGAGTACTTGCTGGCCCAAGGCGCGGACTTGAACTACCGTGACGCCGATGGACGATCCACCCTGTACGTGCTAGCGCTGGAAAACCACTTGGATACGGCCACCTTCCTGCTGCACAACGGCGCGCACGTGGAGGCCGCGGACCTGGAGGGTCGAACCCCGCTGCACGTAGCCGCCTGGCAGGGCCACTTTGCCATGGTCACCCTTCTGTTGAAGTACAAGGTAGGGTTTTTGTTCTCGGTATTGGTGCTGGTTTACATTAGGCTATTACGTTTGGTATTGGTTCTCATGGAAAGTGAAGTAAATAAAATATTAAATTACACACACACACGCACACAAATCCTAAATGAAACAATTGTTTTTCTGGCGCCTTTTATCTTCTTCATTTCTGACAGTCGGGACCAATGTAATTAATGTTTTAAAAGATAATGGTGATGGAAATTGTGACTTGATGTTTGTAGGAGATGTTTGTGTGAGGATGCCGCCCTTTAAGGAATTTGAAGCCAAACAGAAACTGCATTAGAGCTGCGTCATTAGAACATAAGGATATTATTTTGCGTTTCCACGCTTTCTTTGAACTTCATAGTGCACCTAAAATAATAGCCAAAAATATGCGTACAACTTGGTTGCTAGACTGGCGACATTCAGCATTTTTGCATCAGGAAACTTTTTTTCCCACAAGTTTCGTGTGTGTGTGTGTGTGTGTGTGTGTGAGCACGCGCGTGCCCGTGCGGTATTGCGTGCGCCATGTATTGGTGTCCTATCCTATCCTATCGTATCCCGTAACTCGGAGGTCGTAGGGGCACCACAGATGATCGTTTAACCAGCGTACTCCATCTTTCTCTGTTTTCAGCAACCCTCATGGATTCGCTCAGTGTCAAACCAGTCCATTCTCGAATGTTGTCCTCCCACCTCTTTTTCGGTCTCCCTCTTCTTCTACCTCCTTGCACTGTGCCTTGCAGGATGGTCTTTGCAAGGCCTGAGGATCTGGTGACATGGCCATACTATCGGAGTTTCCGTTTCTTCGCCACTGTGAGCATGTCATCGTGTTGTCCGATGGCTTGTGTGATGGTCTGTCGGACTTCGTCGTTGGTGATGTGCTGGGAAATACCCAGAAGTCTTCTGTAGCACTTCATCTCCATGCTTTGTATTCTTCGTTGTGGATCTGCTGTGAGGGTCCATGTTTCGCAAGCGTAGAGGAAGATGGGGGTGATAAGGGAGCGCAGCAACCTTACCTTGGAATGTAGACTGATGGTCCTGTCCTTCCAAATGGGCTTCAACCTTGCCAGGGCAGCAGTTGTTTGTGCGATCCTGGAGAGGACTTCCTGCCGGGACCCATTGTCTGTATTGGTGTAGTATTTGCATCTAGGAATAATTACGATCACATGCGTATGTCAGAAAAGCCGTAGTATATAATTATAAACGAGTGGATACTATAAATTGATATTGACATTGACATAATTATGCTATAGATTATGCTTCCTCACATCCCAAAACTGGCGCCTGTGATTGTGGAGACGTTTACTATACAGCAAATACAATACAATGCAATGTAATACAATGCAATACAATACATTACATTAGGACTTGATTTGTCTCACACGGAATAATTACAATGGCGGCAGCACTTAAGTATTTTCACATTTAAGCTTAACATGTATAGGAAAAAATGGATTTGACAACACACAAAACGAATAGTTCACAATATAGCTGTAAAAGTAGAAGCAAGACGCTAACACTAGATCCCACTAGGTGGTACAATCACATTCAGCTCCGCTGCATCATATCACAAATAGCAATTACACTGAGATTAATATTTAAAATAAATAAATAAATAGAAAGGGATACAGAAAAGTAAATAAAAATAAATAATTTTATCTTCTTTCCCGATATCTACACTCCATTCAACCACCCACCACATCCACACTCAAGCATACACGCACACACGCATAACAGTTGCCTCTCAGGAGTAGCCGCGAGCTTCCAATGAGATCAATAGGATACACAAATAACTCGGTGTCATGCTAAAAAAAGAAAACAAAAGAATAAATTAAAATTAAAAACAAAAATTAACATATTGCTGCATTTAAACTTACATCACTGCTAGTACACATTTTGTTCTTCTGTTTGTTAGTCATTGTTTATAGGGTCCAGTCTTTTTCTGTTGAGATAATAAAGTATTCGTATTTGTACTAGTAAAACACTCTTAAAAGTGCAGTGCAGAAAAAGTTCAGTGCGTTGATTAAAAGAAAAAAATCTACCACTGTATCATATTGTACTGTATGGGTGGCCACACCAAGATCCCTGTAACGTTGAACTAGGTCAGTAAATAGTCTTACGTTTTGTGCGTGCTGGTACCTCCTGAAGGAACCTTTCTAGCGTAATCTACGTATTGACAACTTTCTTAAGCTCGCTGCCTTTTATTTTGTCATGCCTCTTGTGCTGACTCAGGCGGACGTGAACTCGGTGGACAATGACCAACGGACGGCCCTGCAGAGCGCGGCGTGGCAGGGGCACGACTCCGTGGTCACTCTGTTGCTGGACAGCGGTGCCGAGGTCGACCACACATGTAACCAAGGGGCCACGGCACTCTGCATCGCTGCGCAGGAGGGACATGAAGACGTGGTCAGGTAGGATGGTGGAAACAATACAATACAATACAATACAATACAATACAATACAATACAATACAATACAATGAAATTCAATACAATACAATCCAATACAATACCTACGTGTCTATACAACACTATGCAAATGAATTCAATTAAATTCAATACAATACATCTATATTGGCCAAATTGACATTAAAGAAAGATGAAAAATATTTTAATCAGCCTAGTTGTTACTGTTCTCTGTATGTTTGACAGGGTGTTGCTGCGACATGAGGCCAACCCCAACCATGCAGACCAGTTTGGCAGGACGCCAGTGCGAGTGGCGCTCAAGTCAGGTCATCACGCGGTGGTCAGGATTCTGGAAGACTTCGGAGCCACGCCCCTCTCGTGCCCCAAGTCCAGGAGCTCATCTTCTAACTCCTCCTCTGACGCCCGGGCACCAGGTACCTCGTCCTCTACCCCAGCGCCGGCCGGCAGCGCTACAGTGTCACCCGCTACGGCGGCTGCGGTAGCCTGCTCCGCGCCGCCCATTCCTGCCGTCTCGGGCCCCGGCTCTTCCCAGACAGGCTCTTCTTCCTCCACTGCCATCGTCGGAGGAGGAGGAATACGAGGAGGGGCGGGAGGAGCGTCAGCAGCTACAGTAGCGACAGTGGTGGCGCAGCACAGCTCTCCTTCCGACTCCCCCGAGTCCACGCTGGACCGCCGCAAGTCGTACTCGTCGTCCAAGTCTTCCAGCAACATGACCACGTCCACCAACAACAGCAACAGCACTCACAGCGGTCAATTGGGCGGGCGGGGCGTGAAGGGGGAGGGCGAGTGCCTGACGTTCACGCAGCAGCTACAGCAGTGCTCCATGGGCAAGAACCGGACCAGGCCCATCAGCCGCGTCCTGTCACCGGTCAGCGAGCCCCAGTCCCCGGTCCAGCAGTCCCCCGCTGTTTCCCCCGTCAACGAGGTGGTGCGTTTGCCTGGCATGATCATGGTGCCCAACAACGTACCCGTGCACACCGCCACCTCGGGCACGCTGGATAGTGAAGGAGGCATCGGGGGCGTCAGCATCACCAGCACGGGGCGAGTGCGAGTGGACCTCGGGGGCGGCAAAGAACTGTTGGGTAACAAACTGGCGACGTCCGTTATACCCACTGCCACCTCCACCACCTCCGCCGTCAGTTCCACTTCCTCATCCTCATTTCCCACCACCACGACCACCACTGCCGTCAACAACGCGAAGAACACCTCTCCCGGCCTAGAGCGCAACCTCAACCTCTTGGCGCCTTCCCCTGTCAAGGTGGCCGCGGGCTCCAAGCAAGACAAGATCTCTGCCACCATCAACATCATCACCAACCCCAACGCCGAGATGCTGACTGCGCCGGAAGAACCAGTGTGGCAGATGCAGCAGCAGAAATCCTCCCACCACCACCGCCATCACCACCCGCCTCACTCCAAATCCTCCAAACCCCCTCCACCCCCTCCCACCAACAACGTCACCAGTCCTACCGCCCCGGCCCTCCCGCCCAGAATTCCGCTAGTAGACTCGCCGACCAGGATTGTCCTGGGTCGCAAGGGGTCGGGAGGGTCAGGTTCGGGGTCGGGGTCAGGGTCAGGAATTAGCAGCGTGGCGGGCTCCGGGTCCGGCTTAGGCAGTGAGCCTACGAGGTCGCCGGAAGCCTCGCGGAGAAAGAGGAACGGCATCGTGACCAACCCTAAGGTCAGCAGCGGTAAGAGCGTCAGCAGCAACGCGCACTTCAACAAACTGTCCGCCGCCACTGCCACCACCGACAACAGCGCTGTGGTGAGCGGCGACAGCAAAAAGAATGGCGTGGCGGGCAGATCAGGGGGAGGCGCGGGGAACAGCCACGGGAAGGGCTTTGCTAACATTCAACCCCACACCCCAGGCAGCACCGGCAGCAGCAGCGGAGGGAGGGATGAGAACGGGAAGGCCATCCGACCCACTGGTCTGCCGCTGAAAAAAGAGACTCCTATGTAAGTACCTGCACGGCGTTTCCACATCAGTTTGGCCTGCACCAAGTGTTTTTCTTTGGTGTTGCGTTATTTAGGACATGGAAATCACTTTTACTTCAGTTCTGTTGACAGCACAAAGTTAGCACTTCATTTGTTCTTTTTTTCTCATTCCAAAATGGAAGAACACGTTTTTGTTGGTTTTAATTATGATTGTTAATTATTACGTATCGACATTACTATAGTTTGCTGACCAACAAGCTGATATTCGGGTAAATTGAGTTTTCATTTAAGATACGGTTCTCTAGCAATGGCAACAATAAGTTGAACTCTGCTAAATGTTTTTGACTAGAAAAGACCCACTCCCACACATCAAAACGTAATTATAAAAAAACAACACACACAAACAATTACAAACAGTAGTAGTAGTAGCTTAAGTAGGGTGTTATACATTCAGTTATAAATACTGCTTGGTTGGAATCTGGTTTTCCGCCCTCTTTCTGCCTTGATGTACAGGGGTGTATACTTTCTCGAACAGGACATTACATTGACAAAATATGTTAATATTAAAAACGATATAAATTTAAATGTTGCTGTTGTAAATGACACCATCATATGTGCTGTCCAGTGTGCTTTCTAAGACCTGCTTGCTCTGTTCTGAATTGAAGAGGGTTGCATTCTTTCAGGTTCTACTGACTGGCAAAGAAAGCCCGACAAAACGGTTATCTGACGTCACTCAAGGCCAACGGCGCTGTTCTGGGATACCTTGCCACGTCATCAGAACAGCTTCTGTGATGACGTGAGTGACGTCAGAGGTTTGCTCCTTTGACGTCACTATAAATAATTAGTCTACCTACTTATACGCTCACACGTTTGACTAGCTGCGACGTCTTTTCAGTTTTACGTCATACTAATTTCTCAACGGCTATTTTTTTTTCCTGTCAGTAACTCTCCTATTCAAGACAACTGGATACCTTGACAATATAAGGGCTGTTCATAGGCCACAAAATAAAATTTGACGTCATTGTGACAGATGTTGTAAATGACGTCACAGAGGATGCTTGACGTCACAACTGTGACGCCAATTGCAGTTGTATAGTGCCACTTGTCGGGCAAGAATGGAGTGGTGGGAACTGTGATTTGAGCTGAATTTAGCTGAAACCAAGCAAAGGTGCTGCGACGTTTTTATGGACGAGGTAACATTGAGGAGTTTTGGACAAAATAACAATTTCTATAAGTGAGAAAATCAGTGGTATGTGCTTGTGAGTGAATGTATCGGTTCGCGTTTTTCTGTCTTTAAGTGTACTTGCCGTTGTGTCGGTGTGTGCTTGTACTTTCCTCACATAATTATGTTTCCATCAATGCTAGTCAACAATTTCTGACCTAAGTAGCTTCACCTTCTTCAGTCACTGACCAATTAGATCTAATTCATTTGCCTTGGACTGACTAAGACTATTCCTCCTATATGAATTCTTCACATCTTGTGTCCCTCGCTTGTGCAAAACCCAGTGTTGTGTATTTTAACCCTCCTTCATGGTTTTACGTCACTCTAACTTCCATGATCACCTGTTGTGAAAACTTGATCAATAATAGTGAAACGGCAGTCTCAGAAATGTTTGCTGCGACGTTATCAACTTTTTAACTCCTAGGTCTATGGCAAATGGCAGATTGTGTGTACAATGTCAACAACGGTTGTAGATCAACGCCGTTTAAATTTTTTTAAAAATAAATGTAACAAGCTTTGAGCAATGTTATCAACTGTAGTAACACTCCTACAAAAATGGGAGCTTGTGCATGCAACAATCAACCAAAGATCTCATAATTATGTATGATGGCAGTCTTTATTGAGAACATTGAGCTTGGGATCAGCGGGCCGACTGTAAGCTTAGTTGTAGCCTGACAGCGGCAAACAATCTATTGAAATTAGGGACCGATGCCGGTACATCTATTTATAGTGCCCACACTCTAGGCTTGACCGTGACAGTGGCGCTTTTAATACAAAATCATCTTCAAGACAATTGCCAGAAGGTGACCACAAAATCACGCATCTAAGTTCATGACCAAACAACAAATGTATATAAATGTATTTAAATATTGTTGACGGCAGGGAAAGATCTAGTACAAAAGTAGATGTATACTTTTGACAGAACTTTGGGAGAAACCTAGATTGACTATAAATGTTTGAGAGTGCAACGCAATGGAATGGGAATGCTACACTGAAATTACACAACGTATTTCCTTGGTTCTAGAATTGTAATGTTTTGCACTCTTGGTATTAAGCTTCGAATAAATGTTCTGTTTAAGGTAATGGAACTTTGATATTTGGAATTGGTCTGTGAAAAGTCCCAGTCAAGCTATTTAAGGCGTTTGACATTTTGCTTGTTGTATATGTTATATATTGAAGATAACTGAACTCATTTGACATTCGCAACTTAATTTGGAATTCAGGTGTAAAGTTCTAAATTGGGACCTTAGGAATTGTTTTTAACTTGGTAATCGGCTGTGAATGTCCCATTTTGCAGAAATATGATTATGTGGAGTTGTTGTGTGAAGCGTACAGTCTTTTTTTTGTGTGGTTGGAAAACAAAAGCATCACACTTTGCGATGTCAAGCACTCGACTTTATTTCTTTTATGATGTTCATAATATATTTTATGAAAACCTGTGCAATCAAAACCAGAAATAATTATATATGTATCATTCTTCAATGTAATTATTCTTCAGTGCTTCTTTTGCAAACAAATCCTACTTCATAGTTGGTAGGCTTTATGTGTATGTATCAAGAAAGTGTTAATGTATAGACCTTTGTTCGGTATTCTTCACTTGCATAATAATAGAGTTTCAAATCAAACTTTCACAAGGTAACTGACCTGATGAGGCTGTGCCAATAGATTTTAATGTTTTTAATTTTATTTGAACAAAATTAACGAACAATTAAACAATATTTGATCGCATAAGGGTTTGCCGCAATATTCAGTTTTCGAGACTTGTTTCTTAACATAGACAATCTTGTGTAAAGTAGCCTGTCAAAAGTGCAATGGTTGAAAAAGGGTTATTTGTCTGCACATGGCAAACATGTAGAATCTGCACATCATTATCAGTTTTCCGTTCTTTTAAATCACACACAATTTCAATCAAAACAATTCGTTGCTGAATTTATTTATTTATAACAGTATGTGTTTGTGTGAAGGATGCTTGTGCTAAGCAAATAAACATCATAATTTGCTTTTTATTTCCTGTTCACTATAACTTTTATACGTGCCAATTGTGTTTGATGAATTTGGAATTGTTGACATTTAGATCCCTGGTGGCTGGTGTGAATGAAAAACTTTGACAACATGCAGGGGGAGAAAGTTAATGTTAGGAATCCGTGAATGCAGTTTGTTGAGTATGCAAGTTTGTGTGGGTGTGTGTGTGCGTGTGTATTTACTGTGCGAGCGTGTGTGCATTGTCTCCCTTGTTAATGATTCTTTTATTTGGGTTTTATGCAGCCTCATTTACTTAATATGTGCCCATAATGAGTGTAATAATCTCATTCCTCCCCTTTCCCACCCCCCCCCCCTCCCCGTTTGTCGTCTTTACACCTACCCCACCCTAACTCTAACCCCTTTGTTTCTGAACAGATATAAACCACATTTTCTCTGTCAGTTCAAGTAATGATTTCCATTCTCTCTCTAATGTTTCTGAATAGATATAAATCACATTTTCTCTGTCAGTTCAAGTAATGATTTCCATTCATTCTCTAATGTTTCTGAACAGATATAAACCACATTTTCTCTGTCAGTTCAAGTAATGATTTCCATTCATTCTCTAATGTTTCGAAACAGATATAAACCACATTTTCTCTGTCAGTTCAAGTACTGACTTCCATTCATTCTCTAATGTTTCTGAACAGATATAAACCACATTTTCTCTGTCAGTTCAAGTAATGATTTCCATTCATTCTCTAATGTTTCTGAACAGATATAAACCACATTTTCTCTGTCAGTTCAAGTAATGATTTCCATTCATTCTCTAATGTTTCGAAACAGATATAAACCACATTTTCTCTGTCAGTTCAAGTACTGACTTCCATTCATTCTCCAATGTTTCTGAACAGATCTATATATACCACATTTTCTCTGTTAGTTCAAATACTGATTTCCATTCATTCTCCAATGTTTCTGAACAGATCTATATAAACCACATTTTCTCTGTCAGTTCAAATACTGATTTCCATTCATTCTCCAATGTTTCTGAACAGATCTATATAAACCACATTTTCTCTGTCAGTTCAAATACTGATTTCCATTCATTCTCCAATGTTTCTGAACAGATCTATATAAACCACATTTTCTCTGTCAGTTCAAATACTGATTTCCATTCATTCTCCAATGTTTCTGAACAGTTCTATATAAACCACATTTTCTCTGTCAGTTCAAATACTGATTTCCATTCATTCTCCAATGTTTCTATGAAACACATTGGTTATTTTTTAATGCATTTCTCCACAGGAGTAAACTTAATACTCGCACACTCAGCGTAGCTGACACTGGCCGATGCTTATTTCCGCCTATCCACTACTATAGTCAGAGACGAACATTGTTACCCTCGGCCTATGGTCTCCTCCGCGCAGTCAGTAATCCCCTTGTCATCCCTCGTCATCGTTACGCAGCGTTGTTGTGTTGAGGCAGTTGCTTTGGTTGGTGTCGTGTTTAGTGAGAACGGACGTTTCATTTTCTTTTCCTTCTGCGTACAATTAATGGACGCCATCATCGTTTACCATACTTTCGTATGCGGCATGTGCAATCAATGAATCGGTCAAGCCAACCAAGCAACCAGTAAGTCACAGTGTGTTTTGGTGATACATGCGATTGATGTTGTTTTTTTTGCTATTTCAAAAGAATTTGTTCATGGGTTTAGCTTTATTGTAAAACATGTTTTCAAGTGTGCTCGTTAGAATACTTTCAACACAGGTTGTAAACAAAATCACCACAAATGTTTTGTTTTAAAGCAGGTTTTAAATAAAGACAAGTTTTAAAACTTTTGCTTGTACTAAGTTGTAGTGTGCAATGGGGTGGATTGCTCATCTCCAGTGTGCTATTGTTTTTTTGTGTATGAAATGACTGCAATTTAAAGCGTACGTGATCAAATATTTAGTTGGATATTTTTATTTCATAAATTGAAAGAAAAAAAAAGTTGTAAAACACTGCTTGTGTGCAATGTTTTCCATTGCTTACCTCGAATGTCGTAATGTTGTTAATTTTTGTATGAAGTAACTGCAATTTAAAGCGTAAATGATAAATATTTTAGTTGAATATTGCTCATGTTGCTATTAAATAAATAAGTGTGTGTGGTACTTTGTTTGTTTTTTAAAGAAGAAAGTATAACATTTTTCAAATATGTTCAAATAATTAGTTATTTCCGAAATAAATGACAGGGCGATAGCTAACATAGGTTACTAAAATACTGTTTGTAGAGTATCCAGTGAGGGACATTATGACGGAGAACAGCCCAGTGCAAGTTTACACTAATGTAGTCACCGCCACTGTGTGTGCATGGTATGGGAGGGGGGATTGGAGAGGTAGAGAGAGGGGCGAAGGGACATAACTTCAGCTAAGTCGCCCTATAAGTATGAGCCACATTTGGACGGAAGATAATCTTGTGAAAGTTTCGCGGTACCGTAGCCAGCGCCACGGTGTGGGATAACTGGAAGCTAACCAGACCATCTATTGAAGGCGTAAGTGAGCGATGTGGTCATTAAATGCCGTTGTTGTTGTTAGGTGTCTGGAGAGAGAGATAGGAGGGGGGGGGGAAGGAGTGGGGGAGAGAGAGAAAGAAAGAGAGAGCTTTATGAAAGCGTAGCTTATTAAACTTTGTTTTGGTTTGGTTATTTTTCACAGCAAAAATAATAGTTCATTATCATTTAACATAAGTTTCAAAGTTTAGGTTGTAGAGTAGACTATTGTTTTTAGTTTGTAGAGTAGACCATTGCTTTAGTTTGTAGATTAGACCATTGTTTTTAGTTTGATAGGTTACCAATACTGTACACCCCCACTCCTCCCCTCCATTCTCCACGCCCATCGTCGCCTCTCTAACTGCCCAGTAGAGATTTGATCAAAGGAATTCCTAAGATTTAGTTGCGTGTTTGTGTGTTTCTTTTATGATTGTATTATATATATATATATATATATATATATATATATATATATATATATATTATATATATATATATATATATATATATATATATATATATATATATATATATATATATATATATATATATATATATAATGAATATTATAATATATAATCTTGAGTGTACAGTTACTTTGAAAAATGTTGGATTCTCTCTTCCCCCCCCCCCTCCCCTCCCCCTCTCTCCCTATTCATACCTTCCATCGTCTTGTTTTCTCTTGGTCTGTCTCTCGTGTCCTTCAAGAGATGTCTGAAAATGGGTTATTACCGAGCTCTGTCGTGTTGGTGAAGCAAAAGAACAAATGGAAAAGGCTGACATGCGGAAATCAATATTTAGAAAAGACCCTCGACAACTCCCCAGGATTGTTGTTCTCAACACGAACCTTAGCACCTTCGTTTGATGATTAATATAAAATTAATAATATTAATTATTTTGGGCGGGGTGGGGTGGGCAATGAAGGCGGGGTTAGAAGATTAATTATTTAAGAAAACAAATCTTATATTATAGGAGAGAGAGAGGGAGGGGGGGGAGAGGGAGATAGATAGGAGTGAAGGGAAGAAAGAAAGAAGATGAAGATTAGTATGCAAAGACAGCATCAGTCTACACTCCAAGGTAAAGTTGCTGCGCTTCCTTGTCATCTCCATCTTCCTATACTCTTGCGAAACATGGACCCTCACAGCAGATCTACAATGAAGAATACAAAGCTTGGAGATGAGGTGCTACAGAAGACGTCTGGGCATTTCCTATACCCAGCACAGCACTAATGCCGAAATCCGACAGACCATCTCACAAGCCATTGGACAACACGATGAATTGCTCACAGTGGTGAAGAAACGGAAACTACGGTGGTATGGCCACACAACCAGAGCATCTGGCTTTGGAAAGATTATCCTGCAATGCACGGTGCAAGGAGGCAGAAGAAGAGGGAGACAGAAAAAGAGGTGGGAAAGACAACATTCGATAATGGACTGGCTTGACACAGTGAAACCATGAGGACCGCTGAGAACAGAGAAAAATGGAATAATTATGCTGGTTAAACGATCATCTGTGGTGTCCCAACGACTTTCGAATTACGGGATAGGGTAGGAAGAAGAACAATAATATACAAAAGATACATGGGTTGCAGGTCGTGCCCAATGAACGACAATCGCGTGGGGTGTAAACAAGGGCAAGGGGACATAACTGCAGATACGTCGATAACCCCACACCCAACCCTCGTCCCGCCTTCCCACTCCCCCAGCCCTCCATTGCCTGATGTGGTTGGACTCCGTGGTTGTTGACCTACTTTCTAAGCGCCTGTTCTATTTTTTTTTTTTCAAAAAGAAAAACGAAGTGTCCATTGGCCATTAGACAGAATTGTTGGCCAGAACTCCGTGTGCCAGATCAGCTAAAGTTCTCCTTACAGACAAGAGTCTTTTTTATGAAGCGTACTCTAACGATGCGATCAATACCGCCTTACATTGAAATAAGTAGCGTTGCTGTGTTGGCAGTTTTACTCTCTCTCTCTCTCTCTCTCTTTTCTTCCTCCCTCTCTTTCTTGTACTGGACTCTTTCTTTCTCTCACTCCCCCTCCACCCCCTCCATTTTTCTCTCTTTCTATGATGACGGGCGACGACAATGATGATGGCGATCATGATAATGAAATCTTGGAACATATCATCACCATCTTCATCATCACCAGCAACACCATCATCATTGTCGTCGTCGTCGTCATCATCATCATCATCATCATCATCATCATCATCATCATCATCATCATCATCATCATCATCATTTCTTCTTCTTCTTCTGTTTCTTCTTCTTCTTTTTCTTTTTCTTCTTCTTGTTCTTCTTCTTCTGCTTCCTCCTCGACCTGCTGTTCCTTTTCTTATTCTTCTTCTTTATAATCCATGTTTGCAATCTCAACGACCGGCTGTGAATACTATTTTAGTGCCAAACAGTGGACTTTTGGTTATAATAACTGTAAGATCATTCTTTCGGTGGCAGTTTTACTCCCATCTCTCCCCTCAATTTTAGTTGGCTTCTCCCCCCCCTCCCTCCCTCCCTCCCTCCCCTCACCACCGTCTTCACCACTCACTCATTTCCTCTTCCCATCTTTCGCATGCCCCTCGGCATAATTTAAAAAAAAGAACTTAATGTTTGTGATTTTATTTTTTAAAACAGCTTATCCCACTGGTTTTAACCCCAATGAAGATGTAGTTAGCTTGTTTTAGCTTCTTGTCTAAGTGCCATTTTGGAATATTTGTGTCCCAGACCTTAAGTGTTAACACTGTAAGAGTAGACCTGATTGAATTGTTTATTACGAACAGTCTTTTCCTGTGGAAAGAAATGTTAGGTTTGTGTTGCTGACTGGATGTTTAACTTTTAGATTGAAGTTTAACTTTTAGATTGAAGGTCAGAGCTGATGGGTGATTACAGTGGATTAAAGAGTTGATTTTCAATATTTATGATAGAAGTTAATTAAAGAGTTGATTTTCAATGTTTATGATTGAAGTTGATTAAACAGTTGATTTTGATTGTTTATGATTGAAGTTTAAACAGTTGATTTTGATTATTTATGATTGAAGATGAATAAACAGTTATTTTCATTTTTTTTAAAATTTTTATTGAAGTTGATTAAACAGTTAGTTATTTAGTTATTGTTTATAGGGACCTGCGGACTGCAAAGAACCGAATCAGGACCACAACTTAGTTGAAAGAGGATTCGCCCCCGATCCGTATTAAAGATCTGCTGAAACAACCGTAGTGGTATTAGGTAACACTGAAGGCACTTCACCAGCTGGTCACGTTACAATAAAAGGCATCCCATGCAGGGGACGCTGAGGCCATACTCTAATGATCGAACCCCCGTTTACAAAAACAAACTAGAATATAAACATCATTATAAAATGTTAACAAAACACATACATATAAAATACCTACACTGCTAAATAATATAACCATAGAAAACCTTAGTGACTATTTGGCAGAAAGTGTCCAATATTCCCAAGCTGACCCAACAGACCCCATACACAAATCAAGAGTTTTGGGAGAGTTTTCATGAAAAACGGTAGGTGAAAGAATGAATACTGTAGACAACAGAAAAGAAAAGGTAGAAATACGAGGTGTGATAGAAAATAGGAAATTTGATGCACTAAGTGGGGAAAGTATTTCTACTAAAAGATCCTTGTTGTTGTTGTATTAATTTTTATTCATCAGATTAACATAAGTTGTACTGATGTACTAAAAGATCCCTCGATATCCCCACAGAGGATTAAACAGTTGATTTTCATTGTTTATGATTGAAGTTGATTGAACAGTTGAATTTTAATGTTTATAATTGAAGTTGAATTTATAATTTGATCGATTGTCAGTGTTTATGCATGATTGAAGTTGAGAATTATTTTTGGCGTACTTGTTGTGTTCGAGTTGACACTTCGCAATTTTTTTCAGATAACAATTGTACGAATTTATTTTTTTTATTTTTTTAGTGTTTAATGTGTATGTGTGCTATATGTGTTTGGTTAGCACTATTTCTTATGATAAGGAAATGGTGTGGACAACAAAATCCGGTTGTGAAAGAGTTAAAATTCGTGATGATTTCGATCCCCCCCCCCCTCCCTCCCTGTAAAAATGTCTTAACAATTACTTTCCTTACGTTGCGTTGCGTTGCTAGTCATTGTGACAAATAATAATATTATTTAGTTGTTTGCTGAATGTCGCGATTTGGTGGTCAATGCAAAGGTTATTTGAGTTAGCTTTGTTCTGTCGGTTGTGTACAGTTAAACTGGATACCAATAAAGTGTACAATTCTTGTTTTAGCTCGGCGTTTTGTGTTATTTTTGATGTTACAATAATTGTCTAAAATTACGTACACGCAATGACACGTCAGATACACATTTTACCGGATCTCTCTCTCTCTCTCTCTCTCTCTCTCTCTCTCTCTCTCTCTCTCCCTCACTCTCTCTCTCTCTCTCTCTCTCTCTCTCTCTCTCCCTCTCTCTGTTTCTCTCCCTGTCTCTGTGTGTGTTTCTCTCTCTCTCTCCTCCACTGACCCGCGCCACTGCCTTCCTCCATCCCCATCCCGCTCTCCCTTACTCAGTACCACCATTCCCTCAACGTAGGTTGACTATGATTTGGAGAGCAGAACGTTTTATCTGCCTTAGTACACCCATTGTCACAAAAGTAAAGTGGAGAGACAACTAACTATTTATTCAAGGAAAAACTGCAACACGCGTTTTGTATTTTTGCCTTGTACGAACATTGTTTTTTAATAATAAAAAAAACTCTTTCAGCAGATTTTGTCAGTTTTCCTAACTAAATAATTTAAGAATAAATTGTCAGTTCGTGCCTAAATAATCTAAGAGAAGATTAGATCCTATGTTCAGTGCCTAAACAATTTAAGACATAATAAGATAATATTTCAGCGCCTGACACGAGCCAACCATAAATAAAAAAAGAAGTAAGATTTGTTGTATTATGTACACAATAATACCAAATATATTTATGAATAAATAAATAAAAGACATTATTTTTCATGCTTAATATAATACTGTCAATAGGCCTAGACATTTTACAAAGGTTACAAAATTATGCATATAATCAATGGGCCTATTGCACACTGTATTTCCAGGTTATTTGACGTCATCAGTTGTTTTTGAGGTGAAGGAGAATGGGAGAGTGTATGGTCGCATGTTTGACGATTAAAATACTACTACTATTAGTACTACTACTACTACTACTACTAACAATAATAATAATAACAATAATAATAATAATAATAATAATAATAATAATAATAATAATAATAATAATAATAATAATAATAATAATAATAATAATAATAATAATAATAATAATAATTGTACTACTATTATGGCTACCTATATGTGGTCTCTGCGTAGCTTGATTGTATCCTTGCTCACTTGCAAAAAATCGCAAGCAATCGAATTCGTAGTCAGTCGATGGATGTTTGTTAGCATTAATTATTCAGCTTGTCGTATTAGTAAGGCCGTAGCTCGTTCGGCACAGATCAAGGGATATAATCCCTGCCTATACGGTTTGTTTAACAAACATGAGTTTGTTCCCTTACATTAAAATTCAAACCTTTTTCATACGATCCTCTGATAGGTGATTATTATAGTGAATATTCTCAAGCAAAGGCACTAAAAGTTTACATTCTGTTGTCGCTTTTTTTTTCATACCAACAAATACAGATTTATTTCGGGGGAAAGATGCCTTTATTGTATATGTAACAAGTGAGCGGGTATAATAATAATAATAATAATAATAATAATAATAATAATAATAATAATAATAATAATAATAACAACAATAATGGATGTTATACGCGCCTTATTCCTAAATCAAACCCAAAGCGCGGCGATCTGTAACCAACATACACATATAAGCTTGCCATCTGCTCTTTGACGACGAGGAGTGGAGGATTTAAAACCGTAAAAAGGATCGTTACTTAATAATAATAATAATAATAATAATAATAATACAGGATGCTATGTACGCGCCTTTCCCCAAGGCTCAAAGCGCGGCGATCTATACCAACATACACGCTCACCTGTCTCATTTACCCTCACACACACCAAATACACATACATCACTCAAACAGGTGGTGTAAAGGCAGGGAGATCGCTATTAGAAGACGGAAGAAAATCGAATTTTTATTTTTGAAATTTTTATATTGACTGCATCCTGTACCATTACCTAAATTGGACTTCTGTGACAGAAAATCTCCCCACCGCCATCTGGAATCGAAATCCATATGAGGTGCCAGGCCAGTTATTTGCTGAGGGAGCTGTTTTGCCTTGTGTATTACACCGTTTGTTCTTGTTGGACAGCCCTGTAGTACAGACAGATCGAAGAAAGCTAGATAGACTACATTGTTCTCCAGTGAAAAAGGCGTTGTTGTTGTTCGGGTTTAAATTTGTTGGTAGCAGCCAATCGTTAAAAGCAGGCTAACTAGTAAAGGAATTAGGATACTACCATTTCTTTTTAATATAACGGTAGTCCGTAAAGCGCTGTAAATTTGTTCCCTGGAGGCAAAAATGAATTGGTTAGTTAGTTAGTCATTGTTTATAAGGGTCTAGCGGACCGCAAAGAGCGGAATCAGGACCACAACTTGGGTGAAAGATGACTCATCCCCGACCCGCATAAATGATCTGCTGAAACAACCCTAATGGCAAAACTGAAGGAAAAATGAAATAAAGAGATCATCTAGATAGCCAGCTATGGCTTATCAATAACGAAAAGCATTGATACCATTGCTTACCAAGCCTTTTGAACAAAGACGGCCGTCCCTGGCTAGGACAAACTTGTTTAGAGCTAATCCATGCATCAGACCTCAGAATCTGATCCTAAAAGCAGTTGTTAAAACGAGCACAATTCATTTAATCTTTTGGAAGCATGCGTTCAGATATTTATTAATAAGTTGTTTTATTTTCATCACGTTCTATTACATGGAAAGTTTACAAAACCATTTCGAAACATAAAAAAGTAATAAGATAGACAAACGCACAAACAAAACCATTCCTAAACATAAAAGTAATAAGATAGACAAACAAACAAACGAAAGGCGTAAAATAGGCAATTTTTTTAATTGAGATATTTCACAGTTCAAGAGAGATTGTTCATAGTTGCATAAATAGTCTCCTAAAATTTCAAATTGCGGCTAAATAGTCCCAGGTATAATCACAATGGAAACAATCCCAGAGATTATAGTCAGATTTTGCGCGATGAAAGTTATCTAAACCTATGTAAAAATAAATAAACCAAAAATAAATAATATCCATATATACATTCAGGCATGCTACTTTTCCTGGAATTCCAGGAATTCCTGGAGATCGATCTTTGGCTTTCCGGGTGATTGAAAAATTTCCGGGAGTATTAAAAAATCTGTGTCGAAAAAAAAAATCAAGCGTTCTTATCACGGTAGGCGATATCAGCGGGATTCGTCTGCTAGACCGCCATGACAGTCAATTTAACGATCATATCAAAGCGGCGTTGTGATTGGCTAGCTAAATTTATCTCACCAATCAGATTGCTTCTCTCTTACGTGATTCGCTCTGTGTTATAGCCAGTGGTTTCCGTTTGATTTTTGACAGTCTTCACCACGATTCTCTGTTTTTTTTTTTAAGTTTGATAACGTATGGAAGCGTTTTTGTGATGATAAATACTACTAATAGTAGCATAGTATAAAAATGTTTCGAACTGACATTGTAATGAGAAACACAGTAGGAGACTGGGACAAAGGTCTCAAAAACAAGTGGCGTTGGGACTGGCTGCAGAGAACACTGGATTATGAAGTAAAAGTTGTCGGAAAAGAAAAAGAAAAAAAGAAGTAGGGCCTACAATAATGTTAACAGACATGTAGGCCTACCAGTGTCATTTCTTGTATATAGTTTAAACTAAAATGTTTTTTTTTTCGTCTTTGTTGATTGATTTTTCGTCTCTCAAAAAGTGCTCAGAATGTGCCAGATTGCACAGATTTTAAATTTACAAAAACATTTCCGAGGGGGCATGCCCCCGGACCCCCCTAGGGGGCTCGCCTACTTTGCAGGCTCGCTCTCGGGGCTCTGCTAATCCTTCCAAAATTTTCCTGGAAAACAAAATTTTCAGAGTAGCATGCCTGACATTAAATAAATAAATTAAATAATGTGACGACACGAGTTTCAGAGTAGCAGAGAGAGCTGTATTTTTGTGCGAAGTTGCACTTCTCTTCTGTGTACATAGAATAGCTTGACCGTTTTCCTTATTGCGTACGAAAGAGTGCAGGAGCCGTGATTCCACGTGCGTACCGTAGTAATAGCGGTATGCAGAATAAGATAGGGGTAGGCCAAATAAAGAAATAGGGATACTGAGGAGAGCTCGACTGTTTTGCTCTTGGCCTGGGTGCGTTTGGTAAGGCAGAGTGATTTGGGTGCTTTTTGCGAGAGGTCAATTCTAACCAGGCAGTGACTCTGTGACAGTGTGTCATATCAGAAATAGGTTTCTGTGTTGGAAGGGTGTTGTTATCGTTTATACGAGCCACCCAAGGTCTTACGCCCTCGTCAGGGTAAGAATGCTTAGAATTGGAAAGAGGAGGATTGTGACTGCCATTTATAAGTAAATGTAGGGTTCATTCCTAAGGTGGTGTGGTTCACTATTGAACACCTACCGAGACTCAAGGTCTGTTACAGAATTGAGGTGTCCTCGTCCTCATTATCAGTGTTATTATTGAGTGAGAATAACCTGCAAATAGCCAGACACGAAGTAACTCTCAAGACTAACCATTGTGTTGTGACAGTGTTGTGTTGTTCTGTGTTGGGGGAGAAGGTGTGTGTGTCACAAGCCGAGGCCTAGACGGTGAGTAAACCCTGTAATTCAATTTCTTAGTGGCAAAAGTACTCCGAGACTGCGTACGCGAATGAATGGTGATGAATGAGGGGAAAAGGGATGTATTTTTTATGCATAATGATTTTATTGATTTTGTATGATTTTTATATGATTTTCTTAGTATGTATATGATTGAGAAATGTCGTTGCTGCTGTTGTTGTTAAGTGGGTCAAAGGTGACGATCAAGGACGCATGTTAGAGAGAGAGAGAGGGTGAGGGTGTATGAATGGGGAGAGAGATAATTGTACTATGCTGGAGGGGAATGAAGGAGGTGGTGAATACGAGAGAGCTTGTTTATATTATAGTACGATAAGATGGTATGGATGAAGGGAGATAATCGTGATGTATTATATCAGTTGAGAGTATGATGGAGATGAGGATGGGTATGCAATGAATTAGGACTGTGTGATTGAAGTGTGGTCGCAATGATGATGTATATTTATATAAATGGCTGTGTTTATAAAGATATGAATTTTTAGGCATCAAGGGTTGCATTATATTATTGAAATGTATGCATAGCATCATGTAATATTATCATTGTTATTACGCATAAACAGGTCAAGATGGCGGACGGTGGACGGCGTGTTGTATTATATAGTGTTTATGTTTTGTAGGCAGACTGTTAAGACTGTGTATTTGCTTACAGGTTTGGGCTGTTGTTGTACCTGTTGTACCTGTTGTTACCTATTACCTGTTGTATCAACTGCATCATCTGTTGCTATCCGTGTTACGCGGATTAATCCCTTACCAGGGTAGTTGTGTCCCACTACACCATCGCCACCTTGCGCAGAAGTGCATCTGTGTTGTGACCGTGCCTCTACAGCTGGGGAGCGTGGAAGTAAACTCCGCCACTACTGCTTGTTTTGCCTCTGTATCGGGGCATTGCATTTATTACAGGAACTCCATGCACCATACTCACGCACACACAGACTTGCACAGCGCCACACATAAAAACATATTTCATTTAGTTAGTGAAGATCATCCATTATATTGTGAAAATAACTGTCTAGCTCCTTCTGAGCTACGTGCACAAGACATTCGAACAGTGTTTCAGTTCTGCAGTTTAATTTGGACAGTAGTTCGAAGACTGAAGATTCACAGCTCCATTATTTCTTAGTTGGAATTTTATAGTATTTTGAATTGACTATTGATTGATATTTTGTTGTGCATTTTGTAAAAACCTGTTGATGTTTAGTTCTGTTTTGGGTTGAACAAAGGGAGGTAATTGTTAGTGTATATTGGGACGGGGGTCTTGATAGGGGCGGAGGGTGGTTAGTTCCCCATTTGTCCTGTGCTTGTATGTAAATTGTGGAATAAAAGAGTGTGACTGTTATTCTGGCACTTTGTGTTAGTTTATTTTGTTTGAGTTTTATTCCTTTCACTCGTTGTATGCGCTGAAGTCGCGGAACCCGCTCGGGTGACGTGACAAATAAATACACCACTTAAAGGGACTATTTTTCATACATACAGCGACACAGACAAACAACAACAACAACATTTTATTCGTTCATACCCACTACTAGCCCATTTACAACAAAAACAACTGTTTAGTTCGGGGTGAAAAAAAAAAAAAGTTACATTCATGCTTCCTGGAGAAATTAGATTTGTTGAATAATTATGTACACAAAAATACACAATAGTCTACAACCAATTAAAAAGAATATCACTAATAACTGACACAGAAATACGTTTCATTCAGAATAATTGAGATTATTGTTCATGCTTAATAATACAGTGGCTCTAGGTATAAAGGTTACACATACATCAAAACTGTAGGCTGTTACACACCCTATTTATGGAGTCGGGTATACGTTCACGCGCGAATCTCCATATTATTCACGACTTAAAATGAGGGGATCATTATATTTTCCTACATCTTCACGCATCGCAGAGGAAGGGCCTGCATCCGCCATTTTTGTTTTTTGACGCCACATTCAACGGTACCTGACTGTCATTATACGCGGTTTGCGGGGCTGGAAATGGTGTCGAATATCCAGCGCTTATCACAATGAATTTACACTTCGGTAGTGTGGTTGTCACTGTGTCTTCCTCGTTCTTGAGTTTTGGAGTTGTTGGCGATTTGAGTGGTGTGTTTGTAGTCGGCGGTCCCATGGGTAGGCCATCCTTCGTAGCAGATCCACAGAAGCTTGAAGAGAAAAATCATCCCAAACCCTCCAGACACGTACCCGCCTTTCCGCAAGTCGCCCTCCGTCAGTTTAGTTCTGCGGTACTGTAAACACAAATCCCAGACAGAAAATAACTTGCATATATAATGTCTGAGGAATAAATGTGTGTTTTGGTGTAGTCGAGATTGTGAGCATTGTTAATACAGATCTCCACGCTTCGAGCCTGATTGGTGATTTGGGGACTGAGCGCGTATATAGCATCCCCATTATTATTATTATTATTATTATTATTATTATTATTATTATTATTATTATTATTATTATTATTTATGTATTTATTTTTTTTTAAAAATTATTATTAAGATAAGAGATTGGAAAAGCACAGAATACAAAATGGAGATACAGATAAATAAGAAATCGATGGAAAATAACCCCGGATGGATACAATAGCAAATTAGATATAAGGATAACAAATTAGATATATAGATAACAAAGAGCTGGAGAAGAACCCCAAATATAAAACAAATGGGGGATAATAATAAGATAAAGAGCTTGATAACAATCACGACTACTATGACTGCGGTTGCTCCTGCTGCTGCTGCTGCTGCTACCACTACTACTACTACGATTACTACTACTAAGCCTACTACAATTCGATTCTGTCGTACCTGTGACAGACTCTTCTTTTCCAAAATCAACTCTGCTTGCATTTCTGCTATCCACTGAGCTAGCGCGGCCGCCGACGTGATCGGGTACAGCGGATCCCTGGTAGCGCAACTGGAATTCTTTGCTGTACAAAGTCGTAAACAGGTGTCTGGGTCTGCAGACGAGGTCGCAAGTGATGAATAGTCTGTCTCAGAGACAGAAGTTGTTTGAGATTGGGCTGTAGAGATTTCATTTCCAGTTGCTTCGCTCTGTGAGTTTGTATTTTGTGGCGTGGTTGTTGTGATATCTTGTGGCGTGGTAGCAGTGACCTCTGACGTGGTAGATGCGAAGTCTTTTGCCGTGGTAAATGTGACATCTTCTGACGTGATAGCAGTGACATCTTCTGACGTGATAGCAGACATGATAGCAGTGACATCTTCTGGAGTGGTGGATGTGACATCTTCTGAAGTGGTTGCACTGACATCTGTTGCCGTAATAGATGTAAAATCTTTTGTCATGGCAGCAGTGACATCTTTTGTCATGGTAGACGTAAAATCTTCTGACGATATAGACGTGACATATTTTGCCGTGGATGTTGTGACATCTTCTGAGGTGGCAGCGGTCGTTGGTACTTCAGGCATTTGTGTTGTTGTGACGATTTCCTGAAGATTTAAAATGAAATGTAATCTTAGGCATACAATAAACATCATTATTTTCGACTCTGTCATAACCTGCTTTGTTCACTGATAAGAATGTAGCTGTGAGTATCGTTTTGATTCTTGAAACGGCCTTATCTCAAATTCCTTAACAGGGAAAGATGCGCTTGTTTCTTCTTTTGTATTTCAATATTTACGGTGACAAATTACGTTCTGATATCTGTGCTCTGACTTAAATATTATCTGACGTTTTTTTTCTAGTTCAAAGCGCTGGCCGATCCAGGATCTTATTCAAACTGCCCAAGACGCACAGCCCTGGGCGACCTGAAAATGGGGAGAAGGGACCTAATGATTACACCTGTTTATGTAGCTGGCTTTCGCCAGTCTAGGACATGAGCGTCAGGATCTTTATAGCACGCGCGATGAAATGCATGCGTGCACAGGTTTGACCTTGGTTTATACTCTCATCCGAAGGAGTAAATCTGCCTATCTGGTGAAATATTTAGGTGGTAGCTTTACTCTGTAGGTCACAACACACGGATGATACATTCTGATAAAAGCACGACACAGTGAACAATAAAGCAAAATAAAGAGGTCATCACCAACAGCAGCAGCACCACAAACATCATCATCACCATCAGCAGCAGCGGCAATGCCTTTACTAAGGGACTACTACAACTCACGCGAGGTAAGCCAATGTTCATGCACCAAGACTTGTACTCGGCTTTGCCGTAAATGTACCCATTGATTGGGCCGCATGCACTCTGGAGGAAGCCCGGTTGTCCTATGTCCATCGTGACTTGGATGACGGCGGGCTGACCAGCGCCTGTCTGTATGATGGTGATAGTGTTCACTCCCCCGCTGATGCAGCCGGTCTGATAGGTAGGGACCACTAGTGTAACATCCACCGATGTGAAGCCTGGTCAAAACACAGTGAACGGAGCACTAAATATGCTATAATCTGAATCTGAATAAGAAGAAATACGTTGCTGACATTTAGAAACTGGCTTCATCATTTTCAGTACGACAAACTATATAAGTAATGCTTGCCAAAAATACAAAACTTTTCAGCCCGATCTTTGGTCAAAATTTTGATTTGGTATTGCTTTGGTGTTCATTGGAATTGTTCGCTAAAGCGCTACCCAAAGAAACGGAGTTCATCATCCTCTCATAGTAAGCCTAGGCCAGGAAAGTCGTTCCTGCTAGGCCTAGTGCAAGAAAGAGTCTTAGAAGAAGAACGTACATTTTAGGAGCAGGCGGCATTTACGTGAGAGGCAAAAAAACCATACGAACAACTCAATGGTTGTGTGTTATTTCTCGAGGGTGCGGTGCAGAACTGAATTCTGGCTTATTGCAAAGCTGTTACTACTGTCCGGGCTAGAGTCAGCGTCATATGCACGAGAGGCTTTTTACCTTCTTTTGTCAGATCGGGAACAGCGAAGTAATAAGCATCGCTCCATCGGTCCATAGGCATGGGGAACACAAGGGCAGGATCTCCCCATGTAGGCGTGTCTGGCGAGCCTAAATAACAGATAATGAATAATAATAATGTTCGTCATTTATAAGGCGCCTTAGCCTAAGGATCAAGGCGCTGGCCGATACAGGATATAACTCAAACCGTCCGAGACGCCCACCCGCAGCCTTTGGCGCATGGTCTGACGCTCGGACAACTGAGCACAATCCTGGGCAGCCAGGGATGGGGGAGAAGGACCAAGTGCATGCTGGGTGTGTTCTTGTTACCGGCACTCACCCGTTAAGGACATGAGCGTCAGGATCTTTAAAGTCCGTTATGATGGAATGTATGCGACACACAGACTAGACCTCGGTTTATACTTTCATCCGAAGGAGTAGGAAAACAGGAGTAAAGTGTCTTTCCCAGGGACACAACACAATGGCCCGGCCAGGGCTCGAACCCGGGACCTTCAGATCCTCAAGCCGAAGCACTACCATTAGTCCACAGTGCCTCCCATATGAACAGCACATATGTAGGATACAAAAATGAACAGCACATATGTAGGATACAAAAATGGACAGCACATATGTAGGATACAAAAATGGTTTGCTGCTAAATGAAGAACTCGCAAGCAATACATTGTGTCCTCTTAAAATGAGACTAACCTTTTGTTGTCCTTTGGTTTGTTTTACACCACCACCCCTTACCCCCAACAAACCACCCACCCACGCCTTCCTCTCCGCGCTCCACTCCCTCCCCCTAACCCCCCCCCAAAAAAAAAAAAAAAAAAAAAAATAAAAACAATTCTTTTACGCTGGACAGTTTGATTATAGAAAAGTTGATTAATCCATATGTTTTCGCTCAAAGCTCTCCGATAACCGTATTACAACACTGGCAGGACACTCACTTTTCCAGGAGCAAACATCAGAAGTGTTCACGATCTCGTGATGATGTCTTTCCGGCTCCAATCGAAGAGAGTAAACACAGCAAAGTGCACTAGACTGAAGTTCGACCTGGACAAACTGCAAGACCCAGAGGTGGCAGAAATATTCCAAACTACAATTAGAAGGAAGAGGGAAACTGCTTATTTTGGGAGCTGGTGAAGTAGATGTCACCACCATGACCACCACCTTCAACTCAGTTGTGACATATGCCGCCACTGAGATCCTTGGCAAGCACCGGCCAAAGAAGAAGCCGTGAATCACACCTGAACTTTTGGACCTGTGTGACAAACGAAGAGAGATGAAAAGGAAAAAGAACACCTCACAGGGAGCTGATGCCTACCGAAATATTAACAGTGACATCCGAAATGGCATGCGCACAGCAAAGGAGAACTGGATAGAAAATCAATGCCATGAAATAGAGAACAGTCTGAACAAGAACAACAGCAAGACTGTGAAGCGGCTGACAAGTGTTAAACAGCCCAAGGCCTCCGCGTTCCAAAGCATGTTTTGTTGCATCAATTTTTATTCATCAGATTAACATAAGTTGTACTGATTAAAGCATGTCTGGTATGTGCCTTACAGAAAGAACATGAAGTCTTGGATAGATGGATCGACAGAGTACTGCTCTGACCTTTACAACCATACACCAAATGGAGGCCCATCAGTTTTAGCATGTCCCCATAACAAAGAAGAAGAAATCTTCCCGATTCTCCGTGAAGAAGCTGAGGCAGCAGTGCAATCGCTGAAGAAGGGGAAGTCAGCGGGAGTGGACAAATACCCGCAGAATTGCTTTAAACAGGAGAAGCGCTGATTGACGCCCTCACCATTATCTGCAACAAGATCTCGCAGAGTGGGAAATGGCCTACAACATGGACCCAGTCGCTTGTCATCACTCTTCCCAAAAAGGGTAACCTTCAGGCGGATGAAAACTACCGAACCATCAGCCTATCAGCCATCCCAGCAAAGTCCTCCTGAAAATAATATTCAACAGGTTGAAACCCCAAGCTGAACAAATCATAGCTGAAGAACAAGCAGGATTCAGGGCAGGGCGAAGTACCACTGAGCAGATTTTCAACCTCAGAATAATCTGCGAGAAATACCCACAGCAACAACAACTTCTATACCACGTATATCTGTAGACTTCAAGAAAGCGTTTGACTGAGTCTGGCATGCAGCTCCGTGGGCAACCATGAGAGTGTACAACAACAGTCCTAACATTATTGAAGTGATCAAATTCCTGTACGACAAAGCTACCAGTGCAGTCCTCCACAACAGCGCCATCGGGAACTGGTTTATAACAACAATCGGTGTGCGTCACTGATGCCTACTCTCTCCAACACCCTTCAACACCTTTCTGGAGCGCATCATGTCAGATGCCCTTGTAGATCACGAAGGAACCGTCAGCATAAGGGGCAGAGCAATCTCCAACCTCCTTTTTGCGAATGACGTTGATTGATTGGCCGTAGAGGAACAAGAACATGAACAACTCGTTCAGAGGTTTGACACCACCTTCAGAGACTTTGGAATGGAAATAAGTGCAGAGAAGACCAAAATGATGACCAATAACACCAATGGCATCAACAAGGACATCAAAGTCCAAGGCCAATCCCTCAACACGGTGCATAGCACCAAATATCTAGAAGCCATTGTATCAGACAATGTGTCCCGACAGGAAGTCCTCTCCTGGATCGCACAAACAACTGCTGCCCTGACAAGGTTGAAGCTCATCTGGAAAGACAGGATTGTCAGTCTACACTCTAATGTAAGGCTGCTGCGCTCTCTTGTCATCTCCATCTTCCTATAATCTTGCGAAACATAGACCCTTACAGCAGACTCACAACGAAGATACAGAGCATGGAGGTGAGGTGCTACAGAAGACTTTTGGGCATTTCCTATACCCAGCACAACACCAATGACGTAGTCCGACAGACTATCACATAAGCCCTTGGATAACACGATGACATGCTCATAGTGGTGAAGGAACGGAAACTCCGATGGTATGGCCACGTCACCCGATCATCAGGCCTTGCAAAGACCATCCTGCAAGGCACGATGCAAGGAGGCAGAAGAAGAGGGAGACAGAAAAAGAGGTGGGAGAACAACATTCGAGAATGGACTGGCTTGACATTGAGCGAAGCCATGAGGGTTGCTGAGGGCAGAGAAAGATGGAGTACGCTGGTTAAACGATCATCTGTGGTTTCCCAACGACTTTCGAGTTACGGGACAGAATAGGATATGACAGTAGCTGTAGTAGTGTAGCAGCAGTAGTAGTAATAGTAGTAGTAGTAGTAGTAGTAATAGTAGTAGTAGTTGCAGTAGCTGTAGTAATTAGTAGTATAAGTAGTAGTAGTAGTACTATTGCACACACCCGTGCCATGCGAGACCTGAAGCACAAGGACTGGTCTGTCTGACGTCAATGCAGTTGGGGTTTCTGGAGTCAGTGTGAATGACATCACCTGCCAGAAATAGAACATTTATTATCGCAGAGCTTTCAGTGTCACTGCAATAATGTGGATCAATAAATCCAGCTATGATTAGTCATACTAGTAGTAGTAGTAGTAGATGTAGGACAGGCATCGATGCCTAAAGCCTCACGGCTTATAAAAACGGCCCCTCATTGTTTATGGCTTATAAAGTTTACATTATGATTTGCATGCAATAATTTGAAATAATCTTTTCTAGTCGTATTGATAGAATAATTCTTGAAATTTGGAATCAGTGTCTATGTGGTATTTTAAACTATTTACAGATGGTGCAAATGTAATATTTGTTGGTAAAGAATTCCAATAATTAGCTACTCTATGTGCAAATGAAAATTTTCGTTGGTTAGTTCTACAATATTTTATGAACATTTTACCTTCACATTTCCTAGTTCTGTTAGATTGATCAAGCAAGAAAAAAGTATTAGTATTAACATCCTCTACATCATTAATTATTTTGAATGTCTGAATTAAATCTCCCCTGATCCTACGTCCTTTCAGAGAGTGAAGGCCCAGAAACCTTAATCTCTCATCATATGTCATGTCACGACACTCAGATAATAGTTTTGCGGCTCGCCGTTGAATTTTTTCTATTGCTACAGACTGCCTTTTCAAATATGGACTCCAAACTACATTAGCATATTCAATATGAGGTTTTACAAAAGCTTTATACAATTTTAAAAACGTTTCTTTTTCCAAGTATGTGAATGCTCTTTTGATTATGCCTAACATTTGGTTTGCTTTAGTTACCACTCTCTGAATATGTGCGTCAAATTTTAACTTGCAATCAAAAGTAACACCCAAGTTTTTTTCATTATTGCTTACATTTAATTTATAAACTTCATCTTTTACTAACATTGTATATTCGCATCCACGATTTCCTTTCCCCACATGCATAACTTTACACTTCTGCACATTAATTTTAAATATAACTTCCACTTCTCACACCATTGCTGTAGCTTATGTAAATCATCTTGAATGACCTTAGATTTCGATGTTGTATTATATATTTTAGTGTCATCAGCAAATATCTTAACCGTACTCTCCAGTATCTCAGGTAAATCATTAATATATATATATATTAAAAAGAATTGGACCTAAAATACTGCCCTGTGGAATACCACTTAAAACTCTAGCATCTTTAGACCTTTCTGAACCAACTTTAACCCTCTGTTTACGTTCAAACAAAAAGCTTGATATCCATTTAAAAACATTGCCTCCTATACCATATGCAGTCAACTTTAACAACAGTCTATTATGTGGCACAGAATCAAACGCCTTTCTAAAATCACAATACACTATTTCAACATCATTCCCATCATCAATTAAAGCCGTCAAATCCTCCATAACCTCTAACAACTGTGTCACACAAGACCTACGTTTCCTGAACCCATGCTGACAAACTGCAAATAATTTATTATCCGTAAAGTATGACACAATGACATCTCCAACTAGTGACTCTAAAACTTTATATGTAATAATAATAATAATAATAATAATAATAATAATAATAATAATAATAATAACGGATTTTTATATAGCGGGTACTCTAGCCTAAGACCAGACTCACCACGCTTTACATAGTCATTACATATAAATACATGCACTCGATAAAACATCGCTTTTGCTACAATACACCAAAAGACGGAACAGTAAAGGTACAAACTATTTACAACAATGTACACAAATTACAAAAAAAAGACAGAAATAGACTATTTACAACTATGTACACAAATGACAAAAAAGACAGAAATAGAAATAGCAAAAACCTATTCACAGCTATTTATATGCCCGGTTAGGCCCAGGAGTAAAAACAGTATAAATATTTACAAGTCAATTATATATATATATATATATATATATATATATATATATATATATATATATATATATATATATATATATATATATATATATATATATATATATATATATCCTATCCTATCCTGTCCCATAACCCGAAGGTCGTAGGGGCACCACAGATGATCGTTTAACCAGCATACTCCCTCTTTCTCTGTCCTCAGCAGCCCTCAGGGCTTCGCTCAGTGTCAAACCAGTCCATTCTCGAATGTTGTCCTCCCACCTCTTTTTCGGTCTCCCCCTTCTTCTACCTCCTTGCACTGTGCCTTGCAGAATGGTCTTTGCAAGGCCTGATGATCTGGTGACGTGGCCATACCATCGGAGTTTCCGTTTCTTCACCACTGTGAGCAGGTCATCGTGTTGTCCAATGGCTTGTGTGATGATCTGTCGGACTTCGTCGTTGGTGATGTGTTGGGTATAGGAAATGCACAGAAGTCTTCTGTAGCACCTCATCTCCATGCTTTGTATTCTTCGTTGGAGATCTGCTGTGAGGGTCCATGCTTCGCAAGCATATAGGAAGATGGAGATGACAAGAGAGCGCAGCAGTCTTACTTTGGAATGTAGACATATATATATATATATATATATAAGTACAAATTCACTGTTAGGGCGACCGCAGTGGAATGATGCCTTAGGGTGACCTCACATAAATCTGCATGTAACACATGTCCAGATTCAACTGAATGCTTAACATAACCTACACATTAAATGCTGTAATATAATGCAGTATGCATTCTTTAATTTTATATTTTAAAGATATACATAATTTTGCTGGTCGCCCTAAGGATTACCATGTAATTGAGGTGACTTCGGGTGACCACTGTAAAAATGCTACTTTGAGTGACCGTGTAAAACACATACCTTGGGTGACCACTGATAATATATATGTTTATTAGTGGTGTACAAAATGCCTTGTGTTTGCATCCTATTAGTTAATTCGGTTGTATTGCTGTTCGTGTTATCACTATCCTCACTAATTTTGTTCCCCTAGATCATCATATGAAGCTTGGTTTTGTATCCCTCTTGTTATTATTATTTGTTGTAGTAGTACTGTTATTATTATTGTTATCATTGTTACCATATATTATTAGTCTTTTTGTGTTGCTGCTGTTGTATTATTTTTAGTAGCTGTATTGTTATTAATATTATTATTTTTATAATTACTCTTATGACTATGATTGTTATTATTAGTGTTATTATTAATATTATTATTATTAAATCACCTTTTTTTTTTCAAATGAATGTACGGGTTTTTTTATTTTTATTTTTGTAAAATGTAGTTCCTGCATCAAGATGCCACAATAGAAATAATATTACGTAACGATGTGGGAAAAAAAAGAAGTAGGAATCCCTTTTCATTGACATGCATACTGAAATGTGGGTCTGTGTTTTAAATGAAATGAATTAGTATTATATAGTGCAGCTACAGTTTGAAGATCTGCTCATAGTGCTGGCCAATTGCTTCTTTTTTTACAATGAGAATAGCAGACGTGCAAATTTTTGTGGGTTGAATGGCCATCATCAGCATAAAATAAAACAAGATTTTACCATGTAAATGCTCTTCTTAGCATAGAAAACATTTTAAATTCACTTTACTTTTTTAACAATTGCATGTACGCTGCACTAATGTCATCCACATCAGAACACGCCATAGTCTAAGTCATTTGTCACTGGCAGGCACTCAAAATCCCATCTAAACACAAAATGGGAGCTGACATCAAAATCTATGTCTTCTTTTTTTGGCCAACGAAACAAGTCTTCTTCTGAGAGAGCGACCAGCTGCATGGAGGAGTAGTCGATTCGTACACAACAAGTCTGATGGGGGGCGTGGTGGAGCACCTCGCTTGGTTGGCAGCTAGGAAACTCAGTTTCAGTTTGTTGTATGTTTCATCAGCTACAAAAAAAAAAGAAAAAAAAGAAAAAATAGGACAGCATTGCATTAATATGACACAGGAGGCAAAAAATAAAACAAAACAAAAAGAAAGAAAAAGAAAAGTTCAAGAAAAAAAAGCAGTGGGGTGGTGAGTGAATAGAGGAAAGGGCAAATCAAAATATTATGACAAAAACTATAGATCATCAATATAATAATAATAATAATAATAATAATAATAATAATAATAATAATAATAATAATAATAATAAATCTTTACAATGGCAACCATAAACATTAAAACTATACAACATAGTTTTTCATATCAAACAACTGTTAAACTTAAATAACATACAAATGAACAACAATGGCATAAAAGTAAAGATAAAACCAAAGTAAAATGTAATCACTATTGCTTTTTTTAAAATTATTATCGCATGTATCAGTAAAATTAATGTACACAAAAAAATATTGATCAATCTTGCCTAAGTAAAAGTACTAAAAGTTAAAATTATATTTGGCTGCAATTTAATTTATGTTTAAAAACATTGGGTCTTGAAGTAATTGGGAGAGATTTGGATGCTTGCAGAACAGCTCAAATAAAAAATCAATAACAAAAATAGCTTCAACACAAATTGCCCGAAAACATATAGGCTTAACCACTGCATGCCGCAAGTTTCTAGCTCACTAGCTGTAAATGAAAACGAAAGTAAACAGTGCTGAAGTCACGTGACTTAGCAAGATCGTTTTTTTCTAAAGTCTCTGTGCATATTTTACCCCAATGGAATATATGCTAAGAATCTTTAATATATGCAGATACAATTTGTTAAGAGTTAAATCTGGTGGAAAAGGTGTGTCTTAATTCATTTCACATATTTTTGACCATACCATTCAACCTACATCGATTCTCGATTGTCAACTTCCGGTCTTCAAATAATTGCTAAACAATTGGCCTATCATTAGAAAAAATATATTTATTGACAATACAAACGTTATTAACAAGTATTTAAAGGCTAAACTTACCAACAAGTGCCTTTAGATTGACTTGTGACAACGTGCAAGAAGATACACTGACGATCGACTGAAGCGGTTCAGTCGGCTCATTTACATCGTACTCCGTCATTACCGACGCACATTGGTAGCTGTCGCGCTCAACATTACTCTCCATTTCTAAATAATCTCAGCTAGTGTGAACTCAAAAATCCTAAACTGATTACATATTATTGTAGAAAAAAGATTTGCCTTTCCAACGAGCTACTTTTTAAACAGATCAATTCAGTAGACGCTGTATATCTTGACCTTAGGAAGGCATTCGATACTGTACCACATCGCAGACTTTTACAGAAACTAAAAGGTTATGGCATAAGTGGCAGCACACTTGCATGGATAAGGAGTTTCTTGACTGACAGGACCCAGTACGTGACTGGTAACGGTAACAGCTCTGACAAAATAAGTGTTACAAGCGGTGTCCCTCAGGGGAGCGTGTTGGGGCCGACATTATTTATATATTTCATAAACGACATGCCAGAGAATGTAGAGTGTGACATAAAGATATTTGCTGATAAAACAAAGGCATATGCAGAGGTTGATGAAAGTGAGGAGTCTAAGGAGAGAATGCAGCAATGCATTGACAAATTGGTTGAATGGACGGAGACATAACTACTTAAATTTAACAGTGAAAAATGTAAGGTGTTACATTTGGGCAAAAATAATCCCCAGCATGAGTACTTTATGAATGATGGTAAAGAAAGGTGTAAGATTGAGACAACTGGTGCAGAGAGAGATCTTGGAGTGATAGTGGATACAGAGCTCAGCTTTGAGAATCACATTGAGAGTATTGTTAAGAAAGCCAACAAAATATCAGCCCTGCTTATAAGAACTATAAGTAACAAATCCAAGGACATAATGGTCCCCCTCTTTAAGGCCCTTATACGTCCCATCTTGGAGTACGCTAACCCTGTCTGGTGCCCATATTTAAGGAGGCATGTTGACTTGATCGAGGGTGTCCAGCGCAGATTCACCAGGAAGATCTGTGGAATGTCAGGGCTCTCCTACGAGGAGAGACTGAAGTCACTGAGGTTACCCAGTTTAGAATATAGGAGACAGCGGGGTGATTTAATCGAAATTTTTAAAATTGTGCACAAATTGTATGATCCTTTAACCACTTGTTCTCTTTTAAATTTAATGATGTTGGTTTAACACGAGGTCACAAATTTAAACTTACTAAAACTTTTAATAATACTCGTAAATTTAATAAGTATTTTACTAATAGAGTGGTAACCCCTTGGAATGACCTGACTGCCGAGGCTGTGGATGCTGGATCACTTAATGCGTTCAAAAATAGTCTGGACAAATTGTTTAAGGATAGCATCTACTCCACCAAGTTGGAGGTTAAAAAATTCTAAATTGGTAGGCACTGATGCCAGGGGGGTGGGTCTTGGGACCCTCATTAAGATTAATTATGAGGACCAAAGGCTTTTAGCCTGCACGCCTAACTATGCTATGCTATGCTATGCTAGTAGAAGCTATCTAAAAAAAGCAACAGATCACAAAATGAATTTAAAAAAAATTGCACCAGAAGAAAGCCAAAATAGTACAGATTCTTTCATTTGTCGATTTTTTGGTTGGAGACTAATTCCCTAACTGAGATTTCATTTTGTATGGAGGTGGGGTTGAGAGCGCCCTGTGAAGATGGCGTCTGCCACAACCGAGGCAGTGCATCGCAAAACACGTTTCGTACTTTGAAACTTGGATATCTTTCACTCAAAGAAACACACGCATAAAAGATAAAAGGCTCAGGCATTTATTTGGTATGTTTTTATTCAACATCAGGCAAAACAATCAAGAGAACAATTGCAGTGAAAGTGGCCCTTTTGGCCCATAGGGCGGACACAGTAATGGCGCAACTTGGAGTACCTAATAATAATAATAATAATAATTTATTTATTTTGTATAATAATAATTTATTTTGTATAGCGCAATTCAAACATAAAATGCTTCACAAAGCGCTTGATCACACGCAGCCACACACAGATACACACGCATAATAAATCTATTCTGCATTTAAAAACAAGACAACATGTAAACCTAGTAAAGGTAACAAACCAACAAATAAAAGTATAAAATCAGTCAATCAATCAATAAACTTATATAAAATAAATGAATAATTTCACAGAAAAAATTTAAGAGAGGGACGTTAATACCAAAAGAGGCAGATCAACAATGCCTCATCTAAGATGTAAAGTGTAAATGGTGGTGAAATACAGCAGTTTTAAAAGTAATATAATCGTTGAAAAACTAAACATCGTTACAACGTATGACAGGCCAGATGAAGAGAATAAAAGCTTGTGTAATGGCATTAATCTGGTTTAAAAAGAGAGCATATTTGTGATTCACATAATAATAGTAACAACACCATTAACAATAATAATAATAAATAATAATAATAATAATAATAATAATAATAATAATAATAATAATAATAATAATAATAATAATAATAATAATAGCAGTTTCTAATTTTATTTACAGTGAAAACAAGTTAAGAGGGATCAAATGTCATTTAAAAAAGCAAAACAATTTTAAGACAAGTACACGCATACGCACATGCATCCACGTACACACGCATTCACCCACACATTCACACACACACACACATATTCACACACACACACATTTCAGGTATCAGCGCAACAGGGTGGTATAATAATAATAAATACAATTTAAAAATAACACAAGAAAAAAAAAGAAAGAAGTGTATTATTCCATTGGGAACGTCAGCATTTTTTTCTGTTTATTTTACAAATTCATGTTTTGGCTTCATCATTATTAAACACAAAATATGTCTTCAGTTGCATCACTTTCAAAAACGCGACATTTAAACCTATAATTGAGGGCCTTTCTCCATGAAGATTTTCTCTTTGGCCTGGATCATAGTGATACCCCTACGTCTCAATCGGATGAAATAATTAACATAAATAGAAGGGAAAATATAATACAAACATTTCATCCAACGAATTAGGCCCAAGGCATTCATAGAATAGAATAAAATCAGCTGATTGAAATGTACAATAAGGCAACAAAGGAATAGGTGCCTCAGTCGCCCACACCCAAAGTTAGCAGGATTTGTCTGTGTTTATTTGCGTTTTATGCCTGGACTACAACTTAACATTCACCCGGTCATATATCCATAGCTAATACGAATTATTCTGTAAACACTTGGTGAATCAGACATCCGATCGAGTAGCTTGCCATCAGACAACTTTTAAATCAATCCCATACCTTCAAAATAAAATACTGTTCTCTTTTGGAAGGTATAGGTACACCAGGACCCACATAATCTTTATAGGTCATACGTGTCAACAGTGAAAGCGTGTGTAAAAAGTGTTGTTAGATGAAACTTTGTGCACATAAGACACCTAATGTGCTTGATCATAGCCAAACTTTGAGGCTTGATAAAAAAAAAAAATAAGAAAAATAAACTGTGCGCTGATAAAGAAGAAAAAAAAGTAAACTGGACGCCCGATTTACCCACACCTTCGGTGAATGCTGAATTAACATATCTATACATTCTCTTTAGCACAATGCTTTTCAATCACCAGCATGGCACTGTATTGGCAAATGGTAGTAGCCCTGCAGGCACATGAACTTGGGGGTGTTTGTGGGGAGCTACAGTATAGCCATTACTTCATAAGAAATTATAAAGTAATGTGTTTTTTTTTAATTACTTCCAACAACGTTGGAAATTATGAAGTAATGGTCATCACTCCCCACAAACATGCACAAACAAATTCAAGTGCTTATGGCAAGCCCCTATTAGGTTATAGGCACAAAATTAGAGGAGTCTGTATAACCACTTGATTTGCGCGTATAAAATAACACCTATCACATTCACAATTGTTCAAATAAAACACCATATTAAGGCAAATGAATTGTTTTTAAAATTAATGATGACTTGCTTTTTAAATCATTTTCATCATGCCACTAAATTTATCATGTCTGTTTTTAGATGGCAAAACAAAGACAGAAATGCTTCTTAAACACTTTGTACAAATTTGTAGCCACAAATTAACCTTGGAATTTGGTAATCTTGTAAATTAAACTTTAAGCACTGTACTAAAAATTAAAACAACAACAAATGAATAAATAAAAAGTTTCTTGGAATGTTAACTGAATACTTAATTTAATGTACAAGTATTGAAAAGTAAAAATTACCTCCCATTTACCAGTAATTGAGACATACATACAAACTACTGTCACTGCCTTTTTCTTATAGAGGTTGGGACAGACAGGTGAGAGAGAGGGAACATAACATGACATAAAACATGTGTTCACCCAAAGTACTAAATACAGTGATAATCCCTTTTAGGGTGCCCAACGGTCGCCTTAAGTACAGATTTTATATTTTGATGTGCGAGTCTAGATCATGGGTACTCTGTGCAGTTAACTTGTATACAGATTTCACTCTTTACCGTATTATATTACACAGCTTACACATTTTCATATTTTCCAATGCTGGTCATGTACACAAGCTTAGTCAATTTTTCTTTTGACACAAAGGAGGTTTAAAGAGACATATCTCGTATAATCTATATGCAATGAAAACCAAAAAATATATATATCCACTTCTGAAAGTTCATTTGTATTCTATCACAATAGGAATAAGGTGAACGTTTGGTTCTGCATATATCATGTCTGCTTTTTTAATCGTCGAAATTCATTTTTATTTCATAAACTTCAAAACAGACATTCACGTTTTTGTTCACTAAATATTGACACTGGTATATGCAGAATCTGAAATCAATTCAGTGACACAGTTTATCCATTTTCTGGTGAGTCAATATTTTTATTTAGAATTTGTGTCAGCACGGGTCTTGGAATTTTCTTTTTTGATCCACCAGACTTCGGCAAGAACAAAACAACATTTGATCAAGTTCTGCATATAATGGTGTATCTTATTTTGTTAAGTGTAAAACATCATGCATAATTATATTTATAGCGAAAGTGTGCAAATATTAGTTTACTACCACATGTTACTCATCTAGTAGCCATGATATAGACTCAACACATACATGTATATAATGTATGCGCTTACATCCCTCAGAGGTAAGGTGGTACAGGTCATGTCCTGGTCACGAGGTAATTTTCAGGACATATGTCTGAATCTCAGAAATGAACTAGACATTTTTTTAAAAGGACAGGACATTGTGCTGCTTGACAAAATAGGTTACAGGACAATGGCTATAGATACTGGACTGAATCGGGTGTCCAATATGGATATTAGTCCCTGCATAATTAATTACATTATGTTTAAGTTTGAATAGAAATGGGCATAAATTGTCGACAACAACAAAAAACTGTACATCAATCCCTTTCACAGGACATAAAGGCGACAATGGGTTGGAGAGTGCATCAATTGAAAACTTCAGACTTGCAAAAACTATGTACAAATTCACTGTTAGGGTGACCGCAGTGGAATGATGCCTTAGGGTGACCTCACATAAATCTGCATATAACACATGTCCAGATTCAACTGAATGCTTAACATAATCTGGACATTAAATGCTGTAATATAATGCAGTATGCATTCTTTAATTTTATATTGTACAGATATACATAATTTTGCTGGTCGCCCTAAGGATTACCATGTAACTGAAGTGACTTCGGGTAATTTTATCGCAATAGGAATAAGGTTTAAGAATTTGGAAAGACAGGACCATCAGTCTACATTCCAAAGTTAGACTGCTGCGCTCCCTTGTCATCTCCATCTTCCTATATGCTTGCGAAGCATGGCCCCTCACAGCAGATCTATAACGAAGAATACAAAGCATGGAGCTGAGGTGCTACAGAAGACTTCTGAGCATTTCCTATACCCAACACATCACCAATGACGAAGTCCGACAGACCATCACACAAGCCATTGGACAACACGATGACCTGCTCACAGTGGTGAAGAAACGGAAACTCCGATGGTATGGCCTGACCAGATCATCAGGCCTTGCAAAGACCATTCTGCAAGGCACAGTGCAAGGAGGTAGAAGAAGAGGGAGACTGAAAAAGAGGTGGGATGACAACATTCGAGAATGGACTGGTTTGACACTGAGCGACGCCATCAGGGTTGCTGAGGACAGAGAAAGATGGAGTATGCTGGTTAAACGATCATATGTGGTGCCCCTACAATCTCTGAGTTACGGGACAAGATAGGATAGGATAGGAATAAGGTGAACTTTTGGTTCTGCTTTTTTAATCATCGAAATTTATTTTCATCTCATAAACTTCAAAACTGAAATCCACAAGCCACTCTATATACCTTTTATCTCCAAAATAAATATGAAACTGTACACATCTTGCATTTGTATGGCAATCTGATTACATTATTAAACTGATTAATGTGACAAACTGTAATGGTCCAACAGTGAGACAGATCTTGGTGTCACCACAATTATATGTGGAACATGAAGACGATTCAAACAAACTTATCTTTTAAAAACTACTTTTCACTAATAAAAATTGGAGTTTATGCACAAATTATTATGAGGTAACGGAAAAGTGTTCTTGAATTCACGTTTTTGTTCACTAAATATTGACATCGTTATATGCAGAACCTGAAATCAATTCAGTGACATTTGTCTTGCCATGTTTGAATCCAGACCTTGAAGGAATCCTTCCACAGAGGTGAGTTCACTTATGGCTAAGGGACACTGATAGACAGTCTTATTGATCAACTCAGAGCGTCCCATATGCCGGTACAATGCCTCTCGGGTCGCTGAGTCCAAGTCTTGAAGGGAGAACAGTGTCGAGGCACTGTGCCGAAACTTGTCAGCAATCAAAAGTTCAGGTTTGCTTTATTTTTATGTTTTGGGAAGTGTATAAGCTGCAAACACGGCATCTTCATCACTGTGCTTTCTTTTGACATGCCTTGGAAGTCGTGACTGCATTTCTCCACAATAGAGACATGGTCGCTTTGGTTTCTTTCCTTTCTGCAGAATGTCTGGCTTCTTTCCAGTCAGCAGATTGTTGGGTCTTTCTTCAGTTGGCAGATTTTCTGAAACACATTTAAAAAAAACAACAACAACAAAAACATTAGTTTTATGAACTTTGTCAACAATATCTTTATCTGGGCCAGCTGCTTGCCACCCCTCCTCTCCCCAACAACAAAAAAGCCATAATAAATGGGACAAACCCTAACTAAAAATTTAGCCAAGTATCATAGTATGCCACATATACTTGTTGGGTTTACAGTCATGACTACAACTTGCCAAAATGATTGCTGACACCCGAGTTAAAATTCCATAGTAACGTTACAATGTATATAATGTTGGCCGGATTCTACAAAGGGGTGGCGGATATTTCGGTCAGCAAAACATTTCAGCCCAGTTCATTCAAACATACACACACAAATAAATAAAATAAAATGCCAAACTTTCAAGATTCATAAAAAGATTGTTTACTGACACGGCACTGCTTTCCTTAACTCCACTTTATTTTGGTTCCTCAAGTGGTTGTGAGCGGTTACAAACTAGATTTTGTATCAGATTGTAACAGTCATGGACAGCATGTATTCTATGGTTTCAGGTTAGTATTAGTAATAAAAAAAAGTGCACACTAGCATTATTCAACACTTGGCTATTTTTGCTCTAAAGACTACAGTACTGTAGGCCTGCAAATATTGAAAGGGGGAGTCGGAAGATTATGACATGATGTGCGATTGAATGCACAATAGTAATAACTTTTTGCTGCCACAGCTTTTGTGTTGCTGGGGCCAGGCCAAAAAGAAAAAAAACTTAAACCCTGGTTATTCAGACCGTTTACCTTCGACTGAACAGATCCAATAAGACCACTATCCATTCTAATGCCGCAAGATAATCAAATGCGCCGATTAGATTTCCTGGAAGTGGATGCGCTGAAAACAATATAAAACCTGACCACGTAAACAAATATTAAACAGATTTACCATTACTTGTTACCATTTTTAAAAATCAGATATGGCACTAACAGTGTTTTGGGACGTAAAACAGTCTCGCCCCGAGCATTTCATGAATGCCAATGCGTCACAGCCTTTTCATCTTCTTGTTATCATGTCCGCACCAGACCAAAACTGATAGTGACTGAATCACATTTTGCTTTAATAAGATTTATTTGTTAAAGATGTATGACAAGACAGTCGCTAAGGATCAAGTCAGGGTGATGCTGCTTTGAGTTTGACACACATAAGACCTAAGTTTCAGCACAGGCTTTACATTTGAGCAACAGTAGTCAGTGTACTGACACAATGATCAACCCCTTGATTAGCCCTCCCTCCATTTCTCCTTCCCTGTACTCAACACTCACCTTCCCCTCTGGATGACTTGATCTAGCAGTGTGTGGAGGGTCCTTCTGGGACTCCTGTCATCCATCGCCCTGTCGAGGTCCGGTATCTCCATCCTTTAACCGCCCGCCTTGCTTTTCCCGATCAACACTGAGTGTGCCTGCGATGCGATGTTCTCTCGGTTCACCTTGATCAAACTGTTGTTCACTTTCAGCCCACCTATAGCGGCCGGTGAATCCCGATTGACGCTGCCAGTGAATCCCGATTGACGCTGCCAGTGTACTGACCCGGCTTGTCTTTGTCCATCCAAAGGTTGAAGGTGTTGTTTTTGCTCAAGGAGAATCTGCCCTCTCAGGCTGCTGTTGTCGTTGGTGTTGGGGAGGACAGTGGTGTCTGGAGTTTTTGTCAGACACACAGAGAGAAACAAGTTGTGTTAATCGCCCTCGCTCACACATAATCACTTCTTTCTAAAAAAAAAATATTAAAAAAAAGGTGTGTGTGTGGGGTGGGGATTGGGGAGAAGGGGTGGTTGAGGGAAAGGGAGGGAGGGTAAAGATCAGATCAGTGCATTGCATGTATGTTCACTTTCGCAAACTTAATTTTTTTTTTAAATTTAACCATTGGCCGCAAAGCAATGACGATTTTCTGACGCAGACGGTCAGATATTATTGGAAATTACCTATTGATTTCCTGATCAACAGTTCTTTTGCCTACACCAAACCCAACCTAATCACTACTAAAGTTAAAGTTTTACTTGCCGATCAGAATTTCTACTAGAATAGTACACAAAACACTCTCAGAGTAGCGTAATGATAAACTGGTGTGCTGCAATTCATGGAGAAAGCAGAAGACTCAGATTAAAAGACAAGGGTATGGCAACAAATAAATTGTGTAAATTGTGATGTGGAAATGCAACATGTCTTACCTGCCATTGAATTTCTTTTTTTCCAAAGCCACCTGCACCATTCTATTTCGTCTGTAATAATCAAATGGCTTGTATAATTGCTGTCCTGAAAGCAAAACAAAAGTTCAAAACACAACTCTTTTCAAATTAATGTCTTTCACTTGCAATTTTGAAGCAAACAAGAGGTTTTACAATTCTTCATTTGCAATTTGAAGACTCACAAGTTTCAGTTTTGTCTGCTCTCTTTTATTTTTTGTGCCATGAGCCCAAAATGGTGACTGACACATTGCACAATTTAGAAAGACAGAGGCTATTCATGGGGCTCCCTACAAATAGCCTCAGATTATATTCCTATCATATCCTGTCCCGTAACTCGGAGGTCGTAGGGGCACCACAGATGATAGTTTAACCAGCATACTCCATCTTTCTCTGTCCTCAGATTCTATTCACAGGGCATTTATTATTATTATTATTTGTTATTTATTTACTTATTTCTATTAAACCCAGCGTTGTGATCATGCTTTTTTATGAGTTCTTAAATTTTCATTCATTTATTCATTTATTTTTCCCCAAATATGGCTGACTGGTTAATGTGAGCAATAGTGTTGTTTTTTTCAGACAGTAGTCAGTAAGCAACACATCATATCCTGCGTCTTTAAAAGTTTTATAAATATTGAGGGTGGAGGGGTTGGGGAGGGCAATTTTAATTTGGTAATCTCCGCGTTTGAAGTTGTAGGATAGCAATTTAAGTTATGATCGCTGTGTTGCTGTTAGTAACTTCCTGTTTTCTCTTGAAGATCCCCTGTAACTTGAGATTAAACAGTGATTATCCGTACTGGTCCAGTGGTTAAGTGCTTTGGAGAGTGGATTTTGCAAGATGTGTTATGTAAGGGAAGTGGTTCAAATCTGCTCAGGGTTCTTTTTTTTTTCTTGGCTCCTTTTTATGTATTTTATCTTTCTCATTTTATTTTTTTCTAAGAAAATACTAAATGAGCATAAAAAAGAATAGGAAACTCCAAAATATTTAAAATGCATCAGTAATATCATTTTAAGCATTTTATAGCATTATACCATTTTGTACTGAAAAGAACCAGAGAGTATTTGAACTCTCGACCGTCATCTTTTTTTTTTTTATAGATCTATACCAATGATACAATACCATGCCATGGCAAAGAACTCATTTACTTTGTCAATTTACAGCACATTTCTGAAGTTACTCTTTTGGTCAGACTGACATCACATTCACACCTAATTGAGGTGTCGGGGTAAATTGTTGATAGTCGGCAACAGTAACAAGACTTACACACTACTTATGTTCTCATGTTGTGAGACTATCTTCAAGCAACAAACCAAAAATTAACTTCAGCAATAGCGGAAAGCTTGAGGAAAACATTGACACAAGTTAGACTGATGTTTGGCCAGGAATACAGGAGCTGTTTTTCATTAATTTGAGTGTACAGTATTTTACATACATTATTTAGAATACATAAATTTGTACAGTATACAGTACAGTATAATGTATTGTATTCTCGAGGTCGGACATCCGGGTCATAATCACGTGACTTTAGCATAGCAACAGTGGCTTGGGGGAAAAAGCCCCTACTTTCAATACAGAGAAGATGCCGAAAAATTGTTGCGTACAAGGCTGTATAGCCAATATTTATAAGAATCCGGACCGGAAGTTTTTTATGATGCCCATTGAAAAGATGAGACGCAAAAAATGGCTTCTTGCTATCGGAAGAGCGCTAGTTCAGTTGGATGGAACAGTCAACAGAGACAAGTTGTGGTCGCCGAAATCTTCTGACGTTTACGTCTGCTCACTGCATTTCATTACAGGCACGAGTTGTAGGCTAGTATTCCACCCGTTGAAATTATAAAAAGAAATAAATCGTAAAAATTCACAGGTAAAGATTATTTAATCACAGTGGGTGACGGTCAAGTATGTTGTGAACAAGAGAAAGACTTAGGTAAATTACCTTTGATACTAGGCTATAGCAGGGCTATTCTAACTTCACACTTGGTAAATTATCTAATAGACTAATATTTCAATCTTTTCTCGTAGGATAAATTTTGAATTTTGGGCAACACTAGTTTAGTTTAGTTTAGTTTAATAGATTAACGTCCCCGGACACATAAGCGTACAGGGGACGATGATGGGCAACACTTTTTTTTTGTGTGTGTGCTCTTTTTTGTACGTGCTCAGTTGCTGCAGACTGTCTTTTAAACAAAGGGTACCAAATAATGTTGCCATATTCAAGATGGGGTCTAACCAAACATAAATTATAAAAATATAAATTAAATATAAATTAAATATTAATTAAATTAAATCAAATATAAATTATAAAAATGTAAAAGATTGACTTGGTAAATCAATATAATAATATATACTTATAGAAAACTTCGTTTAATAATACCAAGCAAATTATTTGCTTTAATAGCTTTGGACACTAATATGGATATAAAAACCTAGCTTAGTAATATTGTGTCAAAAGTAATACTGAAGTCTTTCTCTTTCTTTTACATTATATGACAACAAAACTTGTCTGTCACCCACAGTCATTAAATAAATTTTACTGGTATTATTATTACCTATATGAATTACTTTAGATATCATTAAAGTAAAGCTGTAAGGTTTCACAACATATTTGAAGTTGAATTAAATCCCTTTGTAAAAAATATGATAATTTTAATTTTAAGGTAGCCTAGTTTCTCTGAGTATGGAGAAAAAAGTAGTAGCCTGCTACTCCCTTCTTGCTTTATTTATAAAGTATTATTCTTGTCAACCAAATAAATGTGTTAAATTAATGACTCAGAAATTGTACTTTTAGTCATGCTGTAATATACTTTGTTGAATGTTTTGATCAAAACATGCGGCAGTGAGAAATGTAGAGAGATCAGAGTATCTAAAAGATGATATGGCATCTAATGAATTAAAAGAGAAACTAAAATGCTGATTATCTGATCCGCTGGCTATAAATGTAAGTACAACGTGATACGAACATAAGGAAGCCAGAAATGTAGGCTATAGATAGCGGGGTTTTTTTGTTGTTTTTTTTTTAGTTTCCAACTTAAAGTCACCATCCAAATCGTAAAGGTAACTAACTCGTTAATCTTTCATTTCCGGAATTTTGAATGTCTGATTTTTACACAGCCTTTTTTGTTCAATGTTTTGTCTTACGGGCTATAATGCTCTGAAATGTTATAAGGTATAGTGTTCTTTATTTTAATATACAAATAAGCTGCTAAAACGACCAAAAAAAGTGGTCTACGCTCCCCCCTCCCCCCTTCCTTTAAACTGAACTATTTATATGGAAAAAGCAGCATTTCATATCATATTATTTACCGCCAACAAGAAAATGAAGTTCTTTCTACAAATAAAAGTAAATTAACTGAGCTTTTGTCATCTAAGTTTAAAATTGTGGGGGCTATAACAGGTGATTGCCAGTCAATGAACTAAAGGCAAAGACTAGCATGCCTGGAAAAAATGGAAACAACTCTTGTCTTAGTCCAAGTGTACATCATTAAAATAAAATCAGCAGTATTATCTTAAACTATTAAAAGTTGCAACACACAACAACAACAACAACAAAATTATAATCACACTTACAGTCCTTAGTACATTTTCAAGAATTCTTACATGTGGTTATCAATACCACAAAAACCTACATCAAAGTTTATATCACTTATCATATCAGTGTGCAGTAATTCAAGTAAAAATGCATGTGATTTGTACATGAATAATAGGATGTATATGTGTAGGAGTCTAATCATTTGTTTCATGTGAATGTGTAAATATCATATGAATACATGTACATGGAAGGTGTATGAGTGTGTGTGTGTGTGCCTTTATTGTGGGTGTGCTTATGAACTACTGTTTATACTCTAAACTAAAGAGCAATTTACTACATCATTCATTATAGTGATAGATAATATTTAAAAAAAAATAAAACATTGTCTTCTTTAAATCAAATTTACATAAACAAAATTTTATTAAATAGGCCTAACAGATTCATTTACTATAGGCTTCACCTCAGTAAGCCTAATACAACTTTCAAAAATACTAATATAACTAAGGACTAAAAATAAAATCATTCAAACAAGTTTTTGCCTGTTGCAGTGTCAGTTATTGAGTTACCTTTCACTTTCTCGTCTTGATCTTTATTTTATTTACTACATGTATTAAGTTGTACACGTCAGTGTATTCGATCGAAGGCCACTGCTTGGGATCATTCACCCATGCGTCTGCTGGAAGTTTATACGGTCGGGTATCCAATCCTGTAAGCTGCATTTTGATCAAATACCGCTCTCTTGCTTCTGATGAAAGCTCCTCTAAATATGTAAACGACATGGTAGTGGAAAATTGCTGACTAAACTTAGGCGAAACCTAATTGCTCTTCAATATCTTACACCGACTTCCGTCAAAGCTTTCCCCCAAGTCATCATGGCGGCTAGTGTTGTCAAGTTTGTCACGTGACTTGTGACGACACGCCGACCTCGAGAATTACACATGCAGTACTACTGTATTCTACAATCCTGTTTATCCATTTCGTCATTTTATTCTGAAAAGCGTGTTTGGCGGTATTGATTTGGGTTGTGATAAATTGAAAGCTATTGTGTTGTGCGGTCTCAGTCTTACCAAAGAGCTTATTTACACTGACTGATCGAAACAGTGAAACTGGAAGTGAAAGTCAAGGACATTGGCTGATTGGGACGTTCATAGACTTTTGTTTGGAAAGAGGGAAATTGATCATTGGAAAGAGCAAAAATTAGGAATTTAATGGTATATAATACTTTTTTGTAAGTCAGTTTTGAAGGAAGTGATAAGGAAGTTGAGAGATACCATCCACATGTCGAAGAAGACCCATCTGACTTGTCGTAATGTCGGTTTTCCTTTACCGATTTGATCCATTCTGGTTTGTAAGTGTAAAACATCATAATTCATATCAACATTCACAACTGCTAATTGAGTTGAAAATGGGTCCTTACAAAAGCTTTTTCAAGCTTTCCCGATGCGCGAGTCAAAAAACTATGAATTATCACTAAACAGTAAACTAAAGTAAATCATGCCTTTGTCTGCACTGTGACCAACTTTGAACGAAACGCTTCGATTCGATCTTTACTGATCACTTCATACATTTTTAAGATAACCAAGCGTCTAATAATTCATCAATAGGCAAACAGAATCAATGCTAACATAAAATCACATTATTGATTAGATTAAAAATTGCAAACTTACCAATTTACTCCATTTCGAAAACATTGTCAGTCTATGCGTACGTGATCGCCCTAGTCCAATCTCGATGAGTTGCGAGTAACGTCCCTTTGACAAGGCGTATATTTTTCACAAAGAGAAAGGGAGACATGGGTTTTTGGCTCTGAACATGTTTCTTCCTTGTAAATAAAATCGTTGATTTTGATCGATTATTTGGTGTTTCTTCAATAATTGTACATGATTTTAAAAGATATATTTACGAAATGAACAATATTTTCCAACTTTTTTCATGGTCACCTGATGTCCTAAATGTTATGTGGTCACCCCAAATACCACAACACAAACTACCCCCTAATAAGAATATTCATGACCACAAACCATTCGCTCTTTAAAATTGTGTTGCCCAATCAAAACAGAACCTTTCAGCGCCGAAATACAGTCTGTCACGTGTTTCATTCTCGCGGCAGAGGAAAAAAACTTTTGGGCGACCGATTTTCGGTCACCCAAAGACCCAAATACAGTAAAAAGCACTTTTTGGGTGCCCAAAGGTCGCCTGAAGTACTGATTTGTACATATATATATATATATATATATATATATATATATATATATATATATATATATATATATATATATATATATATATATATATATTTTTTTTTTTTTTTTTTTACTTTTTTTAAATTTATTTATTTTTTTAATTCGTTACTTTGTCAATGGACTGAATGCATTTTCCCATCTTCCAAATTAGGAGTAAAAACATTTTGATTTGAACTGAACTTGAAGCTTCCAGCATCACTGTGAACATCATACCTTGGTCTCGGACAACTCGGATGAGGTCACTGCAAGCTGGACAGCACAGCCATAGATGTGGACGGTGGCTGGGGTCAGCAAGCGCGAGTCAGCAGGCAGACAAGTGTCTCGTGGGTTGATACGGCAGCTGTAGTCGCCATTTTTCCACCGGGTTCGGCAGCGATACGATGTAGTGACCATCAGCATAGTGGGTATGGTTCAGCTGGATTTTGCTTGGAGTCTGTAGAGTGATATTATTATATATTATTATTATATAACGATTATTATCATCGTAACCATGGTGATCGTCATCATTGTCGTCCTCCTCCTACTCCTTGTCATCAACACTGGTGTCGTCAAAGTCGAATCATCATCATCATTATCACCATCGTCGTCATCGCTATCTGTGTCATCACTGCAATTTTCATTGACAAGATTGTAGCAGCTGCCTTTACTACCCTCATATATTACAATCATCATCATCAACATCATCGTCGTCGTCGCTTATGCCATCGCCACAATTTTCATTCACAAGACTGTAGCAGCAGCAGCTACTATACCCCTTACATGGTCACTACAATCATCATCATCATCATAATCATCATCATCACATCATCATTATCGACGTCGTCGTCATCTCCAACCACCTATCACCTCTTTACCCACCCACCCAATTAATAACCCTCCCAAGTTCGTTCCTGACGTCTACCCACTATTGCCTATGTACACGGCAACAAATCCGTCAGTAGCCAGCCCTTGGAGCAGCACTTTGAGGCGGAATCTGCGCTATACCAAGAACGATTCATTTCTCCATGTTACCTCAAACACAACTCCCACAGGCGGACTTCCCAGCGAGGTGAAAGTTCCGCAGGAGAGTTGCGCGTGCCACTCTCCAGTGAAGTTGTCATAGATGACGTCATGCAACTTGGTGACGCGCAGAGCATCATGGCTGATAGCGAAGGCATCTGAAACGACAAACAATGGACGCAGCCGAAAGTAGTTCACTCAACTCTCATTAAAGGGATCCCACTTTAATTCCGCCTTCTCGACAGATCCGTTTAGTATTCACAGTGAATGTTACCCTACTAAAATGTGTTTTAACTTGTAAAAAAAATCTCTTTTGAAAGTGTAGTCATTTGGTAATTCAATGAATTCCGTAGTTTTTGGAGCCTACTAAGAACAACAACTCTAGCGCTAAAAATGTCATCTGGGAGGTTGTAGAGCGTACATGGTGTATCGTTAAATAGAAGAAAGCACTCCCTGGCGGAACACAAATGGAAAATTCCAGTTTTAATGGTTGGTTTGACCAACGAAAGCCAAATTTATCATTGTCTAATGTAATAACAATGCTTATTTTAAGGTAAATATCTCCCCCCGCCCTCTCGCCCCCACCCCAAAATAAATTTATTCGGCGTGGGGCCCTTTATTACTAATTTAGACAATACTTCACATAGTTAGTCATGTGTTCATATATAATGATTTACAATCAGCCTCCACCCCCACCCCCACCCCCACCACCCCAAACCAATCTAACAGCCATCCAACTATACAGACCTAAATAAAGTACTTAAATAAATAAGCAAATACATACATACACACATACATACATACATAAATACATACATACATGCATACATACATACAGAAGTACATACATACATGAATAAACAAATAATATTTCATTACAGTATATCTTTTCATTGTGTTATTTACATGGAGTATATGCACAAATAAATAATCAGCACCGCCATTCTTTGTTTACTAAATTAATTTAAAGGGGACATAAATTATAAGGGAGAAAACAAGTTGGTATAATACACATGTGATAAAGATGTCTCGCCTACAAAGCGGGGATAGGTATTGATAGCCTCTTGGATAAAGGCCTTATCAGACGCTGCCCTCCGTGGATTGATGTTGTTGTTGTTGTTTGTAGATTATAGTCACACGACACTTTCGCATATAGGTGACTACTGGACCGATTTATACTGACACCAGCGGGCCAGTTGTTGGTAAAGGGGAAAATAATATGATCACACGTTGACCAATCCGGGATTCGAACCAGCGACCTTTCGGTTACTAGCAAGACGCTCTTACCAACTGAGCTACCCGGCCCCACGAACCGTGGATTGAGAAAACGATAGGAGAGGTCAATCTCCGCTTCTCTGCTGCTAAAGATTTGCATTTGTGCATTGGTGCCATAGATACAGATGGTGTGCCATAAATACATATGGTGTGCCATAGATACAGATGTGTGCCATAGATACAGATGTGTGCCATAGATACAGATGGTGTGCCATAGATACAGATAGTGTGCCATAGATACAGATGGTGTGCCATAGATACAGATGTGTGCCATAGATACAGATGGTGTGCCATAGATACAGATGGTGTGCCATAGATACAGATGGTGTGCCATAGATACAGATGGTGTGTCATAGATACAGATGGTGTGCCATAGATACAGATGGTGTGCCATAGATACAGATAGTGTGCCATAGATACAGATGGTGTGCCATAGATACAGATGGTGTGTCATAGATACAGATGGTGTGTCATAGATACAGATGGTGTGCCATAGATACAGATGGTGTGCCATAGATACAGATGGTGTGTCATAGATACAGATGGTGTGTCATAGATACAGATGGTGTGCCATAGATACAGATGGTGTGCCATAGATACAGATGGTGTGCCATAGATACAGATGGTGTGCCATAGATACAGATGGTGTGTCATAGATACAGATGGTGTGCCATAGATACAGATGGTGTGCCATAGATACAGATAGTGTGCCATAGATACAGATGGTGTGTCATAGATACAGATGGTGTGCCATAGATACAGATGGTGTGCCATAGATACAGATGGTGTGCCATAGATACAGATGGTGTGCCATAGATACAGATGGTGTGCCATAGATACAGATGGTGTGTCATAGATACAGATGGTGTGCCATAGATACAGATGGTGTGCCATAGATACAGATAGTGTGCCATAGATACAGATGGTGTGTCATAGATACAGATGGTGTGCCATAGATACAGATGGTGTGCCATAGATACAGATGGTGTGCCATAGATACACAGATGGTGTGCCATAGATACAGATGGTGTGTCATAAGTATAGATGGCCATTGTGCTGTGTTCTCAGCTCGTCAGTGTATCAGCAGGGCTTCGTGACAATAAAGGGACTGATTTTCCGAAGCATGAGAAGACACATAAATAAAGTACTCAGGAAAAAAACATCTTCATGCGAAAACACGTAGCCAGTTTGGCTGGTTGGTAACAAAAATGCGATTGAATCCTTTGAAAGAGAATTCTAAATATAAATTATACACCAGAAGCATTCGTTTTGGATAAAGACATGCGCGGTATAAGTGGACATCATCATCATCATCATCATCATCATCATCATCATCATCATCATCATCATCATCATCATCACCGTCGTCGTCGTCGTCAACTTGTGTACGAATGTGTGTGTATGTGTGTGCGTGTGTGTGCGTGGGTGGG